>CM055100.1:41266968-41704516 GCA_029204225.1 Diphasiastrum complanatum | reverse complement strand
AATCAGAGGAGGTAAGAGTTATGAACATAGCCACGGCTGATCTAGATTTAGTCTATGAAAGCATCACATAAGCAAGACTTAACCCTAGAAAGCAGGAGAGAGAAAGCTTAAAGAGACTAAAGAAGGAGATCATATCATAAGCCAAGTAACAAATGACACAGAATCCCTACTTATAGCCAAGAGGAAGCCCTAAAAGAAAGCTTCCAGTGGCTAGGGCCAAACTGAGAGGGAAAATAGTGCGCCCTCCAAGAAGGCCCCCACTCTCAGTAATATGACCAAATAACCAATATAGTGAATCATAGGGCCCAAGGCCAATAATATGGTCTAAATGTCAATAATAGGGCCCGAGGCCAACCATATAGTCTAAATGTCAAATAATGAATAAAAAAGGGCCCAAATCCTGCTTATGCATAAAGTAAAGTAAATGTAAATGGACATGGCGAATGTAATGAGCCGAGTCCATAACTCTCCCCGACACAAAAATAAGACCCAACTGCCATAAAGGACTGGATCAAGTAACAGCAAGCCCTAGAGGATCAACTGGAACAGCATCTGGTGTAGTAACAACTGGAGCAACAGCTGATGTAGAGGAATCAACAAGTGCGGCAAGAGCACGAGCCTGATCCGCAAGTGACGGTGTATGATAAAAGACATCAATAGGCTCCCATGTGGCCTCCTCAACAGGACAACCATCCCACTGGATTAGGAACTGAATCTGCCGGCGGCGTCGACTATGATGCAAACGCACCTGAAGGATAGCAGCAGGTAATAAAGGAAAGAGATCCGGTACAGTACGAAACTCAGCATCACGAGGAGCATCATCCTCAATAGCAGCACGTAATAAACTGACATGGAATATATCACAGCCACGTGTGGAAGCAGGAAGCTGAAGACGATATGTAATTGGACTAAGAACCTCCAATATACAATAAGGCCCATAATAACGTGGTGCAAGCTTCTCAGTAGAAGCATGGCCCTGAATAAAATGATGACGTGCAAACCGTAGGCGTAGATATACCATATCACCAACATGAAACTCAACATGACATCGATGACGATCAACTAAAGCCTGATAACGCTGCTGGAGCTGCTGCAAATGGGAACTGGCCTGGAGAATAAGCTCGCGAGCACCTGATAGAAACGAAGACAGTGTCACAGGTGTATCCTCGGGAGGAAGAGGAATACCAGGTAAAAGAGGTGCATAACCATGAGATAATAAAAATGGTGCAACGCCGGTGCTGGTACTAACAGAGCTGTTATAGCTATACTCTGCCAAACATAAGTGCTGATCCCAATCCTTCCCTGAAGGAGTAACAAAATGGCGCAAATAATCCTCAAGGATCCTGTTAAGGACCTCAGACTGCCCATCAGAAGTAGAATGATAAGCAGACCCCATAAAAAGCTGTACATCCAATATACGCATAAGCTCTATCCAGAACAATGATGTAAACTTACTATCCCGATCAGAAAGGATAGTACGAGGAAACCCATGTAGGCGAAATATCTCTGAAAGGAACAAGCGTGCACACTGCTCTGCTGTGATAGTACTGCGGACGGGTATGAAATGTGCCTGTTTCGAGAAGCTGTCAACTACCACCATACATGAATCGTGACCACGACGGTGCGGGGAAGGCCAATGATGAAGTCCATAGAAATATCAGTCCACTGGCGGTGAGGAAGAGGCCAACTCTGAAGCAAACCAGCGGACTTAGCACGGGAGTACTTATTACGTAAGCAGAAAGGACAGGTACGAATAAGTACAACAAGCTCTTTCCTAAGGGATGGCCAATAGAAATGATCCTTAAGACGAGCATAAGACTTCTGAAAACCAAAATGACCCCCAACTGGGGACGAATGAGCATCCGACAACAACTGAGAACGGATACCCAAAGAACTAGGAATACAAAGAGAACCATAATGATAAAGACGGTGGTCAACAATGGAATAAGCCTGATGAGGTGAAGACGACATAGGTGGAGCAGAACTATAAACATCACGAAAATCAGAACATGTAAGATAAGCAGATGGAAGATCATCAAACCAGGAAGGGATCGTGGCAACAAGGGTATTCAATAAAGCAGGAAGTCTAGACAATGCGTCAGCAGCAGTGTTAGCACGACCAGGACAATACAAAATAGAAAAATCAAAAGATTGTAAAAACTGCAACCAACGAAACTGACGATCACTAAGATCATGCTGGGAGAAGAGATAACGTAAGGACTGATGATCAGTAACGATATCAAAAGGAACACGGTACAGGTAATGGCGCCACTTCTTAAGAGCATAGATAATGGCAAGAAGCTCTTTCTCATGGACAGAATAACGTTGCTCATAAGAGCGTAAACGACGCGACTCATAAGCAATAATACACTAAGACTGACGAAGCAAGGCACCCAAACCAACATTACTAGCATCGGTCTCAACAATAAATTTCTGATCAAACTGTGGTAAACACAGGACAGAGGCCTCCACAACAACACGACGAAGAGTGTCAAAGGCGAACTGACAATCAGAAGTCCAAACAAAAGCACTAGACTTCTTCAAAAGGGCATGAAGAGGGGCAGCCACAGTGGCAAAGTGAGGAATAGGACGACGAAGGTGAGTAGCGAGACCAAGAAACATACGAACATGGTGGACATCTGTGGGAACAGGCCAATCAGCGATTGCCCGAACCTTATGAGGGTCCAAACGAATACGACCATCACAAATGAGAAATCCTAAAAACTCAATCTCAACAACAGCAAAGGAACACTTAATCAGCACCAAGGATAAGGTCATAGCGCTCCAAAGGAATGATATAAAGATCTGCCTGTCCAGAAAAATCACCAATGCGGTAGGATAATCCCTGAAACATCTGAGAACTAGGAAATGAGTGAGAACTGGCAACCTCGACTGTGAGAGGCTATGGAGCAGGAATAGGTGAAGCGCGTATCTGGCTGAGAACATAACTGCTGATAAAGGAATGAGTGCTGCCGGTATCAACTAAAGCAATATACTCACGACCAGTAATGCGCACACGTAGCCGAATGGAGCAAGGACCGGGGCACCCTGTCCAGGTAGCATAAGCAAGCTGAGCATGGCAAGTAGCAGGAAGTAAATCAGTAGAAGGCTCAGGAGATAGATCAGGCTCATCAGATATATGAATGTAGATATCGGACTCATCTGGGGTAGTGCCCTCATGGTAGAAAACAGCAGTAGAAGTAGGCAGGGGCTGGCGGCAATCACGGGCAATGTGGTCAGGACTCTTACAACGAAAGCAAAGACGCTTCTGCTGAATGTCAGCGAACTCTGCAGACGTGTAACGTCGGACAAAAGCAGGACGAGGAGGCGGAGGGCGAGGAGCGGGAGAAGTAAGAGAAGAGGTCGGGACGACAGTGGATGGGGCAGATGGGGCCGGAGATGGTAGAGGTGAAAGAGATGGACGGGGTCGGGAAAAGCGAAAGGGAGCAGGATCAGGGTACTTATGCTGTAAAGTACTAGCAAGGGACATGGCCTCAACAAGTGTGAGTGGACGGAAAGAAGAGACATCGTACCGTAGAGCACCACGAAGTCCAGCAATGTAGCGAGAAATAAGCTCGGTGGGCTGAAGATCTGTAAAGAGGTAGGAAAGGTCCATAAACTGATCTGTATAGGAAGAAAGATCACCAGTCTGAGTAAGACTACGGAATATATCACGCTGGCGGCTCAGCCACTGAGGGTCAATCACAGCATGATGAAGATCACGACGAAAGGTAGGCCATAACTGGAGACCGTCCCGATCAGGGTCAAGTCGGTAGACCCGCCACCAAGTGGCAGCACGTCCATCTAAATGTAAGGCGGCTAACTGGATCTTCTGAGGATCAGTCTTAGGGTAAATCTGAAAATAAGTATCAAGCTTTGCAAACCAATTCTCTAACAAGTTCCCGTCAGAGGAACCAGAATAGGTGGCAAGCTGTACCCGATCACGAAAATCTCGAGCAAAATGTGGCTCAGGAGCTAGATGTCGTGGAAAATGTGACTCAGGAGCTGTAGGACGTGGAAAACCGGGTGGTGGGTTAGGTGGAAAATGAGGCCCACCGCCAAAGGAAGTAGACGAGGATGGAAGTCCAAATGGAGACCCAAATGATGAATGAACAGGGGCTTTGCCAGGTCCATGTGGCTGTAAGGAATCAATCTGTGACTGCATAGTGGCAAAGCCGGTCTGTAGAGTGGTAAAACCGGTCATCATTTGGTCGAAACGACTATTGAGGAGAGTAAGAGAGTCACGCATATCAGCAAACTATTCATCTAAAGGTCCGGAATGACTCGCAGGTGTAGTGGGTGAGCTAGCCATGAGGAAGAAAAAGTAAGCGAGAAAAGAAATGTGCTAAACAATTGGACGAACTGAAGGAGAGGACATAAGTCGTCACAACAGGCACGCCAATGAAAAGACACAATAGAACTCGCGATGTAAGATGAACGGAAAGGACAACTAAGTAAGAAATACCTCGTAACCGCAACCGGAAGTGAGCTGAAAAATAGCGGCGATATGTCGAGGTACCGGGCAGCCTCCAAAAAAGATGCTAAGGGCCCGACAACGTGGAGTAAACGGTGGGTAAAAGTATGGGAAACAATAATGGACTATGGGGCTGGAAAGGGAGCAGCCAAGGAAAGGAAGTGATAACAAAAAGGAGGTATGGGCAGCGAGGAAACAAGGCTGAAAAATCAGAGATCGCCCTTCAAGGGTAAAAAAAAAGTTTGCGATAAAGACGGGGAGCAATCCCGATGGACGATGAAGTTGGGTGGGAGTGGCTTTCTAAGCATCTAGGCGTGTTTGTATTGTCCGGGGTAGGGTTGCGAACACAGACAGCAGTGTAGGAGGGTGAGCTGAAATTGAGGCGGATGTAGGGCGCCAGCTATGGTGGAGTGTGGGCGTCCAAGAGAGGTAGTAAACGGCAAAAAAAAAATTGGATCAAAAAGATGGGTTGGTAGGGCGCTAGGAGTGGCTGATGGAAGGTGGCGAATAGGGGCAGCAAAAAGTGGAAATTTTCAGCAAAGGAAGGAGCAGTAGGGCGCTGGTCAGCAAGCATGAGGGCGCCCAATAGGGCAGCAAATAGGAGGCAGTAGGGCGCCCAAAATAGGGGAGGAAAAAGGCTGAAAATGCAATAGTAGGCAGCCAGCAAGAGGGCGCTAGAAATGGGCAGCAAGTGGGCGCCTGTCCTCCTCCGATCCGTCGTGAAAATCTACAAGACAAGTGTGGAGAAATGCTGAAGATCCGGCTGAAAAATGGTGAAGATCCAAGCTGAAGATGGGCGCCCTCCTGTGAGAGAAAAATCTGCTCAATGGAGATGCTCAGGAAAGTGCTCTGATACCAAGTTATGAACGTAGCCACGGCTGATCTAGATTTAGTCTATGAAAGCATCACATAAGCAAGACTTAACCCTAGAAAGCAGGAGAGAGAAAGCTTAAAGAGACTAAAGAAGGAGATCATATCATAAGCCAAGTAACAAATGACACAGAATCCCTACTTATAGCCAAGAGGAAGCCCTAAAAGGAAGCTTCCAGTGGCTAGGGCCAAACTGAGAGGGAAAATAGTGCGCCCTCCAAGAAGGCCCCCACTCTCAGTAATATGACCAAATAACCAATATAGTGAATCATAGGGCCCAAGGCCAATAATATGGTCTAAATGTCAATAATAGGGCCCAAGGCCAACCATATAGTCTAAATGTCAAATAATGAATAAAAAAGGGCCCAAAGCCTGCTTATGCATAAAGTAAAGTAAATGTAAATGGACATGGCGCATGTAATGAGCTGAGTCCATAACTGTAAGGCCTGTACACCAAGTCTCAGCTGAATAGAGTACTATAGGAGTGACCATATTACACCCATGTCCTGTATATAGGATTCGGCATAATCCTAGACTTGGATATCCGGTACTCCAGTGTACGAGATTATTAGTTACGCCACGTAATTCCGAACTAGGCCAGAAATGTAATTAATAACCTTGTGAGGGCCCAGGTGCTTTAATTGGACCTATGGAGCTTTTGCATGGTGATTGACAGCTTTTGGTGCAAGAATAGGAGGTCAAATGCTTTTGATAGCGAGAATATTCTCTAGCTTTTGGAGAGTATTTATTTTACTCTCGCCCATCTCCTCATTCATTTTTTTGTTTCCAAGAGCCAGGATCCTCTCTTCTCTTGCATTCAATCACCATGGCTCGGGGGTGAAGCGGTTAGGGATTTGACTATCCGTTTCTTGTTGGTTGGGTGGTTTGGCTCCACAGGTGTCCTTTTGGTTGCATGCAATAGGATCTAAGAAGATCTTTACATGGCGATCCTTACAGTGGTATCAAAGCAAATATAGTACTTCAGAGCAGAGATAAACAATTGGGGAATTGTTCCATCTCTAAGTACTTATTTGATATTTGAGTCAAACTAGAAATAATGATTTTTTGGGTAAATGTGAAGATTAACGGGCTGTTTTTTGAATTTTTTACCCATTCTGGGAACAGAACTTGTTTAAGGGGGGAAGAATGTTACGTCCATGTCCTGTATATAGGATTTGGCATAATCCTAGACTGATATCCGGTACTCGAGTGTACGAGATTATTACTTACGTCACGTCATTCCAGACTAGGCCAGAAATGTAATTAATAACCTTGTGAGGGCCCAGGTGCTTTAATTGGACCTATGGAGCTTTTGCATGGTGATTGACAGCTTTTGGTGCAAGAATAAGAGGTCAAATGCTTTTGATAAGAATAGGGGGATCCTAGCGAGAATATTCTCTAGCTTTTGGAGAGTATTTATCTTGTAGGAACTCGCCCATCTCCTCATTCAATTTTTATGTTTCCAAGAGCCAGAATCCTCTCTTCTCTTGCATTCAATCACCATGGCTCGGGGGTGAAGCGGTTAGGGATTTGACTATCCGTATCTTGTTGGTTGGGTGGTTTGGCTCCATATGTGTCCTTTTGGTTGCATGCAACAAGATCGAGGAACATCTTCACTTGGCGATCCTTACAGACCATAATGTCAAAAAGGCGAAATATATACTCCTAAAGCGAAATCTCTCTTGTTGGACCAAGGAGGCATGGCCCTTCCCCAGACGGCGGCAGGCCAAGGCTGCATGTTGCATATTGATCTTGTATGTTCCCTCTATTGCAGATGACACTCAAAATAAAGGACATGTTAACGACGTCATCCTTGCCTTCCTGCATTTTTCTCAACAACTTTCAGCTTTGAAGCTTACATTAAATACCTCTAATTGCAATGTTTTGCATTGTGCAATCCATTCACCCCTCCCTACGTTTTGGCATTGCTACAACAATTTGATAATACTTCATTGACACTCACGATGGACAGTTCATCAAGAGCCAAAATTTCGGAGGGTGTCGTTCTTATCCCCTAGGTGACTCTCCACTAATTCCCCGATTTTAATTGGGTAACTTGCATGCTCTTCTTGATTCGGTAGCTCATGCGGAATCAAGTAGTAATCTTCCCTTTCAGCAACATCTTCATGCAGCCAGAGATCTCCTTTCCACTACCTATGTACTTAGACTGGACTCAATGAAAATTTGGTGTATACGGAGCTACCTTGCAATTTCATGTTGTGATTACTGATAGATAAGTTCACAAACTTCAACAGATCTGCATTAGGACCTCCTTAGCTTGTGCCTAAGTATATGAAAAGCTGCCTGCTTTCAGATTGCTGTGCTAGCAAACGCCTTATTCTTTCACAAAAGTTGAGTCAATCATCATCCAGAAAAGCAGTATCTCAAATAATGTGGTTTTAAAATCTAGTAAAACCATTGCAGGGGGAATAATAGAACCGCAAGAACTAAGTAACTGAGAAAAAATTCCGAGAAAGATGCTAAACTCTGTTGCAAAGAGCGTACCATAGTGAAGAATATTGCGACAAGAAAAAGTCCTTGCCCAGAAAATGCCCTCCACGTAAGAACAGCAAGCGCAAATGCGTGGGCTATCCCTGCCCCTGTCAACCCTGCTCGCAGAAGCTGTGCCGCCACTAAAAAGATGATGGCATTTGCAACGATTGCAGATTCCCAGGTGGGCGGATTTGCCAGAAATGCCCATTGAATGCTCTCCCACAGCCCCTTCACCAACCCAACTGACATCTCCCACTTATACTTGAAATTGCTACCTGAAAAACACCTAGCACGCAGATTGTTGCCGCCTTTGCTGCGGATCCCAGATCGGTATAGAAAAATTCGTGTGGGTTTGAGAGCAATTCTAGACTCCGAGGATGCGAGAGACAGCGAGGAAGGTAGATTGTCGCGATGCAGCCCAAGGAAATTCCTGTTGGTGCTGCTGATGGAAGAAAAGAAATGGTCTTTTAGCAACCTTTGCATCGGTGAAATAACTTTATAATTGTATCATAGTTAGACAATTGTTGAATTGAATTGAATTGAATTGAGGTTATTAAAAAGACATTTTTTCAATTCTAAAGGACTGTCTTTGGCAGTCTATTCAGCTCAAAGTATTCTTATTGCCCAAAGATCTTGACTTTTGATGAGCTCTGATGTGCTCTCCCAGATAAATTTAGAACATTTTATGAGTTGCAAACTCCATTTGAAAAGTGTTATGGACTTCAAGATTTGGTACTGTGTCACATGTCTATTTCACAAATGGTTACAAATGGTCATTTACTTTACATTTCAAGTTTATGGTCTTTTTGCATAAAACAATTCATGCACAAAGGTAAAACCATAATTTCGAGATAAATGAAGTTCTTTGCATGATTCAATCAACTTCAAACATATGAAGCAGAATGCCAACACAATCTTTTACGTTTTGATGAAGAGGAGACAAGTAATGGAGTGAAGCCATAATTGCAAAATTTACTTGGAGAGGAGCTTTATTTACCTTGTGTTCACTTGAGAATAATTTGACAAAAGGGAGGAATTTGGGTTGTTATAGTCACATACTCACATTCTTCCATAAGTCATTGAGAAATTTTGTTGAGACTCGTATTCATCATCCTGCAAGTCCCAAACATGAAGGACTCCACACATTGTGGCTACCCTTATGTAATTATCATTGAGACTCCCTTTCTGATTGAATTTTTTTCCAAAGTTAGAATGAAATGCATGTCCAATTGAGAAATCTTATGGAATCAAAACTTGACATGTGTCTTGCAACAGTTTTCGTTGAAAATTAAGCATTATGTGTGAGTTAGTGAGTGACTATCACCAAAAGTGCTTGGTTGTCACATGCATCATTTTATAAAGTAAAAAAAATCTATAAAGTGAAAATTCTCCAATATGAAATAGGTGCCTCCTGATGATCATCCCATGTCATCCTACAATGCATGTCCTTACCAGGTATTCCAATGCCATCCCTGATCACAAAGATCTGAGCATCTATCCTGTAGTGCCAATCTGTATTCTCCCAAGCTAGCTCCAAGCTGCTTCTGTGAATGGTTCCAAACCACTCCCTGAGAATACACTGAGATGTGAACTCCAAAGCCACCATCAAGTCCCTCACATGACTGTGCATGCATAAATCCCTCCAACTGACCCTCTGAAATCTTTCATGGCCCAAACCAAACGATCTGCACCTTGTCATCACTGTAATCTACATCCCTGGTGCAATACTGATATGGCAAATTGACTTGACTTATCCAAACTGGCAGTTGAAGTGTATCTCCTCGATGACAAACCTGATACACTACTGCTCCACAACTAAAATGGCTTGATCAAAATTGACTTACCTACTGCAAAACCGCAAAATCATCACACTCACCACTCGTCAAGAGCATCCAAAGTGTGATTATTGACCCATTCTTCATCCTCTGTGTGTCCCACACACAGCTCGTCCAATGCAAGTCCGCTATCATGCCCAATGGCTTCCAACTGGCACCACCTTGCACTTCCATCACATGTGACCACCAATATGTGTGTACCTCCAAGCTAGCCCATATTTCCCTCTGAACGAGAAATTTTCAAGCTACATATGTGTGTGTGTCAATGCAGCTATCACCTGACTCGACAATACCATTGCCGATCATGCCTGTGAGAGCGTTCCCCCAAAATGCCATCTGACGTTGGTCAGTTCTAATCCCAAAAGTTGAACCTGATCACAAGAATTTTTCACCTGTAACCGGCATACCATGCCTACCTCTCACCTGCAATTGCTTGCCCTCTCAAAATTGTCGCCAATGATGAGTAGTCACGACGCCAAACTGCACTTCCGTCACCAAAACTAGCTTTCTCCATACAATTCTGCTACCATTTTCTCCCATACTGCATTTACCACTTCCAAACACCTTGTTACCTTGTCAGGAGTAAGTAATAATGATTCCGAAGCGATAATGCCTCATTGTACCGCCCTGTAGCAGGTTTTACCAGCCAAAAATTACTCCGAATTTGGCCCTACGGTATCCAAATAGCAAATGTAGCCCATCACTAGGACACCCGCACTCTGAATGGTGACAAAAACTTTCCAAAACACACCTCTCCCTACTCTGTGACATCGCTCTGTCCGCTAGCTCTGAGCAGCCAGTTTCAGGAGTCATTTTGGCCCAAGGATGGCCAAAATAGGTGCCTTCTAGCCAAAGGTAGGTCCATTATCAAAATGCCTTGGAAATTTAAACTGTATCTTCATTTTGAAGTTTTTTAATGAAGTGAAGTTCACTTTGAACTTCAGTTCCCTTCAATGTCTTTCATGTGAAAATTTTTAATGAAGAAAGAGCATTTCTTGTCCTTCGGATCCCTTCAACTATTTTTATTGAGAAATTTTAATGAAGAAGCATGGTTTTCTACCCTTCAACACCCTTTGGAGCCTTTCAATACTAATCCAATGGTTGATCTCCAATCGACTGTCCACACCTCATCCCGAAGGTATGATCTTTACCATTGATCACTTTCAGATCTGATCCTACGGTCTATCACCCTCATGTGCTCTGACCCTCACTCCTCCAGCCGCTAGAATCTTCCACGCACTACGGGATCATATTCTTCACTACGCGCGACAAGCCACGGGTCCTCCTCCTTCCTTCTCTCGCCCATCTCTCTCTCACCAGCATGCTAGCTATGGCTGCCCTATACATAATTGGATCTCGCTCCTCTAATACAGTGCGGCTATCCACGGCCATCTCCAATCTAGCTGATCTCACCAGGGCACCCAATTCCAGCATTTTACAACTCAAGGATTCATCTTCTATAGAGAAAGATCTGTCATTTTCCTACTGTAAACTCTAGTGCCTTTTCACCATAGCTGAGAAGAAAGGTACCATTGCTCATAGTCTGCTCCATGGCTGACCCTGTCCTTCTAGCACTCGCTTGACCTCACCATACAGTGCTAGGTAGCTTTTTACGGTGCCCAATCCTGTTGAGTATGGAGAAAGATCCGCAACTTTACGTTTTTCCCAAAAAACTTAGCCACTATGGCTAGTTCCCCGAACTGCCGCTGCAAAATCCACTCAACCCTGAGTTACCACTACCTTGCAGCCCGTTCTGATCCGCTCCGCTGCCACTTGCCAAACTAGAGTTAGGCCCAATATGGCCACATATATTGACAAACCCAGGACATGCCCCTGAGTATGGCATAATGAACTCAAAATCACTGTACAGGCTAATTCTTCCAATGTGTGGCTACTCATTTAACCCAAGTAGCCGGCTACAGGATTAGTGCCCGACTGATATGACAGTAGTGGGTCACGTCCCGATAACAACCAAAAATTGTAAATCCTAATTAACTGAAGATATGTACAATTAGTTACAATACTGCATTTCGAGCTTACAATAAAAATTTAGCAGATCAAATCTGATTCTTAACAATGAGCTGAGTCTATTCCTAACTAAGGAATACTCTATCCCTAGAATATTGTATATCCAATGCACATAATTTTAACTGATGAACCCAAATGATTCACTAATCATGCGTCTTACAAGCAATATAAATCAAAACCATCAATTTCTGGAGAATCCACATTACACTGATCATTTTACCAATTAACTTTACTCTGGAGTAATCAATTACTCAAGTAAATGGCCAATCATTCAGAAATCTCAAATGTCTAGGTGAAGAATTCAATTATACTAGTATGACACCACATTTAGATCCTTACCCAAATCATTTGTAAGTTAATCCATAAATCTTCTATACAAAGATTTGTTAACTCTACAAGTATCTGTCAAACAATACTTGATCATATCTCTATGTTCACCGACTAGGTTAAGTGCACCAAATAACCCTAGTAACTAGGAATACATAGTAGATTCATACAAGAATAAACGTGCACATATGTGAATAATCTCACTATGACCCAGTACATAAACACATTTGTATCTGGCAGATTCCTCCAGAACCCACATATGTTACTCACATATCTTACTGAGATCTTGTAACTCAACTACAAAAGATTTTCTATTTCTCATGAGTAAATAACATATCCGAAAAATCTCTGAGACGAATCCAATCCAACTAACCTCTAATTACATAATTTCTTCACTCATCAACCCCTCTTTGATCCTAGTACTAAACTAAGATTAGGTTGATCCAATACAGAACTCTCAGACTTAAATTCTAATCAAACTTATTTCTATCCCAATCAAAATGAAATTAGTGACCTTTGACTTTTTATTGTACTAACTTGTTCTAGTTCCAAATTGTCTACACAATCCTTAGAGAATTTCTCTTTTTCGAAAAGTTCCAATTAGATATCTTACTCTGAATCTATCCGAAATTACGTTCAGACCAAATCTCATTTTTATACCACAGTTGGTTCTCGTCCGAAACTATGCAACCTACAGATTTTCAAGTAGAATTTTATTCCACCACCTCACCCCTCCTTTTAAAAAAATTATAAATTTCAATAAAAGTTAACTGGAAAAATAATATATAAAAATATCTAAATCCAAGAAAAGTCGGTAATAAGTGCTTCCACTAAAGGATTCACTCTATTACAATCAAGACTTTTCCTTCAAATATTTTCAACCCGAGTGATAGAAACTACCATTCCATCAAAATCCATTTATGCACAAAGTGATATTCTAGGTTTAAGACATTGAAACATTTTGACCTTAGAATTTATCTGAATTCCAAGTCTATTCACATCATGTAATTTATATGACATAACAGTATTTCAGAAGAATAACTTCATGTTGGAAAGAATCATATAACCCAGTCTGATGTCTATATTTGAAAAATTACTAAAAAGTAAAGGACTAATTAAAAAAATAAGAAATAAATTTGAGGGCCCCTGATTTTGTTAATAATGAGATACCACTTTGGGATCTAGATTAAACATCAAAATTTTCCAAAATACCCCACATTTGATTAAACAGTTTCATTTTGCCCATATCGCGACTAGGTACTAAAACACATCATTGATCATCAGATCTTTACAGTCCTAGAATTTTCTTTCCAAAATTACTGATGTCCCATACCATTACTTTTTCTTTCCAGAAAATTCTTAACCGTCTTATCTGATATTTTAGATATTCACTGATCATCTAGCTGTCCTATAATCACTATAGGATATTTTCTCTTGTTCCCAAACACTGGAGAATCCAATTTATTTGGATGACTAGCATGCCCATCAGATGGATACCACAAATTTAGACTTTATCTTGATTTAGATAGAAGAATTAACATGGTTTAATATTACATTATGATCCTTTCTGATTAATGATAAGCTTCAAATCCCCCCGGATCCAAGAGCATTAACTTTATCATTTAACAGATCCAATGTAATCCATGTATCAAATTCTACTTCTAACATCACAATTGACATTTAAAACTACGGATAACTCAATGGTCACAAAGATATCAGTTACAATTCAATTAAAAAGAAATTAATAATCGGTATTAAGCAATTATTTATTGGGATTTACCAAAAATCCTAACTGCGAAATACATTTCCCGATCACACTTACTACCTCTGATGTCTACTCTTCTTCTCTCCTTAGAATTTTCAGTTCCCTGAAAATCTATTTCAGCTCCCTAAAAATCTATTTCAGCTCCCTGAAAATCTGTTTCAGCTAAGGTATTGAGAAGACGTAACGACATTAGTAAATGTTTTAAAATTAATTACTGTAGGAAAAAATCTGAAACAATTTCATTCCTCTACTTGGGCTGAATTACCGATATACAAAAATCAACTACTAGTAAAAAACACTACTAGTATGATCTTTTGAATATAATTTACCGTAGGATTTAATTGGAAAAGAAAAAACAAATTTCATATTTTTCCAATAAAATTGGACTTTCTCCCTTTTCACCCCGATCAACAATCCATGACATTTGAATGATTTGATATTTGTACTTTTTTGCAGGATATTGGAAACCAACAAATAAATTATCTGTCTAATTTTGACACTATAAATATTTATCTCTCTTGTGGATTTATTTTTTGTCTTACCTTGTAGGGAGTGAATGATTGAGCTAGCGATTTTGGTGTCGTTTGTAAATAATTTGAGGTTAGTATTCATTTTATTGCTTTTGATTTTAGGGACTTTTCCTTACCACCTTCAAACATCTACACATGCAAAGTAAATAAGATGTGAAGAATGTCAATCTCATGAGAGCAAAGCTTAAGTTCACAATGTTATGCATGTTATGTTGACAATCTAACCCTAACATCCATTAACCCTGATTCTCCATGATCAAACTTACTTCTCTCTCTCTCTCTCTCTCTCTCTCTCTCTCTCTCTCTCTCTCTCTCTCTCTCTCTCTCTCTCTCTCTCTCTCTCTCTCTCTCTCTCTCTCTCTCTCTCTCTCTCTCTCTCATTTATTTGAATGACTGGCATGCCCATCAGATGGATACCACAAATCCACACTTGATCTTGATTTAGATAGAAGAATTAACATGGTTTAATATTACATTATGATCCTTTCTGATTAATGATAAGCTTTGAATCCCCCTGATCCAAGAGTATTAACTTTATCATTTAACAGATCCAATGTAATCCACGTATCAGATTCTACTTCTAACATCACAATTGACATTCAAAACTGCGGATAACTCAATGGTCACAAAGATATCAGTTACAATTCAATTAAATGAATTTAATTCAAAAAATTAATAATCGGTATTAAACAATTATTTACTGGGATTAACTCAAAATCCTAACTGCGAAATACATTTCCCGATCACACTTACTACCTCTGATGTCCACTCTTCTTCCCTCCTTAGAATTTTCAGTTCCCCGAAAATCTATTTTAGCTAAGGTACTGAGAAGACGTAACGACATTAGTAAATGTTTTAAAATTAATTATTGTAGGAAAAATCTGAAACAATTTTATTTCTATCCTCTACCTAGGCTGAATTACCAATATACAAAAATCAACTACTAGTAAAAAACAACTAGTATGATCTTTTGAATATAATTCACCATAGGATTTAACTGAAAATGAAATCAATTTTTTTTTTCATATGTTTCCAGTAAAATTGGACTGTTCTCCCTTTTCACTTATTGTCTTTAGAATTACTTCATTAAATTTATATGTAATTAATGAGAAATAAGATTTGGATTCGGGTACTTTCTACACTGTATTCACCCCAAATAATATTGTTGAATAAAGAATTACCTCCACCATTAATTATCTAACAAGCATTTCAAAAGCTTTGGTTTGTTCAATTTTAATGACCAAAATCATCAAAACCACAATAACCAATTGATCGGTACTATAACATAGTACCAAGGAATTAAAATCCTCTAAACGGGTACATGCCTAAGAATTGTACGACTTCTTCCGCTTTGTCAAGATCGATTTTGAAAAAAATATTCACTGAAAACTGATTAATATTGCTTGACCACGAATACAATGGTACTCAAGTTCCACTAATTCTGAGCTTACATTGTTGAAAGCCAAATGTCATACAAGTCCAAGGTTACATGAGCACCAAGAAACCCAAGTTCCTCTAACAGGGTGCTAGTGACTTAAAATTCCTGAGTTAATACTGGAGAATCAACTTTTTAAGCTACGAATGTCAAACCCAATTGATCCTTAAATAAATGTCATGCAACAATCCATGCAATTACAAAATTGATGATTGCCCTCAAGCTCCAACTCAACCGTATATATGCGTTCCAAATGTCCTAAAATAAAACTTTTAAGAAAAACAAAAAAAAGACGTGGGTCTCAACAAACCCTAAGGTTTCCTTATAAAAAACAACCGTCTTGGAGGCTATAGCTGCGATGGCTAGTCTGATTCTTTTTCGAAGCAGGTTGCTCGACCCCCTCCTTCACCTTAGACAGCTCGACCATCAAAAGAGAGAGGTGCTCACAACCGCAACCATCTTGAGAGTGAACTCTACAGCTGGATCGAAAAGAAACAGGGAAGCGAAAGGGAACCCAAGGGAGGTCGCACTCCACAACATGAAAGCAAAAGAGGTTCTTCTGGATCCAACCGATCAACGAATTCACTGGTCCACAGCACCCGTTGCCCCCAACGCAAATTCGCTTCATTCTTACTCAGTCTACAATTCCACTACTGGTCCCGTCTAGCTATTTGATCCACAATCAATTATTGACAGCTCTCACAAGAAAAAACGCATGCAGGTTAGGAGTCAACAATCATTTGCAGGATAGGAACCACGAAGAATGGGTTGTTGATAGCAGTCTATCCATTGTTGAATCCAAAACTAAAGTTTCCAGCACCAATAACATGCCTTTCATATTGTCACCATTTCTGAAACCAGAGAGATGAATTGGAAAGAATTGTAATTTGTTTCATGTTGTTTACCAATAGGCTTACTTTCCTCAATCAAGATTTCAAACCTCTCAACTACTCCAAAGGACTATGATCTTCTCCCTACTTCTAAGAAAAAGCAGGACTTTCCGCATCGTAATTTCTTTTACAAAGAATAGTTAACTTTCATGGCAGGCAGTAAAAAATCCACAATTGTGCTTGTCTTTTTCTGCTTATACTAGTGAAAGTATAGAACTATAATACCCAATCAATGAATTCAGCTTGCGTTCTTTTCAGGAGGATTAAATATGAATCCTCAACATGCATACTAAAATTCATATTCAAGATTATCAAGTTCTAATAATTTATCTCGAACAGACCTATTTCCAAACAGTCTCTCCATAGACTCTCCGGAACTATTCATGCATCTAAATTGCCCACATCAAACTGCATTTTATGTAACTGTTCAAACCACACAAAAGCATATTTACATATGCAAAACTTCTACATCAAATTAAATCTTCCACAAGGCACCAAATTTTTTTAAGAAGGAATTTATTACTAACTCATAGCATCTATATCAAAATTCCACAAGTAGAAGAGCACTCTACCACTACAATTGATAAGTATGCTTTCAACCGAAATTTGTAAATCCTACTCCAAACTTCCCTTGTGAAATCAGCACTCCAAACTGGGATGCAAATCCAAGTGCTTCACTTTCAAATGTGATGTAGAGTTTGCCTCCATTCCCATCCAAGACCGCATCTTAGCTGGGCTCTGATACCAATATAATGACCCTAAAGGATTTCTCCTAAGATGAGGATAGGAGAAAACAATAGAAGAGACTATGAAGCCAAACCGCCCAACCAATCCTAGATCAAACCTAAATCTAGCCCCCAAGCCATGCCATGTGAAGCAAGAGGAGAAGAAAAAAACTGATAACCTAAACCCAATATGTCGACGAGAGAATCCCCACCTCATTATATAGAGAGTAGAGTCATGTGCATGAAACCATGCAATCCCCATGCAGGTCAACTATAAATAGATCACATCTCTTCATGCAATCCTCCTACCTATATCTCTTACACATACGTGCAATACTCCATATGTCTCAATTAGAGTGTCTAGATCCTCTCAAGGTAATTAGTCACAAATAGGCCTTGACATGGAATTAAATCATGACGTGACCAATAATCTTGAACACTGGAGGGCCGATCTACCATATTAGGACTATTCCAGGTCCTTAACCGAATATGGCCATAACATTAATGCTTTGGTAAAAACATCTACTGTCATATCTTGCGTTATACAGTACTGCAATCTGACCTCTTCGTTGAGAACTTTGCTTCTGACGAAATGATACTTCAGTTCAATGTGCTTACTCCTGAAATGAAATCTAGAGTTGGCTGATAAAGCGATGGCACTTTGATCATCACAAAATAATGTCATCGAAGCATATTGATTTAGACCGATATCTGAAAGCAAATTCCTCAACCAAATTGCTTCCTTTGTAGCTTGAGAGACTGCGATATATTCTAATTCAATGGAAGATAGAGTTATTGAAGATTTCTTGCGACTGTTCCAGGAAACTGGACCATTGTTGAGGAAGAATGTATATCCTGAAGTGGATTTATAATGCCTACATCTCCTGCCCAACTTGCATCTATATAACCATTGAGAAAATTGAGTTTGTCATTGCCAACTGTTCCATAACAAATGCAAAAGTCCATAGTAGCTCGAAGATATCTCAAAACTCTGACAAGAGCCTTCCAATGTGTTATACCAAGATTAGTCATATACTGACTGAGAGAGCTGACTGCAAAAGCTATGTCTGGCTGGTACAGATCATGGCGTATAGAAGAGATCCTATAATAGAATGGTAAGGATAATCACGCATCTGCTGCTTCTCATGAATTGTTTGGGGACACTGGTCCTTTGACAATCTGAGTCCAAGTTCCATTGGTGAGAGAGCTAACTTGCAATTCATCAGATAATATATGACTAACATGTTGTAGATGTACCTCTGTTGTGTAATGTAGACCAACTTTTGTCTTCTGTCTCTATGAATTTGTATACCAAGGCAGAAATGAGCTTCGCCCATATTGGTCATGTTGAATTCGGAAGATAGCATTGTCTTGGCCTCTTTTATCAGATCGGTACTATTGTTGAAAAACAATGTATCATCCACGTACAAAGTGATAATGATAAAAGACTGCTGCACTGCTTTGAAGTAAACGTTTGAATCTGCAGAGCTAGGTGTGTAGCCATGATCAATTCGTTTGTCAGTTTGATTCTCATCATGCTCTTTGAATTGTCTGAATTTGATGAAAGCCTCTGATTTTTGTTTAATGAAATAAACAACTGTTCCTCTGGAAAATTCATGAATAAAAGTAATGAAATACTTTGCATCTAGCAATGAAGGAGTTTGCATAGGTCCACATATATCTGTAAGAACAATATCTAACAGATTTGTTGCATGCCCATGGTTTGATCTAAAAGGAATCCTAGTCTGCTTTCCAAAGATGCAGCTATGACAAACATGGAGATTGACCTTACCAGAAGGATAGTCGAGATCAAGAACCATGAATTGCCTAAACATGTTCATAACAAATGAATAATTCAAGTGTCCTAAGCGATGATGCCATAGTAATGCCTTATTGACTAGACCAGAGGTTTTCAAGGCTTGACTAGATTTAGAATAGCAATGTACCAATCTGTATAAGTAACCCTACCTCTTGTCGAGTGCAAGAATCTTATTACTCCTATCAGTAATTTTGCATTGATCAAATTTGAACTCTACCTTATGACCTAAATTTGTAATTCTACTCACTGATAACATATTTGTAGAGAGTTTAGGAACATATAAGACCTTTGATAGTAATTTGAATTGATCATGCTCGCAATCTTACAGTACCTTCACCTTTAATAGTGTGAGTACTATTGTCACCAAAATGAATAAATTTCTTCGTGTTGTAAGGCGTGTAGGAGTTGAAGATCTCACGTTGATTGTTCATGTGCTGAGTTGCTCTAAAATCTAGAAACCATGAATCATCTAGAAATGCGCTTTGATCTTTGACCATGAATGCGCCTTCGTCCACTTCGACCTGGAGAGATGATGAAACAGTGTTTGCTTGTTGATCAGGTTACTTGGCTGCGTTCTTCGCTTGGAGAATTCGACAATCCTTGATCTCATGGTTATTGCGCTTGCAATACCTGCAAAACATCTTCTTCTTCGATTGTGGATCTGATTATTGTGCTTGACTTTGAGTCTGTTCCTGATTCGTTGCAGCCTTCTTGGATCTTTTCTGCTTCTGTTGCTTAGAGCCTTTGTTGACATATAGAGCTTGAGAGGAGGAAATAGACGGCGTGTCTTGACTTCTTCTATTGTCTTCTTGCAGCAACATAGTGATAACTCTAGTAAGAGTTAAATTTGAGTGTGTCGATATGATCATCACCTAGTTCTCATATGTAGAGGACAAGCTTGAAAGCAATGTCATAATTGTGTCTTGATCATCTATGACTGATCCACAGCGGCCATTTGATGCAAGAGATTCTTAAACTGGTTAATGTGACTCTGAAGTGAATCACCAATAGACATTTTGAATGTGAAGAATTTCCTTTGTAGATGTAACTTAGTAGTTACGTCCCTCACCATATAGTGAGATCAAAATGTCTCAAACGTCTCCTGACGTTCTAGCTTCAGTTATGTGTCCAATCTGTGTATCTGATATATTGAGAATAATAAGCACAAAAGCTTTATCGTCATTCAATTTCCACTTTGAGTCGTCGTCTTCAGGTTTTACCTCTATACCCATAACAACATACCATAAGTCACTGGCAATTGGCAAGGTCTTCATTTAAATTTCCACAAATGATTATTGGATCCATTCAGCTTGTCTGCGATAAGACCAGCTTTACTTTGAGAATCCATCTGGAACTTAGTCTGTCAATTGTATCGATGACGCTAAGATGCAGTAATGCCAACAATAGAAAATCAATTCTCTGATACTAAATGGTTGAAAAGAACTGAAGAGTATGAATATCAATTTGATATCACAAAAGCTATCAAGTATTAGAGCTTTCGCTCTGATATCGAAATAGTATTATGTCTTGATAGAGATCACAAGTATGATACCGTGGTGGTTCAAATAAAGGAAATAGTGATCTAGCACTGATACTATGATAGTAGCTTTGATACCATGTCAGAAATAGGTAGATAATGTAATGTGGAAACTTCTTACTTCCAATGCATGACTACGCCTATCAAAAATTGAACAAAGCAGTAGTGATGGAAATCACGTTCAGTCTTTAGCAACTAACTTTGAAATCGCTAGATACTAAGTGATTACGTAGCCAAACATGAAGTATTGAATTCTCATACAATTTCTATCAGTTACAAAAGCAATGTAGAGATGCATGCATTTCGACATATACTAAACGCAATAAGAAGATAGTATTGATTTAGAAAACTAAATCAGATGCTAATGAGCACAAGACAATAGCGGATAGAAACCGCACACTCTAAGTTGTCTCTGAGTAACTGAGAATAAGTCTAATAATAAGCAGCTCTATTGATAAGCAGTAGCGCAATAGAAATCTCTAAAACAACTCTAAGAAGTGAGCTAGAATGCTCAGGAGTGTTCAAGCTCGCAGGCTTGAGAGAGAGAGAGAGAGAGAGAGAGAGAGAGAGAGAGAGAGAGAGAGAGAGAGAGAGAGAGAGAGAGAGAGAGAGAGAGAGAGAGAGAGAGAGAGAGAGAGAGAGAGAGAGAGAGAGAGAGCTAACTACAATACTTGCTTATGACTTCTGATCATTTGATAATTAAACTGTATGAATATGAACAGGTATTTATACTAAGAAATTAGGTCATCAATTGCGATCGCCAATTGGCTGATGATTTGTTGGCATCCATCCGGTTCCTTGTCATTGATTGCTAATAAGCGGTGAAATTGGCCGTAAATGTTCTGTCTGCATAGATGAACCAAAACTGTAGCTCTGCATAAATGAACTAAAACAGCCACAGGCGACATTGTCGTGAAAAAGCAATAGTGTCGATTTTTTCGCGAAAAATGTGAAAAAAGATGAAGGTGCCCTTAAATCTCATTTAGGGTTGTCCCACACTTTGTCAGAGTCATTTTCTTAACATTTGAGGCTCTTACAATTTGATGTAGAACTTGTCTCCATCCCATCCAAAACCGCATCTTAGTCGGGCGTCTGTTACCAATGTCAAGACCACTAGGGAAAACTCCTAAGGTGAGGATAGGAAACACAACAAGAAAGACTATCGAGCAAAACCACCCAACCAATTCTAGATCCCTCATAGAGAATCCTCCTAGATCTACCTCCAAGCCATGTCATGTGATAACAAGAGGAGAATAGCTCAACTGGTAACCTAGACCAAAAGTCGTCGATGAGATAATCTCTAACTCAATATACATAGAGTAGAATCCTATGCATGAGCCCATGCAATACCCATGTAGGTCAACTATAAATAGATCACAACTCTTCATGCATTCATCTTGCCTATATCTCTCACACATACATGCACTACTCCATATGTCTCAATTAGAGTGTCCGGGTCATCTCAAGGTCATTAGTCATCAACATGTCTCGATGTGGAATTAAATCTAGGCGTGACCAATAATTTTGAACACTGGAGGGTCGGTCTACCATATTAGGACTATTTCATGTCCATAACTGAATATGGTCGTAAGAGAGAGAGAGAGAGAGAGAGAGAGAGAGAGAGAGAGAGAGAGAGAGAGAGAGAGAGAGAGAGAGAGAGAGAGAGAGAGAGAGAGAGAGTAGGGTAGAGTGACATTCATACATGGATTCATTCAGATATTTAGAGCGATTCATGAAAAAAATTGATTCAATCTTGTAAAAAAGTCCTTTGTACTTATGTAGTCTTTCTTTGTGACAAGATCTGTTGTTAAAAAATGCAGCAAATAGACTCCAATAAGCTTGTGAAATGATGGAAGAATCACCTTGAAAAGATCCAATACCAAAAACACCATCCAATTTAGTGTTTACTAGTTTTTCCTTGGCTTTAACTCCACTATAAGACCCCAATTCTTGCAATACTCTTCACATGTGTGATTGTATGGCCTCTCCAGAGGACAATACCTCAACTCTCTAATCAATCCCACAAATGCAAATGGCAAATATCAAGCATAGAGATCAGAAATAAGAATGATAGAAGGAAAATCAAATTTTCACTCATACTTTGATGGAGAAACCATCACATATTTATACATAAGCAGCTTGGATCCGAGCATTTTAGGGCTTCTCTGAACTCATCATGACCTAACCCTAACATCCAACCTAATGGGTCACTTGATCCACCCTAATTGGGGGTCAAGATCTTGAGATCCAAAAACAATGGAAAAATTGCTATTTTTAGCTCCTACTTTTTCTCTAGCTTATCTATGTACATTTTGGCCTCATTCCAAAGGTACCATAATAGAACGAGAAGAGGAGGAGGATGAATATGAGGGTAGCTTTCATTCTCAAAGAGACACGGTAGGAAATTTACGATTATACTTAGACCTAGATTTAGATGAGTGCCGAGACTTATGTGATGACGAAAATGACAAAAATGGCTTGTGATTATTAATATTTATATTCAATTGCATTCATTTTTTATTTTTATATTCATTGCAATACAGAAACGGGTATTCGTTTTTCTAACTTCAAAGCTTATAATTAATGTGTTACAACTATAGTAATTGTGAACGATTGCCAACATTGGCAAATCTAGCCATGTAGAATATTGTACATTTTGTCTATAATTTTGTTTCTACAATTGTATGGCCAAAATGCCACATGGCAATCTACAGCTAATGTAGGTTAACTCGAGTCAAGAAGAGTGGTTGTGTCCATTTGGTAGAGATTCTTACTTTATAGGATCTAGACCTTGATTTGTGTGAGATTTTGACCAACCATGCACCTACCAAGCATGACTCTAGGAAATAGACTAGGGTTTCATTTTAGGGAAAAAGTGATGAGCTAACTTCCTTATTACATGCTGGTAATTCACCTAACTTAGCAAAGGAAGTGAGTTTTGCTATGTATTCCAAGCTCCCATAGTGAGAAGATAGATTATTTTTGGAGCTCATTGGCAATCTCGAGTTTCTACTCTCTATGTACATTGATTTTTGAAAACCAAATGAAACCATCACTTTGTGGACTTCAAACACTATTCTAAATCCGTGTAGCGGGCTGCTCTTCACACGTGTGGTCTCGGTTTTGAGTCTATTTATTCTCCTTCTTACTAATCGTCTGATCGGTTTTAATCTTCATCCATTGTTTATCCAGTTCTGTAGGTTTTCCCGTGTTTTTATACAGTCTGCAGAATTACAAGTGTTTTTACACAGTGTACAGAAATACACGGAGTTTGAAACAATGTCGTCTTTTTCGCTTGTCAGGAATCCCGTTGAAAAAATGCAATGTCTCCTTCTTCGCATTTTTTGCCTAACAGAAATCTCGTGTAAAATCACAATGTCGCAACTGGAACGCACTTGGATTCGCATCCCGGATGGAGTGCTACTTTTTTTCAACGGAAATTGGGTTTGGATTCACTAATTCATGTGAAGCATGCTTTTCAAACTTGGTGGTAGAGTGCTCTTCTCCTTGTTTGACTTTATTTGAGATGCTGTGGATTAGTGTGGTTTTTTCTGAAGCCTTAAGAAAGTTTCCATTTGAGGTAGAATGATCTGCATGAGTAAATCCACTTTCTTGTTTAAATCTATTTTTTAGGATGAATAATTTGCATGAATCCATTATGTTTTGGACATTTTTGATTCAGATTTAGTAGCAGGATGTTTGTTGATAGATTGACGAGAAATTGATTTATCCAGAATGAATAAACTGAATGTTGCTGGAAATCTTGAATTTATGGTTTGCATGTGAGGATTTAAGGTTTTATTAGACTAATACTCTTGTGTATCACGCAAGCTGAAAACTGAAAACATTGAATGGATATTGTAAATTGTCGATTCTCTAATAGTAGCAGATATAGATATGGGATTGTGGATGCATGCAATCTGAGTTCTGGATAAAACCTTCTTCAGTGCATAGCTTGATGTTTGGTTGCGTGAAGTGACCCTGTTTTGGGACAATAGAAAGCAAGCTATCATCTTTTCAAGTTCATTTCTTTGGTTACAGTGAGATTGATGAGTGAAAAACAGAGCTGTTGCTAAGTTGGAACTTCTAGAGAACACCAAATGGTTGTCAAGTTCTGCAATTGTGTATTCTGTAGAAGAAGGGTAACCTATGAAACAAGCCTTGTATCCTCCTTCCAAACTTGTTCTTAACCTTCTATGATCTCTAGACAGCCGTTAAAGGATGTTAGTCAGCTGGGACTATCTATTATGTGGATTAACATGTTGCAGACAGAAACATGTAAATCGCTGTTACAGATAATGTGTTGAACATTTGGAAGCTTTGCATGAATGAAACTAAACTTGTTACTTTTTAATGAGTTTCCTAGTTGCCAGGAAGGTAGAACGAGTTCTTCTATTCAAAAACATTAGTTTTTGTAGCAGCTGGAAACAATTTTGGTTCCCAGTGAAGGCCGCAGGTGGTGTGCCAATAGATGAACCTGCAACTGCTTTCTTTGAAAACTTATGGCAGCTGGGGACAGCGTGGGCTGTTTGGAGTTTCATTAGGCATTGAAGCCATTGAATGGAAGAATGGATCGGAAGCTGTGATTGGAACACATTAGAAGCAAGCTGTAGAGCTGATTAGGTGCGCTTTTCCACCTCTTCTTGCATCAGGGAGGTCGGATAGGTGTTGAGGATCGGTTGGTGGGCTGTAGCGCCACGATGCTCTCTCTCTTTTCCTCATTCTCTGTCGCGCCTCTTTTTTCCTTCGATGATGGCGGCTATTGCGCGGCTATGGCATGGATCTGTCTAATGCAAAACCTTAGAGTTTTTTTTTTTAATGAAGGCATGTGTGACATTTTGGGGCCTATGTTTTTTCCTTTTGAGCATGATTTTTTTTTTGTTAAAGTTGATGCTTGTGGTAGGACAGCACTTAGTGAATTGCATGAGTGTCTGCACCAATGCTCGTTGCATGTCGGTCGACCTAGGGTTTCAAAGGCTTGATATTGGGTAACTTTAAAGTTGATTCCGAAAGTGGATGTGAAATCAACTAAAAAATTAAGTTATTGGCACCTAGATGAGAAATCTCGGTTCCTTGGTGCACGGTTGTCAATGCTATAACCCTGGTTTTTTTATATTGCTTTCCTATATGGTAGAAGGAATTTGATTTTTTCTTCTCCGTGAATAATATGCATGCAACTTGACAATTACTGGTAAGCCAGTTTTTGTGGAACTTTAGTACCGTTGTTTTTCTGTCCTGTAATAAACAGTCTGAATTTTGCTAAACCGATCTTGACAAAACGATGGTAGTGGTACGGTTCTCAAGCATGTACACGGTAAAGGGATTTGATTCCTTGGTATTATGCTAATTAGCCACTTAACTCTAGAGTGGTACTCCTAGTTAGTTGAGTTAAATGATATTTTTGGTTCTTCGTTTTGAACTCGGTGGTGCACCGATAGGCTTATCCTAAATGTTGATCTTTAGGATTGGGCAAACTAAAGCTTTTGAGATACTTGTTAAAGTGAATAAATGAAATAATTTTTTTTTACATTAGGTTCAGACAACTTTAACGATGTAATACTTAAGCTAGTGTAGTCAAAAGGGTAACAACCTAGCATTTACTTGTGTCAAAGGAGTTTTTGGGGCCTTCGCTGATGAAACTTTTCGGGTGACCAAAATATCTAAGGGAGGAAGAAAATGAGACACCTGTGTAGGTAAATGTGATTGTGTTATGTAATTTGGATTGGTAAAACTCCCTGTAAGAAAATCACATAGCACCGGTTTATTGAATTCATTAAGTTAAATTTATTTTTGAATATCTATAGGACCATGAGTTGACCCTATTTGTTAATGAAAATTGTGACGTGTACTGTAAAGAGCCTTATTCCTAAGAGTTGGAACTCTCAGATGGTAGGAATTAGGTGGATGTTAGTACCAACTAGATGTGTTGTTTATGTGACGGTAAAGCCATGTGCAGATTCTTGTTAAATCACAATTTTGTAAATGAATTATTGTGATCCATTAGGAACAAATTTGGGGGTACTTCAGTACTTGGTGGAATAGATATGTGCATATCCGGTATAGGAAATCTTAATGCGATTGAAGATCTTTTTGAAGGAATTGTATTTTTTGTACCATTTCGGATATAGATATTGGATATCTATTGGTTATACTTCAATTGGTTTGAATTCTTAATGGTTCCTTTTGATTTTTGATGAATACGCTTGGGTTATTTTAACTGTATATGAACGAGATTTCTCATCCATACTGGGGTCAATGCCTAGTGGTATTCTTAGATGATATTGTCGTCTTCAGTGAAAAACTTAAGGAAATGGATGGTATTTTTTGGAAACGGTTGAAGATTGGATCCTATATTTGGTTATAGGATGGTCAGATAATCTTTTTGACTTTCTATTTGATCATATCTAAAAGCAAAGAACTTTCTTGGAGAGAAAATTGTTGGTATGGGACATCAGTGATTTCAAAGAGAAATTCTTGTGTGAGAATGATCTGTAGACCAGTGGTTAGTATTTACATTATTAGTAAAGCTAACAGTTGAAACCAATGGTTAAACTTGTTTAGGGTATTTGGAGAGGTTATGAGATATAGATCTTGATCCCTAAATGGTATCTCATAAATTTCAAATCGAAAACCCTTAATTGTTATTTCTCTTTCAATTTAAACGTCTACTTTTCAGAAAATTTTTAAATACGAGACAATTGGATTTAGATTCATATAATTCCTTCCAATGTAGAACTAGGTTATGAAGGACTGTTAAAGTTATATGAACTTATGCTTCCATTTCAGTTTTGTGAATATAGCTCAGATTCAATTGATGTTTTCAACTGATTAAGTGAAATTTAGACTTCTTGAGCCCAAATAATTATCTCTATTTGATGTTGATTATTGAGAGTAATGTATCTATCACTCATGATAAGATATTTTATGATTTTGAGGAAAAAGTCCGGTTTGTAATAGTATTGGATACTCATTATTGACTTTTTTGAATCTTCGATATCTTATATGTTTTTTCCAGGAACTTTTTAGTCAAAATTATGGAATTTTTTTTAAAAGAGGGAGAAGAAAATGGTAAGAATAAGACTTTCATGGGATCAACCAGTTGCATAGATTTATTTTGTGGAATCCAGTATGTGTGTAATGGTGGAACTATCCATTGAGAATAGAGGAAATCTCTAGTGATTGTTTTGAATAATCTGGAACAAGAGGAGTTTAGGGGGTTTGGGCTGTTAGATATTCATGATTATGGATAGTGGTGTTAAAGATTAATTTAAGATTTCGTTGATTGGATCAAATGGAATAAAGCTTTAATCTGAATCTTATGTCCAAAGATGTCTGTATAAGTTAGCCTAATCTTGGTATGTACACTAAGATCTGAAGTAGATTGATTGATTGAAGAAATTTTGTTGGTAAAAGTATGATGTTTGGAAACTTGTGATGTGGAATTATTCACTTCGGAGATTTTCCAGATATGTTATTTACTCATGAGAAATAGAGTTCTTTGGTAGCTTAGTTACAAGATTCTCAGTGAGATATGTGAGCAACATATGCGGATTTTGGAGGAATCTGCCAATTAATGACATATGTGTTTATGTACTGGGTCATAGTGAGATTATTCTCATATGTGCACGATTAATCTTGTTTGGATCTACTATGTATTCCTTGTTACTAAGGTTATCTGGTGCACTTAACTTAGTCTTTGAACATAGACATATAATCAAGTATTGTGTTTGACAATTACTTATAGAGTTAACAGATCTATTTTGATAGATCTATAAGTTAACTTAAAAAATGATTTGGATAAGGATCTAAATGTGGTATTATACTAGTATAATAGAATTCTCCACCTAGACATTTAAGAATTCTAAATTATGGGCAATTAACTTGAGTAGTTGATTTACTCCTGTGAAAGTTAATTGGTAAAACGGACAATGTGAAGAGAATTCACCAAAACATGTTTGTTTTGTGTGTATTGCTTGTAAGGCACATAATTTTTGAGTCATTTGGATTAGCCAGGAGATTGTGTGCTGGGTCCATATGCATAATTGAGATTGTATGGATCTCACAGACATTTTCATTAGGTAATTGTTTACTTAATGAGGAATTTGCTTACTTTAATAGATGGTATTCTACCACAAATTGTAGTCTATAAGTGCTTGTATACAAAGTCAGTCTATATCTCCAAATTTATAGGAGACAGATAACTCTATTAAGATATAGATAGTTGCTAATTTTTGGCAATGGGGCTATTAACTCATTAGAGTAAATGCAGTACTCTGGAGTGAGTTATAATTGTTTGAGACTTGATGGATCTCCTAGAGATTCTAAATGACTGAATTGGGATATTTTAGAATATTTGGATATTCTAAGAATATTTGTAGCAAGAAGCATTATTATCTGTAAGAAACTGTGGACAGATTTTAGACTATGATTAAAATGGAATTTCTTTAGCTTTTGGATTTGATTTCTGAAATAACGAAGTTGATTCATCCAGCAGTTCATGTAATTAGGATTACATGAACGTGATGAACTTTTGTTTTGGAGTAGATCAACCCATTTGGAGGATTTATAGCTTAGTGTATCTTTGGGGATTTGAATTAGTAGTTCATGAGTAGAGGCAGACAATTTAAAAATTGTTGCATCTCTGAGTACTTATTCAGATGGAAAGATCAGACTAAGAATAATGATTCATGGGTAAGACTTGAGAGCTTACGGGATCATTTCATATTTTCTTTTTCATGTTCAAAACCTGTTTAAGGGAGGAAGAATGTTACGGCCATATTCAGTTATGGACATGGAGTAGTCCTAATATGGTAGACCTTCCCTCCAGTAATCGAGATTATTGGTCACGCTTATATTTAACTCCACATCGAGGCCTGTTGGTGACTAATGACCTTGAGAGGACCCACACACTCTAATTGAGACATATGGAGTAGTTCATGTACGTGTGACGGATATAGGTAGGAGGAATGTATAAAGATCTGTGATCTATTTATAGTTGACTTGCATGGGCTCATGCACAAGATGCTACTCTCTATATATTGAGGTAGAGATTATCTCGTCAATGACTTTTGGTCTAGATTACCAGTTGAGCTATTCTCCTCTTGCTATCACATGGCATGGCTTGGGGGCTAGATCCAGGAAGAATCTTCAGGATTGCCATCTGGAAACATATGCCTGAAGCATTTGTTCTACCGTCTAATTTGTTCTTTCCATCCGTCCTAGGATGATCAGAAGAACCCAAGCTCAATGTCGTCTCTAGTTTAGCAAACAGGGCCGACCAAAGGTGATCGGTGAATTTCGGATCGCAATCACTCACAATATCACTTGTAATCTGTAAAGCCTAAGAGACGCTCTACAAATATCTAAGCTAAATCGAAAGCCTTTGCGGTTGTCTTTACCAGAATAAACGTAGCCAATTTGGTAAGACAGGCGACCACAACCCAAATTGCATCATGTTGTTTATTCGTCTGCGGTAACTTAACCACAAAATCCATGGAAATACTATCCCATCTCTTATCAAGGATAACCAATGGATGCAACAAACCGCCAACCTTATGGCATTCAGCTTTATTCAACTGGCATTGGTCACACTTGACCACATAAGATTCTACAAAGGGCTTGAGTTTTGGCCAATAAAAATCCCTTCATACCAAATACAATGTACGATATATGACGGGATGTCTTGCGCATGGTGAGTCATGACATTCATTTTATTCTTAACAACATCCACTCGGGCACACAAACCTTCTCTTTCCTGAACAAAAGTCCATTTTGGATAGAGAAGTCATCAGTACTCTTTATACACTTCCCCCCAGACTGATTGCCATGATTATCAATCCCGCTTGATGAAATTACTTGAACCCTATTCTAGATTGCTCCAAAATGTGGGTCTTTCTCATAAAGACCTCTTAGGGAGAGATAAAAGCCTATACTGGTCTCAGTGAAAGAAAATTCATTCACTCCACCAATTCGACTAAGTACATCAGCCACCTGATTAGATGAGCCTTTGATATACCTTACTTCAAAGTCAAATTCTTGCATAAGTTATGCCCATCTAGCCTTACGACCTCGCAAATCATTCTGATTACAAAAATACTTTAAAGGTTGATCCGTATTAACCACAAATTTATTACCGTACAAGTAATGCCTCCATGATTTCAAAGCATGGATCACCACAAAAAGCTCTTTTTCTTGGGTGGTGTAATTGACCTACACATCAGTTAGTTTCTTACTCTCAAAGGCAACGAGTTGACCCTCCTGTAAGAGAACAGCTCCAATAGCCGTATCACTCGCGTCAGTGTTAATGACAAACGACAAATCTAGATCCGCTATCTTCAAAATTGGAGCTAAGGCAATTAGAAACTTGAGTTTGCGAAAACTCTCATCTAATTTCTCATTCCATCTGATGGGAGGACTTGGCCTACCTTTGCGGCGTTTCACTCCTTTCAACATATTGTTGAGAGGCACAACAATCTTTGAGTACTCCTCTGCAAATCTACGAAAAAACACAGTGAAACCTAAGAACGACTTAAGTTCACGCACCGTTTTAGGGATTGGCCATTCCACTACCGTCTTCACCTTTTTTTTGTCAACCTTGATTTCAAAAGAGGTAATCTTATGACCAAGGTAAAGAAGTTCCTTCTTAAAGAATTCGCACTTTCATTCTTTCGCATAAAGCTTCTCTTGTCTTAAGATACATAAGACAGTTCGGAGATGCTTAGAATGCTCTTTGAGTGTTCTGTTATAGATCAAAATATCGTCCAAAAACACTACTACGAACTTCCCCAAATATGGATGAAATAAATCGTTCATCATTTGCTAAAAAGTAGTTGGAGCATTCGTCAAACCAAAGGGCAATACAAGAAACTTGTAGTGGCCAAACCCGGTCCTAAAACCAGTTTTAGATACATCTTTCGGATGTATCCCGATCTGATGGTATCCCATACGTAGATCAATTTTCGTGAAGTATTTAGCTCCATTCGATCAATCTACGAGATCATTTATCCTGGGCAACGGGTATTTATTTTTAACTATAATTTTGTTCAGACTTTTGTAATCTACACATAGCCAAAAACTCCCATCTTTCTTACTCTTAAAAAAGACAGGTGCTCTCCATGGAGATTTACTTGGTCTTATGTGTCCCATCCTCGATTGGCCAAGCCACTTCCTCCTTTTCCTTCTGACTAAACGATATGGTTGTCTGACGATAGGACGGCTATTGGGCAAAAGATCTACCTTATGATCCACCGACCGAGCGGGTGGTAGTCTTAAGGTAGCTGCTTCGGAAAAATTTCACTAAACCCTTGTCATAAATCTTGCAAAAGTTGTTGTTCCTGATGCGAATTTTCGGTGTTAAAGCATGAAAACGCATTCACATCCCCAACACAATGCATACGAGATTTCAAAAGCAAGTGAAAGAGTTCATACTCAGAATCATGAAGTTTCTCAATTGATTCAACCGAGGAAATCATCAGCGATGGAAGTATATCGGTCTCTCCAAAAATAGAGACAATCTGATCAAACTTATCTTTAAATACCATAGAATGATTTTTAAAATCTATCTCCAAAGAGACTGATTTGCCAAAAAACCATTCATAGCCCAAAATCACATTAGTCTGGTCCATATTCATGACATGGAAATCCAATGGCTCAACATAGTCCTGCATCCGAAGCTCTAAGTTTGAGACTTTGACATCCCAAATCTTAGTGTCCGACCCTGAGGCAAGAAGGACCACATAACGGTGATCACAAGCCATGGTGGGCACTCGGAGCTTCTGCACAAGTCGAGCATTCCAAAAATTGTGAGTACTATCTGAATCAAATAGCACATTCACGTGTTCCCTAAAATATTGCCTCTCACAAGAAATAATTCATTAGGCTTGAAAGAGAGTAAACTAAAGTTACAAGTACAGTCACAATTATTCAACAAATTGACTTCCAATTAACTTGTTGGTAAATCCACAGTCATGAAACTTGACGACTTTGCTTTCCGTTCGAGGCACTGTTTGGCACGGTGCTCGGGTTTATTGCAGAGGAAACACAGATTCTGTTTAAGCGCCGCCAACCGTGCTTGTCTTTGACCACCAATTTTTTCTTATTCTTCTTCTTCTTTGGGTGTTGGTATGCTTCTGCCTCCAGCTCATCAAAAAACTACTTCTTACGTTTGTTAGATTTTTTTTGCTTGGGTTTCGCGGCCATTTGGCCATGCATGCTTTTTGGTGATGGAACAATTGTACTATCATAGGCTTTCGCCACACGGATAGCATCCTCTAGTGAGTTAAGGATATTTCGTTTGCATTCATTTTGATAGTCAGTTGGTAGTCCGACAATAATTTGCCATTGTGCTAACTTTTGATCAAATAGCGGCACCTTGGCCAAAGAGTCCAAGAACTCTTGGACATAACCGTCCAGTTCTCGGCTACCCATTTTGCGGTGGATAAACCGAATATACAGCTCGGAATCGTCTATCGTGACAAAAGCTTTCCGGATTTCCGTTAGGAATTCAACCCAAGTCACCGGGTTTGTGGAAAGTTCCCTCCACCAAGAAGAGGCTTTGCCTTCTAGAAACAATAGAACCGATAATATTCATTTATCCTCTGGGACGTTGTGCAAGCTAAAATAGCTTGTCCAACGGTTTATCTAGTCTTCAACAACTTTCAGGCATTTAAACTTTTTATCGCCAAAAAATATTTCCGGTTGGTAGCCCAAGTTGTTAGAGTTATAGCTTGTAGTTGATTAAATAGATTTTGCATTTGTTTATTCTGTTGTTTATTGCTCTGATGAAGTTCTAAAACTGCCTTACCTAAAGTTTGCAACAGTTTTTTTGAGTCCAGGGTGTCATCACTGTCGGGTGAGGCTGGCTGAATTTCGGTATTTCTCCCATCACTTCCTGGTGATGCTGGGTGAATCTCGGTAGCATCCCCCTCCAAAATTTCATCAGTATCCATTTGCTTGCCAACTGAAAATTAAAAAAACTTTGTTCAATTTAATGCATTCATTACGGGTATGATAATTTGCTAACCAAGCAATGCCTATAGAAAAACTAATTTTCAGACCATACGTGCTTTAATTAACAAATTATACTAATGAATTGGCAAATGAGTTCTAAACAATAAAAAATCGGAATTAATCGTCAATGCAATGTAAATTACTTAACAACTGTTAGCTCATATAACAACTGCAAAATTGAACCATCAGTTCTTAAAAACTGAAAAATCCATTTCGAGCAAGAAATTCACAAGTTAAAAAAACTCAAAAAAGTAAAAAAAAAAAACTTACAAGCCAACTTTCTCTACCACTACCTCACCTACCCCTTAACATGCAAACCCCAAGTTTTTTCTAACAAAAAAAGAACTTGAGTTTGGGGCCACCTAAGCCCCCCCCCTCTCCTTCCTACTCCTCTCCTTGGGTCATCACATTCACGCATCCCCCCCCTTGCACAAATCGGCCTTGACACCTCACTGGACACCTCGGTAGCCTATCTGGGCCACATCATGTGTTTAGGCCTACAACCATTAACTATGACCATGTACACATAAGGGCCCCAATTCCCTTATAGTCACAATTAACTTACGGGTTGTTGGTCTACCAGTCCCTAGCGTGGACACGCTACCCGAGACCAGTCATGGGCATGACACTACAACTCTTTGGCTACTTTTTTATTGTAGGAATGAATTTTCTTGTGTATCATTCTCGTTGACAACCATTCTTTATTGACAAAATATTGTTGCCTCAGGTTTTACTTCCAACTTATTATTGTAGAGCAAGGTCGCAGCCTTTTGTAGAAAAACCCTTGATCTACAACTGTCACATATGTTCAATAAAGTCACTAAAAAAGACTTTTATGAAACACAAGATTTTCTTAAGTAGCATCTATTTTTGTATGGGTTGACAGAATACATGCAAAAAGACACTCAAAAGTCTTCTCCTTTGATATCTATCCTTATTGGATAGGCTATCGCCCTACATTTAGTGTTGTTGTCTTGTACATTACTCTACAATAAAGAGTGATTATTTTATTTTGTTGCTCCAATTTGATAGAGCAATGAATTTGTCATATGGATTCTTCCAATCCCATATGCTAAAAAGATCCTATTGGTTGTTTTTACATAGAAAATCTTGTTATATTGAATATGTTATCCAATAGAACAAGTTTTCCAATGCAGTTCTTGTCAAAGAAGTTATCAAGATAAATTTTTTTTTTTCCATGCAATCTCCCCACATGACTCCCTTCTTTGAACAACATTTGCAAAAATGTTGTCTTGTTTGATCAATCAAAAAGTTTGAAGTAATGTTTTCTAATTTTTTTGATAGTAACTCCTAAGACTTGCGTAGCTTGATACATTGGAAGCAACATTCCATTTGATCAGCTTTCGAAAATATTATGGATGCTCTTAGAAGAAAACAAAATATTCCCAAAGATATCTCTCTTGTAAATCCATTTGTGAAAACAAATCCATTAGTGGTGGTGATCCATTTTTGCTTAATCAATCATCATCATCAACTTGATGGATCATGTGTAATTGGTCACTTGGCTCAGCCTTATTGTAGGATATAATTGTCACTTCAGTTGCCACACTAGTATTCCTTTCTTCCTTAAGATCATTTGTGTCAAGAAGTGATTTATCCATTTGAGAAGGACTAATAATACATGTGGTGATATAAAGAGGACATTCTCCATTCCCCTATGAAAATGAAAAAACATGTTACTATTTTCATTATAATTGAAATATCGTTCTACACTGTAATGACATTGTCTTTTGACTTATGCAAGACTATAGAATTAATTCATAGGCTCATGTTGGTCCTCTACTCCACATTGCAACTAGTATTGCTCATTGCTTTAAATTGGTCTTGTACATTATCAGAATTGGTTTTCACCTTGATATTCACCATCCTTGGACCATAGTTCATTTTGATGATTGAATGATTCAATTGCATCATCTTCGGTCCAATCAGCAATGACTTGTTCGTTTTGATCTACAAAATTTTGGTGATCATTACAATTTTGGCCAAGATAAAGATTGTCATTATAGTCTTGATACTGAAAGTCATCAGTGAAAACCTTGGTCATAGTCTTCAGTGTAATCCTCATATTGATCCGAATGATCTTCCATGTCATTCTCAAAACTGTCATTATAATATATCTGAGTGTCATCTTCCGATTCATAATTCAAATTTATCTAAAATGATAATGAAATTTGAGTTTGAAATTTGTAAATTGTAGGCCTGAGATAAATTTTAAACATTTATGAAAATCAAATTTGACAACATTCAATGTCAATAGGAAGGAGTCGTGTGCATGGATTTTTGACAAGAGAAAATATAAAAAACTTTTGAAGAAATTAACTTTTGGTATAAATGAGACTTCTACAATATCAAGTTTGCTTGAGCTGGTGAAATTCTTTTTAATATGTTGAAATCTGAGTTCAAATGAAAAATTAATAAAATAAATAACAAAGTAGCAATTTAAAAAAAATAAAAAAATGTATAGTTACTAATGATTATACAAGTGTTGATAATTGGATAGTTTCAAGCTCATCAAATTGATCATTTTTTTTTCATTGCACTAAATTCTGAGATAACATGAAATAGATATAAAAGTTCAAAAAGTAGAAAGAAAAATTGAAAAATGAAAAAAAAAAATTAAAAAAGGCCTCAAGAAAATTTATGATTTGCATTGAATTTTTTTTTGAAATTCGTGAAACATTCGCCCATAAAAGAAATAACAACAGTTTAAAATATTTTAAATTGTAGACAAAAAAAAAATTACGACTATTTTCATAAAGCATTGGAGTGTTTAGAAAAAAAAAAGTCATAATTTTTTTTGAAAAATATCAACAGGTTTCTTTTTTATTATTTAAAAAAACCTGCATGGGCTCATAAAAAAACAAAAAAAATTGTTACGATTATAGAGTAGATTTTTATGCATTTTTTTAAAAAAGAATGATACAGACGATATCTATATATATATATATATATATATATATATATATATATATATATATATATATATATATATGTATGTATAAACTTATGTACAGTTTTGCGCATGTGTATGGGTCCATGCATGCATCCTCCTCCCCTCACCCGTGCATACATTTTTGAACTAAAAAGTGGGGAGGAAGATGCATGTATGGCCCCCCTCCCCATGTATGGGGCCCTTTCTCATGCATATATATATATATATATATATATATATATATATGCAGACGAGAGAGAGAGAGAGAGATTAACGACACATAGCTCCTCTTGCCAAAGCAAGACCAAATGTTTTGAAACTTTTATTCATAACCCAACAAGGTAAAACATAGCTGAAAACATACAATACTTCAAAGAAAAACACCGTAAAGCGAAACAAATTTCAAGACATCCAGTTGGTACCTTCCACCATCCAAACACACAAGACCGCACAAGTTAGCCCAGTGAGGAAGACAAGTGTCAACGCTGAATGTCAATTGTTATCCATGTCCAAAATAAGTTTAGCAGCTTAACAGTTTAAAATATTTTTTTGAAAAAAAGTTTGTCCAATCTTCCCTACGTAAAACGTGATAAATAGTGTTAGGCTTTTCCATACATGTACTGTATCAGGGCATTCCGCCATTTTGATCAGTTTTATGGTACTAATCTGTATCAAAAAATTATATATAAGGCATATGTGTTTTAAAAAATGATTGTGTTATATAGGTTGCAATTAGCAAACAAGAGTTAGCATGGGTCAATACTTAGTTAAGGGGCAAATCCATGCCATACCACTACTTGAATCCATAATAGGTAAAGTACCATTTTCGAAACCCTTGAGCATATCCATGCTTTCCAAGAGTACGTCAACTACCACCCTGTTTTATTAGTTTTCAATATCGATCATGTCTTACAAACTTACCGAATTACATGTGTTTATTTATATTTAGTCAAGTATCTTACCCTTAGTATTTGCAATAGGATCAAGGCAAGTACATGATGTTCCAATCCTTGCAAGTGCGGCGATCCCTTGCACAATTCCATGTGCTTTAAGGGTGCATAGGTTATCAATACTTGAATTATAGGTTATAACCTTTACACACGTGAAGAATTGCAGAAGTGTTATAAGCAAAACCAAGTATACAGTTTTTCTGCAATTGAAACTTACACAAGCAGTCTACTTCATCTTGGTACTGAGTATTTATACTTTTTATTTCACCGTCGACATTTTCTTTATACATATATACACCAAAACAAGTATATCAGCACTAACCTGAATAGATGTCGTAAGAGAATCTTGTGAGGAAGCCATAACTGTTTACGAGAGACATTTCCTTTGAAGAGCAATATAAAGTGATTTTGAGTGTATTTATTTCCATTGAATCCCAATAGTGATAGCGTAAAAAATAATGCTATCTGGCATTCTTATTTAAAAGCAGCTCATTAATTATCATGAGTAAAGCAAGCTTATACTGACAAATACTCTATCTTTTCAGTCTATAATGCTTGCCAAGTATATACATGTGTGGTAATGCACCTCGAATCCAAAGAGCGAATTGATGAGCGATCTGTATTCTTGATATCTGTTGAGAATGAAGAGATATAACATTGTTCATATATTTCTTTTCAAAGCATGATAAAGCGAAAGGAAAATTATCTCATGTGCACTCCATAAATAAGAACATTTCATAAAATTATCTCATGTGCACTCCCCATAGATAAGAGCATTTCATAAAATGGGCAAAAATATGCATTGGTACAAGGAAAGCTCTAACCATGTTCACTTTTTAACCATTCTTATAGCACCAAGCTACTTGGAAAAGATGGCCTGAAGCTCTATCAATTCTCCTCTATAATTCTTTTTATCTTCATCTTGAAAACATACTTTGAGCTTAACCCTTTAGCTTTAACATATCTAAGCTAGTGTGGAGCTCATAGGGAATGTCTTCCTCTAGGTCTTGATAATCTCACAAGCTTAGTCCCCATGATCTTGGTTCTTCATTATTGTTTAAGTTTTGCTATTTACAAAAGAACAAATGGAAAATAATAACAATTCAGAGCTCACCATTCACTCCTATTTTTTACTATCTTAATTAAGTCTAAATGACCCAACTGCACCTCATGTTTGCACTCTTCATGCAGAAGTTAGATTAATAGAAAAGATCATTTATCTTCATATAGTTTTTGCTTGGAATACTAAGCCAGCATCATTAGCAAAGGAAGCTATCTCTTGATTAGAAGATGTTTTATCAAAAGCAAGACGCCATAAAGGACATGTCAAAAAATCAAGCACCAACCTCAAACACTGATCTTCAATCGCCCTCAATCATCCTCAATCGCTCCAAAGACGCTCCAACCTGCAAAAAAACAGAGTGAGAGAGAAGGCGCTGGATCGCGCGAATACGAGAAACCAAACAGACGTCGGAATCCGATGACTTCAAAATGCGTCGGATTCCGACGTCCGTGCCCATTCAAGCCCGGACGACAGGTCCCAGATGTCGTGGACAGGCTATCGGATTCCGACGTCCACGTCAGATTACAGGTATTTTTGTTTTTGAAAACACATGCCAGGTCATATCTACGTTTGAATGTCGGAATCCGACATGTGTGTTGTTTTTGCACTCATCAGCCAATTTTACTTATTTGGTAGCTAAGGGATGGGTACATGACAATTTCAGTATCAGAATGATTTCATATCTAACTTTCTTTAGAGTGGTTACAAATCCGACATCATTTTATGGATATAATTGACATTGTTTAATTTGATGATTACTTTTGTTTTGCATAGTTATTATCCATGTTTCATGTTTAAACACGATGTTTGAGCAAGTATACCACATGATTTGACTTTTCAATTTCCATGTACTTTGAACTTTCTATTTCATTTATTTGCCTTTGGCATCTTCATCGTCACAGTTCTGTTTGTGGCATATGGTAACAAGCTTCACAAAACGGGACCAAAAAGAGTTGTGCATAAGTGATTGCGAGCATATTGGGCCAAATGTTTCCAAGAAATTCCATTGTATATCATCCTTCCAACCTGGCGATATTGAAAAATGAGGTAGTCAACAGGCCATGGTAGGTTCAGTCCAGCGAGATCTGATCTTTGAGCACTGTTGATTTGAAGGTTTGTTGGGATTGAAGTAGTAATATCCAAAGTACAAGTCCCAATGAGTGTTTACATAGGTTCCCGTTAAAAGGGTCTCCATGTTGAAATAGCTTCTAAAATGATGAGATTTGGAGAGTTAACCGTGTTATTTAAAAATTGGTTCAGGGCTCATTTGAAGTTGGCAAGAGCAGCCCAATCATTCTATGAGTGGATCTTGGTCTTGGATTTATATCCTCTCCATCCCTTATCTCGATTCATTTGTTGTATGTAAATGCTTGTACAGTCACACAGTCTGAAAAAACACATTGGTTTTTTAACGGTCTGCAAAAATACAAGGACAAGTGTTCCAACCAGATGAAATTTTTGATTAAAATTCGTCTTATTTAAAATATGAAGTCTATGAATTTTGACAACAGACTCTTAAAACTATCATGCAAAATTTTGAGCCAATTTCTAAATTTTTTGAAAACCATCTTGATTGGTATGTTAAGTTCCTCGAATGAGCTATCAAGCTTTTTACAGATCTTCCATGATGACTTGAATTCTAATGGTTAAACGGACATCTAAAGAAGGTCCAACTGGTCTGCTTTCGAAATTATTTACGCTTAAGTGATCATCTTCTGGCCTTCATGTCGAATGCTATTTAATTAGAAAGAATTTAGCTTCCGCAGATTTGTTCGTCGATATCTGAGTAGAAATTACAAAGAGGCCTTGAATTACATTGAAATAAGGCTGGCAATAAAATTTTATGTCTTTCAACTTTCTGACAATCGAGTCTTGCAGTCAGAGACAATATGCACTTATCTGAACTTAGTGCCGCAACTCTTTGTTATGATTTGATTTTGTCCACTTTAAAGCTTTATAGACACAACCATCTTTTACGCTGCATTTGAGGAGCCTCCATGTTTCTTATAGCCTTTATTTGATCTGTCCCGATCCTCATCAAACACTTAAATTAAAAAAAGCTATCAACCCATTTCACACACATTGTTCCATTGCTGCAACGACATAGCATCAGACGAAGGAACTCAACGACTGAGGAGCAGAATGAAGTTGATGAGCATGGCAGCTTTTCTTAGTGTCAGAACTTCCAAATGCACGACTTGAAGAAGTGACTAAGAATTAAAAAAATTGGATAAAGTCAAATCAACCAGCGCAAGAAAGGGGAAGACTCGCCACTTTAAGAATCAAAGATCATTCACTCACCTGCCACGACTAAGACGGAGCATCATGGATTGCTTCCACGACTGAGACAGCTGAGAGGAGAGGCGGAGGTCATGAATGAGTCACGACTAAATCTACTAACTAATAACAACTACTACTATAACCAGTATAAGTATTATTAAGTGCCTAAGCCTGATCCTGCAGCAGCTAAAGGTGAGGTGATTAGGAGATACCCACGACTCATGAGGTATCACTAATCAGTGATGAGTGATCGCTCACCCTGGAGACAATGGTAGCGGTAAAAGCCAAGGGAATGTGTCTGGGCATCGGTCTTAATGCCATCGCTCGCACTGCTCGCAGCACTGCTGCTATTCCTTTTGTTGTTGTCTCCAGATTTGGTCTTCATTTTCATGACTCATAAGCCATAACCATTAATATAGATGGGTATATTGTGGCTACACCATCAAATTAATACCTCAATTTTTGGAGTTTGTGAGGTGAATTTCCTTGACATTTACTATGGTTATGGGCTCAGAGATACAACTACAGGATCCAAGTTTCATCGTTAATGGCTATTCCAATCTGGCCCCTTTTCAAGACCATTCAGATCTAAAGCAGCCTTGAACGTTGCACAAGGAACGACTAACTATGCTAAAAGCATCTGAAATTGTCCTACAAGAACAACACTATCAATGGAATCAAGAAGCAATTGTTAGGATATTTGCATATGTAAAGTGACACAGCAGGGGAGTCGACCAATAAATGACCAATCTATGCCACAATGCATTTCTCAAACAAAAAACATTTGGCTCAAATAGACAGGAACAGTCAAATTGCCTCACAGGTCAGTTTTGTGACACACAATCGATCCATCTCAAGAACTGAGGTCGCTCAGTAGATCAAAGCTTCAAGGCATACATTCAGTGCAGCCTCCGAAGATCAGGTTCGCAGCTCATGTAAATATTCAAATTCCAAGACTTGTTCACATATAGAGCAACTGATTCATGGATGCAGGTCTTCGGGCAACTGATTCATGGAAGCAGGTCTTCAGCACGCTTTTTCTTTGGACAGCTGCTACACAACTTCGATGCTATAATTCGCAGGCTCAAATCCAAATCTTCTAACCAGGCAACACTAATTCCATCTACACACATCTGATATTGATGCAAGCTCGTTGATCTGACGCATCCCTGTAGGTCTTAACCCATTTCACAAAAGCATTCAACTCTTTCACAACCTAGCTGCTAAATCCCGATCAGGAAATGCAATCCATCCATTCTTTCATAAGTTCTAGCTAGCAAATATCTTGTAATGACCATGTCAAACCCCGTAGAAGCAACCTAAAACAAACCCTAAGCCCATTTTTCTTTAAGCCAAATTTCAATCAGCAAGATTCCGCCCACCGCCCTTTTGTATCTCAAAGCACATGTGGATAAACTTTTCCTTCTCAGTTCTTCCTGTAGTAAACATGTTGTCAATGGAAGAAGAGACATAGAGAACTTTTCAAGATCTTTACCAAAACTATAGCATAAGCATTAACTTAGAATGAATGGAGGAATGTCTTGTAGGTGTCAAAGACAACCATGAAGGAGCAAACAATTAGGCGTCTAAGACAACTATGCTACCTTCGAATATTAGACATTCTAGATTGAGTGAACGTCAATAGAGAAAGAAAACTGTCAGAAAGCATTTGTACTGCAATACACATAAGAAGAATAGAGAATTTGAATTAAGCAGTTGTAAGTACAACAATCAGATCACAATCCTGTGCCCAAGAATGGTTCACAGTAATGCTGCACTTTGTGCAATGATCTTACTTAGCTAATTATAGATTAAATAACTATCTCTATCTTCTGAATGGCTTTCACTCTCTCTAAAATCTCTGATTCTATGGAATCATATAATGACCACACAATTTTGTTCACGCAGGAACTCTAGTTGACTCTTCTCCACTTGCATGTATTCATCACAGGTTGACTCATCATCGTTTTTGTGAATTGTCGTTATGTATATATGTACATGAGGTAGTTATAATGACTATGTAGGCAACGAGCATGAAACAGTGCAGTTACTAAAGTGAACTATGACGTGGTCTACGTTTGATGGGGCAGGTGGATGACGTGGATCTCGAACCGAAGACTTTGAGTTTGTGGGAGAACGAAGAGAATGTAGTTGAGTTCCATGAACGAAGAGAATGTAGTCTATCCCTCTTTTGCTTCAGTTGATTATTGCATAGACGTTCAACTTCAGAGGGTAAGACTGCAAGGTTGTCGTAGAGAGAGAGAGAGAGTGTGTGTGTGTGCATTTACATAGTGTACTGGTACTCAGGAAATGTGATGAACCCGAATGATTCGTGTTTTAATGACGCGAATAGAAAAGGTTTGAGTTCTGGTGAGTTGGAGTGATGCTTAGTTCCAACACATCCAAAGTCTTTGCAAGTTGTTTGGCAGATTTTAATAACTTACAAGTAGAACATACTATCGCTTGCAATTTTTTGAAATTTTGCACCAAGTCAAAATCTCTTTTCCAAATTCTAAAAAAATATGAATAACTTAAATAAGCGACATTCTTTGCCTTGGCAAACTCCTTGTACATAAAAAATATTTTCAATTTTGTTATCTGCAAGTGAATATATAAAGAATTTGGCAATTTTTTTCCATGCACATTCTTCAGAATGCTTTAGCCAAGCAATTGCACTAAAGCAATCATTTGCAATTGACTTGAGAAATTGGATTACTCCTTTTAGAACTTAATAGGACAAATAAGCAGTGTGAAGAGAATTTACCAGGAACTGTTTATTTTAATCTATATTGCTTATAAGACACATGATTTGTGAGTAATTAGGATTCATTTATAGAAGTTGTGTGCATAGAATATATGAGATTCTTGATATATAATATTTCTTGAATGAGACGTATATCCTAAGGTAGTCACTAAATCCCAATGAGCTCATATTGGATGACAGAGTCTACCTAACATAAGGATAACCTCTGAATTCAGTTGGAATTCAATAGAGCTTTGTAATATCTAGATGTTGTTCTAGGTGATTGTATAAAGTTTATATTGTTGAAGATGGATGTTATAATGGTCTTTAATTACTTGGTTGATTGTAGAATTTGGAACTCGTGATCGTTATAAATCGGGTTGGATGAATATTCTTGGAATCCAGTAATTTTCCTTGTGGAAAAGATTTCAAAATGTTTCTTACATTTCCTGAGTGGTATGTGCATATACTCCAATATTTTTTAAATGATTATGGTTTCAGAATCTTGTAAATTATGATTGATGAATGATAAGATTCTAAATATTTATGATTGATGGATCATAGATTGATACTTAAAGGTCATTAAAATATGAGGATTTTTAAGATAATGAGTAATTTTGAGGGATTCAAGGATTTAGATATGTTATTTGAACTTAAATTTCTTTACTCCAATGTATATTTGAGGTTATGCACATCTCACAGGCATTTTCATTAAGTAATTGCTTACTTATGAGGAATTTGCTTACCTTAAATATTGTAGTCAAGGAATGATTGTGTACTGTTTTCAGCCTAAAATCTCCGGTTAATTAGGAGCAGTTAAGTCTATCATGACTGAATGGTTGTTATTTCTTTGCATATGTTGCTAGGAATAGAGTGCTTAACTCAAGAGAGTATCTAGGGTACTTAGAACTGAGTTAGAGTCATTTTTATCTTGATGGATCTCCTAGAGATTTTGGTAGGATGAATTGTTGTACCTTAGTTTTTTTGAAAAAATTCTAAGTGTATCGGTACCAAGAAGCATTTATGACAGATTTGCAGGAAATTGTGGATAGTCTTAGACCTTGAAAGAGTACTCTGAATCAGAAATAAACAATCAAGAAATCGTTTTATCTCTGCGTGCTTGATTAGGATTGGTTGGTCAGATTGAGGATAATGATTCATGGAAAAGAGTTAAAAGTATACAAATTGGATCTTCCCTAGTTACTCGTTCTGAGGACATAACTAGTTTAAGGGGAGAAGAATGTTACATTCATGTCCACTATGTGGGATTTGAAATAATTCCTGACATGGATAGCCGGTCACTCCAGTGGTATGTGGTTATTAGTTATGCCTCGTCATTCCGAGCTTGGCCGATAAAGTAATTAATAATCATATGAGGACCCAGACCTATAATTGGACATAGGAGCACTTGCATGGTATTTGACTGCTATAATGCAAGAATAGAAGGTCAATTGCTATTCCAGGTTGCATGGAGATCCTAAGAGGAATATTATCTCCTCATGGAAGAGAATATATACTAGTGGAAACTAGCCCATCTACCTATTGGATTTTCTGATCCTTGTAGCCAGGAGCCCCTCCTCTCTTGCATTCATTCACCATGGCATGGGGGTGAAGTGGTTAGGGTATTGACTAGCCATTTCTTGTTGGTTGGATGGTTTTGCACCATAGGTGTCCTTTTGGTTGCATGCAACATGATATAGTCGGATGTTCACTAGGCGGTCTTCGCACTCTCTCTCTCTCTCTCTCTCTCTCTCTCTCTCTCTCTCTCTGTGGTTGCACTTTTCTATTGTGTAACATTAACACCAATATTGTGTGTGGTTTTCTATGTGTATTGGTGTTCATGCTAATGATAGTGTGATTATTGACATGTATTGGTGTTCATACTTATGATAGTGTGATTATTAACACACATGTCGACTTACTTAGCACGTTTTCTTTTACGAAGATGTTTTTTTACACACTCCCAAAGTATCATACACACTTGAGATTTACATATTTGGTCTTTTGTATCCTCGGGTACCTACAAATTACAAATTATTAGAGCTCTCTCTCTCTCTCTCTCTCTCTCTCTCTCTCTCTCTCTCTCTCTCAGGTTGCACTTTGCTATTGTAACATTAACACCAATATTGTGTGTGGTTTTTTCTATGTGTATTGGCGTTCAAGCTAATGATAGTGTGATTATTGACATACTTTGGATTATGCCTTTGCTCCTTCCATAATAAGTTGTATTTACTATAGATCATGCCATTACTTTTTTCATTGTAAGTTATAGAAATACATTCTAATCTATGCTACAAACATAGCCTATGCATAATAAATCAACCAATCATATCCATTATTGCACTCACTTGACTTTTTAAGTTTTTGTCCTAGCTAACTTTTTAAGACTCTTCTTTTTCATCATAGCCCACATCTCTCTCTCTCTCTCTCTCTCTCTCTCTTTCTCTCTCTCTCTCTCTCTCTACACGCACAGACCACATTTTTGTCTCTTTATTGCTATTTTTGTCAGCCTAGTCACTCTAATAGCTATCTCTCCTCTTCTTTAGAGCTTTTACCCATTTTCCTATGTATTTTTTGTGCTCAAAAGATCTCATTCTATCTTAGGGTCTCAATCTGCAAAAGCTATTGAGCCAAATCTATAAATACATGTACTACTGCGGATCACTCAACTTCTACTTGCCACAATGTAGGGTTTTTGGGAAAGCCCTAAATGGCTAAGTGGACCAATCAAAATGATCAAAACACATTTTGTTATAAGTGGCCACACCTCACCATTTCTCTCTCACAACTCCATAAACCCTAAAAGATACCTCTTTTGGTGTGCCACCCTCATGACAAAAGGTCTCTCTCTACAGTTTTATCTCAAGAACACTAAACATATTTCTCGAGAAATTTCTATAAATGAAAATTTCACAAGATTTTAGGGATTTTGTTGGATCTTAGATCTTGTTGTCTCCATCTCTCTGTCCAATAGCTCACTTTATCGCTAGTGTTTTTTTTTTCATAAAACCTAACTCCAAAAAACACCCCCTTTAATTAAATTGCACGTAAACTTGAGCAACTTTAGTTCTCTCCTCTTCTTGACATATGTTCAATTTCTAGAATGTTCTACAACTCTTTCTATGCCCAAGAGATTCCATACAAAAAATTTATAGCACATCACAACCTTAGAATATTTTTTAACCAAACCCTAAGAACTTGACCCCCTCTCTCTCTCTCTCTCTCCGATCTTTTATACCATGTTTATAGAGTATCTCTCTCTATACAGCTAGAGTATTTCTCTCTAAAAGTTTCTAAAACACGTGTTCTTTCATTCAACTGATTTTAAAATGCATGCCTTAGAAAACATTTTAGGGCAAAGGGCAAACGTGCACCAATGAAAATCTCCAAAACGCGTTTTCTCTTTCACAACATCGTACATTCATTCTCTTTGTTCAGGGTTGGTTATTGGTGTCTTCGTGACTGTTAGCGCATAAAGGGAAGGCTTCGCGCTACCTGCCTCTCATTCCGTCCACCATCGCCAAACATCAATTCTTTCTACATAAAAAAGGATTACATAAAGACCAAGACCAGCTAGACACAGTTGCAAGGGTTGATGCGGCTGTAACCATCATCGTTTACTTTCCATTTTCTATCGTTGGTTTCAGAACAAAAAAGAAAGAATCGCTTTCAATAAGAGACTAAGAGACTGTCACTTCGTTTTCGTAATGTAGGAATAGTTGAAAGCGTCACATTAGCTAAGCAATGCTGTTTTAACATAGAGAAAACGTATAAGCCAAGGCATGGCTGAGGAAATGATTCAAGAAGAAGTTGTGCTACAAGATTTGGATAAAGTGGAAGCTCTTGTACAACTTGATGATTTGGTTCGCATGGGAGTGTTAAACCCAACTCGAGCTATCTTTGCCCGCCACAAGTAAGCTTTTCTTTGTTGATAACGTCGCAATTGAAGAAAAATGCGATAAGTTCTTGGTGTGCTCTGGTACACCTTACCTTCTTATCCCGTTGGGCAGAAAATTAATCAATTACGGATTTGCATGATAATAAACAATATCAGATTCTATAGAATAAAAAAGTTAAAGTGCCATAATTTTGTAGATTTAACTGAAAATCTGCCCAAAATATGAATTGTACATCTAAAAGTATCCAAAATTTGGAATTGCAAAACTTGAACTCTGGCCTTGAAGCAAGAAAAAACTGATAGGCATGACAATCATGCATTACTTTGGAGAGGTCTGTTGCCATTTCTTCTTTGGCTACCACTATGTCAAAGTCTACACAGTTGCTTTCAGATCTGGTAGAGCTATATTGAATAAGGAAGAAGCTTGCTTTCGATTCAATGTCATCATTGATGGATAATACGTAGATAATATTGCTAGGCTGATGGATTTCCAACCATTCATAATTTGTAATTCTGTGACTACTCTGAAACAATAAATACTTGAATGCAGCCTGTCAAATTGATTAGATATTGGACATTTGGCTCCCTAATTATTAGATATTATGTTGCCCAACCATTTTAACAAGAAAATAGTAATCATTGGGCAAAATTTTGCCCAACCATATATTCTTCTTGGGGAGGCTTGAACTTTGGACCCAACCGTATACGAGTCTACTGTATGGAACATACCTTTTCCTTACTGTATGCCCTTATTGCAATTGCTTTTTATTTGATAGATTAATTCCCAATATATTTGATTTTATTCAAATGTTTTTGGGAGATTTGCATAGATTCAATCTGTTTTGGGAGATTCTAGATTTGAAGAAAAATTGTGAGAAACTAGAACTATAAGGCTTCAACATTACCCTAGATAATTGAATTTAGGACAATACTAACATACTTGGCTGAATATACACACTAGAGATTGAAATTTGCTAGAAACTTCAACTACGCCAAAAGGTTCAAATTTTAGAACCCAATTTATGCATAGAACCTAATTCAGACATGATCTCTACAGAGTCTACACACTAGAATTGTGATTCAAGCCTTTTTTCACTTGAAATGATGTGGTGGCGAGTCTTGATAAAAGTTTAGTTCATAGGTGACCTCGCCTAGTCTCCTACTAATGGTAAAGGGACCACAATACCTAGGAGACAACTTAGCACACACTCCTGATTTGAGGGTTTTAGAGTCAACTGGGACTCTCAAGTAGACTTTCTCACCAGCGGAGAACCCGTCTGTGTGGATCTGCATAATGCCTGGTCGATCCTGGGACTGCCTGATGCTACGCTTAGCATGTTCTATCATCTGGTTTAGGTCTTCTAAAATGTTTCTGGCTGTTTCAACTTTTTCTTGTTTAAACCCTACAGCTGTGGGTGAGCGTGGCTGAAAACCATACATTAGCATAAATGGGCTGTATCCCGTAGCTGAATGTTTGGTACTGTTGTAAGCAAACTCTAATATCGAGAGATACTCCTCCCAATTAGTCTGCTTTTTGCTGACGTATGCACGAAGCATATCCTCCAGCACTTGATTTACCCTCTCTGTTTGACCGTCCCGTCTGTGGATGGTCGGTGGTACTCATATTAAGTTTAGTATGGAGATGATGGAATACTGCCCTTTAAAAATTTCCATTAAACTTACTGTCTTGGTCGCTGACTATGCCGGAAGGTAGACCATACAATTTAAATAGGCCGTCTACAAACAACCTCGCTAACTCTGGAGCTCTAACGGTTGTCTTGGTCGGAATAAACTAAACCATTTTGGTCAGACTGTCAACTGTGTAGCGTCATTACCCTTTCGAGTTTTAGGCAGGCCTACTATAAAATCCATGGAGATACTCTCCCCATTTACCAGCTGGTATATCTAAGGGCTGTAACAACCCTCCTGCCTTTAAACGCTCTGCTTTATTTACTTGACATTTTTGGCAACTGGTTACATATTGCTGGACGTCCTTTTCATACTGGGCTAGAAAAATTGCCTACGAAGAAGCTCATAGGTCTTCTGAATGCCTGGGTGCCCCTCACTAGGGGCCAGATAGTAGAGAAGGATGCATCATGCTGGCACTTCCCTCTCAAGGACTAGAGTAACTCATTACGAATCTGAGTAAAACTCAACTCGTTTATCATAGGCGTTCTACTAAGGGCATTTGCTACTGTATTGAATTTCCCCCGTCTATATCTGATAGAAATATCAAACTCTTGCATCAACTCTGCCCAACGAGCTTTCCGACCTCTAAGCTCAAGTTGATTGCAAAGGTATCTGAGACTTTCATGGTCTGTCAGGACCTCAAAATTGGCAGCATACAAATAATGCCTCCAAGTCTTAAGGGCATGAACTATAGAAAAGAGTTCCTTTTCATAGGCACTGTACCTAGTCTGAGCTGGCTCGAGTTTTTTACTCTCGAACGCAACTGGTCATCCACTTTGAGTTAGTACAGGACCAATTGCAAAGTCGCTAGCATTTGTTTTGACCACAAATGGCTGATTGGGGTCGACGACTTTTATAACTGTTGCTGTAGCTAAGGCTGTTTTGAGAGCATCATAGCTCTCGTGCTGTGCGGACTCCCAAATGAACTCCTTTCCCTTCCCCTTAAGAAGATTTGTCATGGGAACTGCTATCTGAGCATATTCCTTGACAAATCATCTGTAATATCCCGCCAAACCAAGAAAGATTTGAAGCTCTAAAATATTCTGAGGTCTCAGCCAACTAAGTATGGCTTTAACTTTAGTGGGGTCCATCTTAATCCCATCTGCCGAGATAATGTGACCCAAGTAAGCTACTTCTTCAACGAAGAATTCACACTTGGATTCTTTAGCATAAAGCTTATGCTTTCTAAGCAGTCGAAACACCTTTCTGAGGTGTTTAAGATGCTCCTTCCTCGTTTTGCTGTAGACGAGGATGTCATCTAAAAATACGACTACAAATTTACCCAAGTATGGTCTGAGGACACTGTTCATCAAGGTCATAAAGGTAGCTGGAACATTTGTGAGCCCAAATGGCATCACCTTAAACTCATAATGACCATGACGAGTCCTAAAAGCTGTTTTCGGGACATCTTTCGACTTTATACGGACTTGATGATATTCTGATTTGAGGTCTATTTTTCTGAAAAATTTAGTCCTGTCGAGTTGATCAAACAACTCGTCTGCTCGAGGCATTGGGTACTTATTCTTAATTGTGACTTCATTGAGGGCTCTGTAATCTACGCAAAGACGCATAGACCCCTCTTTCTTTTTCACCAAAAGGACTGGTAAGGCCCATGGTGAACTACTGGTCTGAATTTGGCCTTTCCCAAGATAATATGTTAACTGTCTAGTTATTTCTCCATCCTCTGTTCAGCTGACCCCATATGTTAGGCCCGCCATGGCTAGGGACCGTGCCGGGGCACACTACTCACACTGTCTTGCCCTGTTGGTCGTGTACGCTGCTGGACACGACTTTGATTGTGGTATCTGTCCTCCTGTGTTCTCTAGGGCTCGGCACTGGTTACGTGCTCGTAACAACTGGTAAGATCACAATTTGAGTCCTTCCTACGAGAGAGACATTGCAATGATTAGACGATGTTGGAAAGCACATTTGTAAAGCAAAAATGCAACAATCTTGAATTAGATCAAGTACAAGAAAGTGGAGGGAGTATTACCTGTGTTTTTCCAATGCACAAGCTTGAAATGCCTCACTGATGTGGTCCATGAACTCATATATGAGACCGAGAGTGCCCCCGTCACGGTCTACTAGGTGTAGCACATAAAAAATGGGTCGCAATATATCCACAAGCTCCACTGCCCGTGTCCAAAAATTCTCTCCAAAGACGGTGGTCTGGAAAGTGGACAACATCTGTCGTGCACTTCTGAAGTCTTGGAAGCCATCATTGGCCATCATCCTCCGGACATCTTTCGACTTTATACGGACTTGATGATATTCCGATCTAAGGTCTATTTTACTGAAAAATCTAGTCCTGTCGAGTTGATCAAACAACTCGTCTGCTTGAGGCATTGGGTACTTATTCTTAATTGTGACTTTATTGAGGGCTCTGTAATCTACGCAAAGACGCATAGACCCCTCTTTCTGGTAAGATCACAATTTGAGTCCTTCCTACGAGAGAGACATTGCATTGATTAGACGATGTTGGAAAGCACATTTGTAAAGCAAAAATGCAACAATCTTGAATTAGATCAAGTACAAGAAAGTGGAGGTTGTATTACCTGTGTTTTTCCAACGCACAAGCCTGAAATGCCTCACTGATGTGGTCCATGAACTCATATATGAGACCGAGAGTGCCCCCGTCACGGTCTACTTCGTGTAGCACATAAAAAATGGGTCGCAATATATCCACAAGCTCCATTGCCCGTGTCCAAAAATTCTCTCCAAAGACGGTGGTTTGGAAGTGGACAACATCTGTCGTGCACCTATGAAGTCTTGGAAGCCATCATTGGCCATCATCCTCCGCAAAGGGTCACGTACTACCAGTAATCACTCTAGAACCAGGAAGTAGTAGGCAAAGTGGGTGGGTGCTGGCTTCTTTAGATCCATGTGCGAGAAGGTTCGAAATAGGGCCAATGCACGCTTCTTCCTAGTGATGAAGCTGACCACTCACATGGCATGAGAAGTGATATGCAAGACAAACATGCAAAGCAAGGTTCGGAGAATGGAATGGCCGAGGGGGGTCAGGAGCTAAGAGCAACACGTTAAGCACAAAAGGTGGTAAGCTTGGCAAAGTAAATTATACCTGGAGGATGGAAGTGCATAGAGGCCATGCATGAGGAGATCAATGCAATGTGCAGCACATGGCGTCCACACAATGCTGGGGTACTCCCTCACCAGCATCACTCCTACCTGCAGTTCATGGTGTTTTCAGTGACAAAACTACAACGTTGATTACCTCGTAGACGAAGTCGCTTGTGATGGCTGCACTACCTCGAGTGACATCCACGCCATGCATGAAGATTGTGCCAAGCGGGCACGAGACTAGGATATTGACGACGGAACACCGACGAGTGTTGGTCCATCCATCACTCAATATCGAGCATCCATATTTGCCAAAAAAAAAAATCATTCATTAGACATATGAAAAGACTACGTTTTTTGAAATGAAACACATGAAAAATGTTCAAGGACGAGATTCTTACGTTTGCCATGCCATGCCAATGGAACTCAGCTCTCGCATGATGGTCTCCTCCTCTTGACTTAAGAGACTCGTGCGCAATGCCTCTCCTAGGAGGCCTCCATGTAGTATCCATTGATGTGACAATACGACAAAGCTCCCTGAATGCCCATGTGTTAGCAGCTGCAAAAGGAATGCTACACTCATAAAAAAAATCAGCCAACCTGTCTAGTACACTGGGCATGCATCTCTCTCTGCCACCTAGAACGCTCCAGAGTCTGCTGCAGCCTAGGCCTAACTGCTCTTTGTTGTACATAGGGTTGTCGTGGTCTGGCATACCCTGCGGGTGTGCGGTGGATGGATCAATTGAAGGGGTGTCTGATGGTGGAGCATCAGATGCTAGATTTATCTGCGTCTTTCCAGCTGGATCATCGTTGTGAAAAGGTGCATCTACCGATGATGATGATGTGGGACGGGATGGGCCTGCCTCTAATCCTGAAGGCCGACAAAATACATGTGGACTTGATGAACTAGGCCTTGATGCTAAGGCTGGAACAGGAGGAGTGGCTCTTGGACCATGTATAGCACCTAGACCATGCCCTGTTACTAACCTTAGATTAGAACTCTTTGCCAGTCTCATTGTCACAGTGGATGAACCATCGGGCCCATACATATCCATCAATCTCTAGGCATCTTCATCAGATATCCTGGGGCAAGGACCTATGCCCAAATGCTGCCCATTTGGCCCTCTAAGCCGTAATAGATGAGTCCTAACCCTGGTGAGAGATCCAATGAAGATTTCACCACAGTGCAAGCATCTTCATTTGCAGGTACCTGAATGATGGTGAGTACCCATGTCGCCCTCTGTAAACTCAACCTTTTCCCAAATGCTTCTACCAGCGACCGCGACATCTTGTCAGTATGGAATCAATCTTGCAAAAAAAGAACCAAACAAGCAAATGTTTAGTACATTTCCCAAACCCTAAACATCTGCATGCATAATTCCACATTGAACCATTTATACAACTCTTAGAACCTGTGGCAACATGACATCCAAGAAAAACCCTAAAGTTTGCTTTTTAACAACGCATTCAAGAATAAAAACATCGCATAGCTTCTTAATCGTTAGAGCAAACATTTCAAGCATTCTTGTAAGAATGAAAAAACATAATGTAGCATCAAACCGCACCTCATTCGAATGCCTACAAATCAGTTCATGGATTCTTTAAGCATGAGCTAGCTTTCCTAGGTCATAAGATCACTGCATATGGGATCAAGATTGATCAGGATAAAATCATGATAGTTGTTGATTGGCCGATCCTGCAAACTGTTAAGCAAGTTACATTGTTTCCTGGGTTTAAGTTACGAATAGAGCCACAGCTGATCTAGAATTAAGCTATGAAAGCATCACATAAGCAAGACTTAACCCTAGAAAGCAGGAAAGAGAGAGATTAAGGAGGCTAAAGAGAGAGATCAATATCATCAGCTGAATGACAAATGACACAGTTTCCCTACTTATAGCCAAGAGGAAGTCCTAAAAGGAAGCTTCCAGTGGCTAGGGCCCAACTGGGAGGGATAATAGTGCGCCCTCCAAGAAGGCCCCCACTCTCCAGTAATATGTCCAAATGGCCTAATAGTGAATAATAAGGCCAAAGGCCAACCATATAGTCTGAATGTCACTAATGAATAAAAAAGGGCCCAAGGCCTGCTTATGCATAAAGTAAGTAACTGTAAATGTAAATGGACGCGGCGAATGTAATGAGCCGAGTCCATAACTCTCCCCGACACAAATAAAAAAGACCCAACTGCCGAAAAGATAACCGGATCAAGTAGCAGCAAGCCCTGGTGCATCAACAGCTAGAGGAACATCTGATGTAGAGGAATCAACAAGTGCAGCAAGAGCACGAGCCTGATCCGCAGGTAATGGTGTATGATAAAACACATCAATAGGCTCCCATGTAGCCTCCTCAATAGGACGACCATCCCACTGGACCAAAAACTGAATCTGCCGGCGGCGTCGACTATGGTATATATAGACGGACCTGTAATATAGCAGCAGGTAAAAATGGAAATAACTCTGGAGCAGTAGGAAACTCAGCATCACAAGGAGCGTCATCCTCAATAGCAGCACGTAATAAACTGACATGGAATACATCACAGGCGCGTGTGGAAGCAGGAAGCTGTAAGCGATATGTAACTGGACTAAGAACCTCCACAATGCGATAAGGCCCATAATAACGTGGTGCAAGCTTCTCAGTAGAAGCATGGCCCTGGACAAAATGATGACGTGCAAACCGTAAGCGTAGATAAACCATATCTCCAAGTTGAAACTCAACATGGCGGCGGTGACGATCAACTGAGGTCTGATAACGCTGTTGAACATGCTGTAAATGAGAACTGGCCCGAGTAATAAGCTCTCGAGCACCTGATAGAAAAGATGCAAGTGTAACAGGTGTATCCTCAGGAGGAAGAGGAATGCCAGGTAAAAGAGGTGCATAGCCATGAGATAATAAAAATGGAGAGACACCTGTGCTGGTACTAACAGAGCTATTATAGCTATACTCTGCTAAACATAAATGCTGATCCCAATCCTTCCCTGAAGGAGTAACAAAATGGTGTAAATAATCCTCAAGGATCCTGTTAAGGACCTCAGACTGCCCATCAGAAGTAGAATGATAAGCCGAACCCATAAAAAGCTGAACATCCAAAATACGCATAAGCTCTGTCCAGAATATAGAGGTAAACTTACTATCCCGATCAGAAAGGATAGTACGAGGAAATCCATGCAGGCGAAAAATCTCTGATAGGATCAAACGTGCACACTGCTCTGCTGTGATAGTACTGCGAACTGGGATAAAATGTGCCTGTTTCGAGAACCTGTCAACTACCACCATACATGAATCGTGACCACGCTGGGTATGGGGAAGGCCAAGGATAAAATCCATAGATATATCAGTCCACTGGCGATGAGGAATAGGCCAACTCTGGAGCAAACCAGCAGATTTAGAACGGGAGTACTTATTACGAAGACAGAAAGGGCAGGTACGAATAAGTACAGCAAGCTCAGATCGAAGAGAGGGCCAATAGAAATGGTCTTTGAGACGAGCATAAGACTTCTGAAAACCAAAGTGACCCCCAACAGGAGAGGAATTAGCATCCGACAACAACTGGGAACGGATACCCAAAGAACTAGGGATACAAAGAGAATCATAGTGATAAACACGATTGTCAATAATGGAGTAAACCTGATGAGGACTGGACGAAACAGGTGGGGCAGAACTATAAACATCACGAAAATCAGAACATGTAAGGTATGCTGCAGGTAGAGCATCAAACCATGGAGGAATAGTAGAAACGAGTGTATTTAACAAAGCTGGAAGACGAGATAATGCATCAGCAGCAGTGTTAGCACGACCAGGACGATACAATATGGAGAAATTAAAAGACTGTAAAAACTGCAACCAACGAAATTGACGATCATTAAGGTCACGTTGAGAAAATAGATAACGTAAAGACTGGTGATCAGTAATAATGTCAAATGGGACTCGATACATATAATGATGCCACTTCTTAAGAGCATAGATAATAGCAAGAAGCTCTTTCTCATGCACGGAATAACGTTGCTCATAAGAGCGAAGACGACGCGACTCATAAGCAATAATACATTGTGACTGGTGAAGTAAAGCACCCAAACCAACATTACTAGCATCGGTCTCAACAAGAAACTTCTGATCAAACTGTGGTAAACACATAACGGCAGCATCAACAACAGCACGACGAAGAGTATCAAACGCTGTCTGACAATCAGGAGTCCACAGAAAAGTACTAGACTTCTTCAAAAGTGCATGAAGAGGAGCTGCGATAGTGGCAAAATGAGGAACTGGACGACGAAGGTGAGTGGCTAACCCAAGAAACATACGAACATGATGAATATCAGTAGGTATAGGCCAATCCTGGATGGCCTGAACCTTATGAGGGTCCAGACGAATGTGACCATTACAAATAAGAAAACCAAGAAACTCGATCTCAGAAACAACAAAAGAACAATTAGACAACTTAGCAAATAACTGGTGGTGTACAAGTAACTGAAAGACCGAGGAAAGATGGGCAACATGCTCAGCAAGAGACTGACTAAAAATAAGAATATCATCAAAATAAACCAAGAAGCGGACGTAAGACGTTATTCATCACATTCTGGAACTTAGGAGGGCCATTAGTAACACCAAAAGGAAGCACACGAAATTCATATAAACCAAGATGAGTACGGAAAGCAGTCTTATGTTCGTCAGAAGGGTGCATCCTGATTTGATAATATCCAGAACGAAGGTCTATCTTGGAAAAGATTTTAGAGGTACCGAGCTGGTCAAAGAGGTCATCCATGTGTGGAATAGGGTACTGATTACGAATAGTCAACTTATTTAAAGCACGGTAATTAATACAAAGGCGTTTGGTACCATCTTTCTTATTAATAAGGAGAACAGGAGCACCAAAAGGGCTGTGACTAGGAACAATGAGACCGTGATCTAACAAGGCAGTAATATGGAGCTCAAGCTCATCACGCTCAGATCGAGACATACGATAAGGGGGACGGGAGGGAGGAGCAGAACCAGGACGCAAATCAATATGATGGTTCACGTCACGTAATGGTGGTAGCGTCGTAGGTTTTGAAAAGACAAAAGCATACTGATGTAATAAGTCAGAAATCACCTGAGGAACAGCTGCTGGTGTAGAAACTGGAGGAACTGGTACTGCCCGCTGAACACATAATAAGGCAGCACAATGAGCCTTCGGCAGGCTGCGAATAAACTGCTTCCCAGTAATCAACTGGAAGTCTCCTTGAGAATCAATGCCCACAAGTGAGTGTGTAACTGCATCATGTACAAATGTCAATGTCTGCTGTGTCAAGTCCAGTGTAACGGCTCCAAGAGATGCAAACCAATCAGCACCAAGGATAAGATCATAACACTCCATAGGGATAATGTAAAGATCTGCTTGTCCAGAGAAATCTCCAATGCGGTATGGTAAACGCTGAAACATCTGAGAACTAGGAAAAGAATGAGAACTAGCAACCTCAACTGTGAGAGGCTGGGAAGCAGGAACAGGTGAAGCACGGATCCGACTAGTGATATAACTGGAAGAATGAGTGCTACCAGTATCAACTAAAGCAATATACTCTCGACCTGTAATACGCACACGTAACCGAATGGAGCGAGGACCAGGACGCCCTGTCCAAGTAGCATAGGCAAGCTGAGCATGGCAAGTAGCAGGAAGTAAATTAGGGGAAGGCTCAGAGGATAAGTCAGGCTCATCAGAAATATGAATGTAGATATCGGAATCATCTGGAGTAGTGCCCTCATGGTAAAAAACAGCAGTAGTAGTAGGGAGAGGCTGGTGGCAATCACGGGCAAGATGGTCAGGACTCTTACAACGAAAGCAAAGACGCTTCTGCTGAAGATCAGCGAACTCTGCAGACGTGTAACGTCGGACAAAAGCAGGTCAAGGAGTCGGAGGACGAGGAGGCGAAGGGGCAATGGAGAGAGCTGGAACAGAAGGGGCCGGTGTAGGGGTGAACGTAGCGGGAAAAGATGAAGTAGAAGGACGGGGTCGGGAGAAGCGGGAAGGAAGGGTGTCAGAGTACTTATGCTGTAAAGTACTGGCAAGAGACATCGCCTCAACAAGTGTGGTAGGACGGAAGGAAGAAACATCATAACGTAAAGCACCACGAAGCCCAACAATGTAACGAGAAATAAGCTCAGTGGGCTGTAGATCTGTGAAAAGATAAGAAAGCTCCATAAACTGATCTGTATAAGAAGCAAGATCACTGGTTTGAGTGAGACTACGGAATGTTTCCGTTGGCGGTCAAGCCACTGAGGATCAATCATAGCATGGCGGAGGTCACGGCGAAAAGTATGCCATACATGGAGCCCTTCCCGATCAGGATCAACTCTATAAACTCGCCACCACGTGGCGGCACGTCCATCTAAATGTAAAGCAGCCAACTGGATCTTCTGAGGATCAGTCTTGGGGTAAATCTGAAAATATGTGTCAAGCTTAGCAAACCAATTCTCTAATAAGTTCCCGTCGGAGGAACCGGAATAGGTAGCAAGCTGTACCCTATCACGAAAGTCTCGAGCAAAGTGTGGCTCAGGAAGGGGGGGACGAGGAAAGAAACTAGGAGGTGGGTTAGATGGAATGAACGGTCCACCACCAGGCTGACTAGCAGAAGAAGATGGAAATTCAAATGGAGGGGGAGTCCCAAATGTAGGAAAAACAGGAGCTTTACCAGGACCATGAGGCTGTAAAGAATCAATCTGTGACTGCATAGTAGCAAAGCCGGTCATAACTGAATCGAAGCGAAGAACGAGGCCAGAAAGGGTCTCATCCATGCGACGAAACTGATCGGATAAGGTTTCCTGAGTAGTCTCACTCGGGGTAGGTGAATGTGCCATAATGATAGTGGAAGGAATAGACGAAAACTTGAGGGAGCGGACCCTTGTCGTCACCCCAAATTAGCCTATTACAACCAATATTATCACAACTGAAAAAAACAGACAACAATGAACAATGGAGAAGCTGTAAAAATGCGCTGGACAGCCAGGGATACAATGTGAATTTGAAAGAGTAAATGGAGTCAGAATTCCTGAAAATGTGGTGGAGAATGAGCGCGCGACAGCCTTTTGATAAGCTGTAAAAGATGGCTGGAATTGGAGAAAAAAAAAGGCAAAAGTGACAAGTTGGGAGTGCTGAGGCAGCGATTTACAGGTTGAAGAATTTTAGCTGTTTGGAATAGCAAATGATGTCGGAATTGGGTAGTTTTTGGATGAGGATGGGCGCTGGACAGTCAGGGAACTAACTGTGGAAGATGGCTGCAAACTGGAAAAATATCAGACGAAAGTGATAGGTCGGAAGGCAGGGACAGCGATGGAAAGGAAGAGGAGGAGCGTTGGGTAGCAAAGAAAAGAGGGGACAAAACAGGGGGAACGTTGGGCAGGAAGGAGTGGAAGGAGCAGCGATGGAACAGGGCTGTCAAAATGGTAATGGAGCTGTAGGAACAACGATGGAGGAGCAAGGCAAGGCAGCAAAGAAAAAATTCTAGATTGTGCTCAGAAAAGTGCTATGATACCAAGTTACGAATACAGCTGATCTAGAATTAAGCTATGAAAGCATCACATAAGCAAGACTTAACCCTAGAAAGCAGGAAAGAGAGAGATTAAGGAGGCTAAAGAGAGAGATCAATATCATCAGCTGAATGACAAATGACAGTTTCCCTACTTATAGCCAAGAGGAAGCCCTAAAAGGAAGCTTCCAGTGGCTAGGGCCCAACTGGGAGGGATAATAGTGCGCCCTCCAAGAAGGCCCCCACTCTCCAGTAATATGTCCAAATGGCCTGATAATGAATAATAAGGCCAAAGGCCAACCATATAGTCTGAATGTCACTAATGAATAAAAAAGGGCCCAAGGCCTGCTTATGCATAAAGTATAGTAACTGTAAATGTAAATGGACGCGGCGAATGTAATGAGCCGAGTCCATAACTGTTTACGGTTTTCTTTCGAAGATTTATTGAGGATTACGCCAAGGTGGCGACACTGCTTAATAATCTGACAAAAGTCGTTAATAAGAAGAAAAAGAAGAACCAACCTAGTCCACCTGTTGTATGAAAATGACATTGTTAGTGATAGAGATCCTAAGTTCACAGGTCACTGCTGTTAGCAGTATTCCATAAACTGGAAATTTCCCATAGATTTAGTTCTTTTGATCATCCTGAATCAGACGGCCAAACGGAAAGTAACTAATCAGACTATGGAAGATATGTTGAGGACATATGTGTCTCACAAGCAATCTCCTTGGGAAGATTACATTCCTCTGATTAAGTTTGCATACAGTAGTAGAATGCATTTTGCTACATATTATAGTCCATTTATATTGATGTACGGTTTTCAATCTAGATCTCCAATAAATGAAATCTATTAAGATCCAAAAAGTTGTTGATTTCCTGCATGATATGCTTGAAAAGTTGCGAGTAGCACGTGATAGTATCCGTAGTGCTTAGGATAAATCTAAGCACTATGTCAATCTTAAGAGATCTCGCAGAGATTTTAAAATTGATGGCTTGGTATATCTTAGAATTCCAAAAGATTCTAGGACATTACGTACGGGCAAGCATTATAAACTGTCTACTAGATATTGTGGACCGGTTCGGATTGTAGAAAATTGGTTCTTTAGCTTATGAACTAGATCTTCAAGGAAAATCTATTGCCCACCCAGTATTTCATGTAAGCCAGTTAAAATTAAGACAACTGGATCTGATGAGAATTTATCCCATTTAGAAGATCTATCGCTTAGTGTACCTTTGGAACTTGAGAGAGTACTCAGAACTAGAGATAAACAATTGAGAAATCGTTCTATCTCTGAGTGCTTGATTAGGTGGAAAGGTCACACTGAGGATGATGATTCATGGGAGAGAGTTGAAAGCTTGAAGAAGAATTTCTCTAAGTTCCACTTCTGAGGACAAAAGTAGTTCAAGGGGGGGGGAGAATGTCACGTCCATGCCCTATATATGGGATTCGACATAATCTTAGAGTCTATATCCCCACCAGTCCACCAGTTGCTCTTCAGTCTCCACCAACCAGTCCTGATCATGACTGTAATCCCAGTACGGTGTTGACGAGTCCGCCTGGAAGTGTTTCTCCGTCCGTGCAGGTTTGCATGGACAATATGGAGAGGACCACGACAGAGATGCGTGCTGTGTTATCTTCCATTGCTGGAAATTACGCATCCTCTTCACGGTATCATCTTCCATCTCACCCGTTGCCCATCGGCTACTATCTCGTGGTACCGCCCATGTCGGGGATGCTAATCCAATACCCCCTCAGGGCGACTTGAATATGCCGATCACGGAAGGCTGGCTAGCAGAGCCACAAAAATCTCCCGCAGAGGCAGTAGGTTTTGAAGTGTAAGCCTACACTCTCTATGCCAAAACGCTCCTACAGTAAAGATAACTTGAAGGAGGCTGTTGCCACAGCTCTAGTACTCAAGATTGTTTATACCCAGAAACCTTTTAACCTAGAGATAGATGCTAGTGGCACTGCCGTGGGGGCAATGTTGAGTCAAGAAGGTAGACTAGTAGCCTTTGAAATAAGAAATTGACGCCAGTGCAATAGAAATATCCCACATATGAGCAGGAGCTCCATGCGATCATACATGCGCCCAAGGTTTGGGGACATTATCTGTATGGCGCCGAAATTTTACGTGTATACTGACCATCATACTTTGAGGTACTTCTGCACTTAGCTAGATTTGAAAGTCCGCCAGGCTCGGTGGGCCGAGTTGATGCAAGAATTCCGTTTGGAAATTCGCTTTCGAAGAGGGAAGGAAAATGTGGTTGTTGATGCACTATTTCAAATATTGCATCAAATGAGCTTAACTATAGTTGACAGTGATCTCATGGAGGAGATCAAGAGAGCTCAACAAAGAGACACACATTGTCAGCGTGTGTGGCCTGATGCCCGCAAGGCAGTCAACCAAGCGTAAGAGTCAGTCGAGGTTGTCGCTTCCGTAGAGGCACACACCAATACATATCTAACATACATTGTGAAGGATGTTTTTTAGTGAGAAACAGAAAGGTTTTTCGTGCTAGAGACGTGAAGGATCTTTGTCGTAAGATACTTCATGAATGCCATGTGCTGTAGCACAGTCCCGACACGATTGGTTACTAGGGGCCGAGGGCCATGGCATTGGCAAAGGCCAGTAATTGGGATGGACACTAGGGAACCAGTTGGGTCCGGTGCGTCACAGGCAGTGACCCGGTGTGATGGCCTGATAGGATGTCAGTAGGCGGAGTTATGACCGTATGGACCCTAGTTGTCAGCAGTGGAGATGCCTCTGCTGGACGAGCAGCTAGCCGACAATTAGCTGGAGTGACCGTTAGTGTCATTGGTCCATGACGGGGCTTGGGGGTGGTGCCTCAGAGTCACACACTGATCCGCATGTGGGCCCAAAATAGCAACCAGAGAGACTCAAGAGGGGGGGCACCTATGGTTGGGTGGATCATTCTACACACCGGCCATCAGAGGTTTGGAGAGCTCCTAGAGATTGGAGTGTGACATTCAACTTGCTATTGCCATATGGAGGCAATAAGATGGCAAAGCTCTTGTCAGTATTGCATCGAGTGTTAGAGATTCCCGGATCTCTCATATTAGCATAGCAAGTAGCTCTGAGGAAGCTTGGGACATCTTGACTGGATTGTACGTACTCAAAGATGTAAGTTTGAGGCTGTTGTTGAGAAAGAGATTTTTCTCTTTCAAGATGGATGAACCAAAGCCTATGGCAATTAATGTGAATAATTTTCATTCACCTTTGGAGTAGATGGCTTCAATAGGCTCTCTAGTGGTTGATCCTAATGCTGTCATGACTTTGCTACCAAGTCTACTGGAGAGCTTTGAAAATTGGACTATGATAGTGTCAACAGAACCAAAGTTGATAGTATAGAGAGTCATATTGATGTTACTTCAAGAGGAAACTAGGAGAACTTTTACTAATTCCGATAAGCTATGCGAGCTATGTGAAGATGTTGTTGAGGATAGTAACTTGACACATAACATCATTGACAATGCTTAGTTGGATAAGAGAATTGCATGTCCTTGCTTGGTACAATGCTCAAATCCCACGACTAGAAGTCTTGATTAGAGATTCAACTACATGGCCCTCCTTGATCTTCTTGGAGAATGACTTTGGCAAGCCAATAGCTTTGGCCTCTTTGATCATCATTAGTTAGTGCCAAAAAAAGAAAAAATGCATATATCTTTTCACGATCAATGTATAAACCAAAAAAAAACTTCTAAGTAGTTCATTGACGAGCATAGAATGTTTATTCGTTAATGGTGCTAATTTTGATTGTGTTATTTGCCATTTTTAAACTGAAAAATTGTTATACTATAGAACAAAAGATACATAAAAGTATCTTTTGACGAAAAGCATAATTGCATGTCTTATAGGAGAGGACCCCATTTTTTAGGAGCTAAATAAACTAAAAAAAAACGTAGAACTTACTCCTATCAGTCCACATATAAAGCTAGATCGAAAGAATTGGTAGTCTAGTGACAAGGTTTCTTCTTCGAAATCCAATATTGTTTGTTATTATTGCAAAAAGAAAGGGGATATGATTAAACGTTGTAGAAGATTACAAGCCAAGAAGAAGAGTCAACAACAAGTCCACACAACTGAAGCTGATTCAAAAAAATCAGAGAATCTAGAGAATGCTTCAATGTCAAGACATGCAGATATTCAAGATCTTTGTTAGCATGCCCTGAGGTGTCGATGCAGAACCTCTCCACTCAAAAGGGCTTCCAGCAGAGATGAAGTTAAGAGCCGAGTCTGAGAGCACGAGCATAATCAGTGCTAGACAGAGATGTATATTTTGTGAACCCCATGGTAATTCCCGGAGGATGGAAAACCATGTGGGAGCTAGTGACTTAGACTTTCTCAACTTAAGTTATGTTTTTTTTAATAAAGAGGCCTCCTATTATCATGTAAGAGGTGGAACCCAAATTTTTATAGAATGGGGTTCACTCAATTGTAAGAGGTGGGATCCAAATCATGTTAGAATTGGATTCTCTAGCTCGTGGGTATACATAGAGGCCTCCTCCACAAGTTTCCAAGCATGTGATATTGTATTGAAATGCTGTTGACTTGAAATTTGAATATCTCTCCATTGCATTTCCATCTATGCTCCATTTTCATGCATTAAGTTCGAGTACTGATGTATGAATGTGTTCGTTGTTGATTCTTCCCCTTTTAAGTTTGGTTTTGTGATTAAGATCAGGTAGATGTGCAGGGCCTTGTGGTAGATCAATACCATTCTAATCTGATGCTGCTTGGTCCTTGAGGAGTTTCTGTTACAAGTGTTGAGTGACAGTTGTAACAAGCACTTTGTAGGATTCACACTGTTTCTGTGTAGCTGTTGTGTTGTTGATTCTGTTGATTTCAGTAGGATTAAGTTTCAATCTCATTCTTTTACTGCTTAGATTAGATTAGTAATAATCTACAATCTGTAAGCATCAAAGAAAGAACCGAAACAGACTGTAGAACGTAGGCATTCGGATTCTGATAGATCTAGATTGAAGTTGAGCATCCATTGTTAGCAGGATCGAGATTAGGTCGTTGATGTACTAATTGACAGGCGGGTACATCACCATTGCATTACCACTATACTCCAAACCATAGAAGTCTAGAAGCAAGCAGACCCTGTCGGTTGTATGCTGACTAGAATCTGTTAGATTGTCAGAAGTAAAGCGTGTAGAGCAAATCAACAAACATTGGCACCGCTGCTCCTGATAATCTTCTTCCATCTTGCTTAAGAATCCGTTTCAACCAGTTTATTTTTCGATTCTCAAAGCTTCTGTTTGCCTACATGCGTTTTTGCAGTCTTTTTTTTCCACCAGCACGCCTTGCATCTGAAAATATCATTTGATCCACACCCAACCACAAACGGTTCCAGAAACCCACCGCCCCACCGCTCTCCTCTCTTTCATTTTTTTCAGGGGAGGAAGACCTGTTGGTTGAACCGCCACTTGCACCCGCCGCCTAAAATTTTGAGAAAAATCCCATCCGACGTGCACCCGACGACAAGCTAAAAATTGTGCGACGATTGCATCCGACGACCTCTTGTCCGCCGACGACTTAAAATATTTCTGTCCGACGATTGCATTCGACGATTTTCCGTCCGCCGACGATTTCATCCGACGACCAGCATATACTGTTGCATCCGCCAGCCAGATTGCAGCCGATAGTGTTGCATCCGACAGTGCATCTGAACTAATTCCTATTCGACATTGCATCCGACACTGACAGTCTAGTTGCATGCGACGAGCTATTGCTCAGATCCAACAGACCATATTTTCTAAAATTCCCATTGGAAATCTCATTATATTCTAAGGTACTGTCAATCACATATTATTAAAAAAAAAGAGAGTTGAATCAAATCAGAGTTAAATCCAATCAGTTCTCATGGCCAACTTACCAGAAGGAGTTATGGATGAGTTCACACCACCCAATCATCCAAATGATGAGAACAAGCCTTTATCGTCTTAGATCTCAGGTAAATCAAGATCCTGGACCATCCAGATGGACACCTAATCTTGACGATCAACTAGTTCAACATGCTCACCATACCGCACGATCCGACAAACAAACACCCTGATTAGAATTACCAAATTTCGATGGTAATGTGGACCCTCATAGATTTTTACAAGTCTTTGAGAATGCTTGCGAAGTATATGGAGAATATACTGACAATGCAAAAGTCCAACTATTTTCAATGACCATGGTAGACAAAGCACGAGAATGGTTTTTTAACCTCGATCGTGACGATCGACAAGATTGGTTAGAGCTAAAAGAGTCTTTCATTAAACGCTTCCAACCTTTCAGACTCATAGAAAGCCCCTTTGTAAGCCTTAGTAATATAAAAAGCAAAAAGGATGAACGCGTACGTGACTATATCGAGCGAGCGTCTCACAAGTCAAGTCCAGGAACAGCCAACTGATAAAATGTTGATCATATGGTTTATAGTTAGCCTTCCAAGACGCATCCGGAAAGAGCTTAAACCTAGCGAAGAGTATTTTACTCTTAAGTCTGTTTTGTTTGATGCCATTCGAGAAGAAGATGAAGGGTAGATGATGAGGACCAAAAAGAGAAAAGAGCTCATCGTGTTTGCCCTGATAATCGTCCTAGTGAGCCCTGAGATTCAGACCAAGTATGGAAGTCTCAGTTTGAGTTGATGAATCAACAACATCAACAACAGATGGAGAAACTCAACAAAGAGTTTCAACAAGCCTTAAAATCTTTTCAAAGTCAGTTGCCAGGGCACTTGCCATCTGGTAACGCTATCCATAGGCGAGAAGATACCTGGTGCCCACAATGTCGTGGCGCGCATACCGATAATGAGTGTCCATTACACTGACCTTACGAAACGCAAAACTGTATACTCTATGATACGACCACTCATACCACTTCAAGCTATAGGAACAACCCACGCAATATGCAATACTCTCGACCATAGCAATATGCACCACGAGGACAACCACAAGCGCCATATAACCCCCGTTATATGAGTCCAGTCCATCTCCAGGAATTGCCTAGACAACAACCACCTGCACCACAACAACGATTGGCACTCCCAGGTCCAAGAGGATCTGCTCAGCCAAACAGGCCAAACCAGCAGAACCGACCCCAAGTTCAGGCCAATGCAGTGCAGAATACCACCTATGACACCCCAGCCTATGAATCTACTTATGATGATGGTAATCCTAACACATGTAGATGAGGCATCTGCTTCTTATTCCAATGACCAATACTATTCAGAGGAGCAACCTACACAAGTCGACTAGGACTTTGTAGCTGAGTGTGCTGATTGTATCAGAAGGCATTGCTATAAAGATTGCCCTAACCAGACCAAAAAGACAGTTCCAGCACGTAGGGTATCTGAAGAGCCGTTGCATGCAGTCGCGCGCGCGCAACATAATGCCTTAGATCAATATAAGGACCTAGCACAACCACCCCCTCCTGCTAATACTTCCATGATGCAACAATCTTACCCTGACCCTGGAGAAGCCCAAAGGCAATACCAGGAATTCAGAGATGAGTTTGATAGAGCTGAAGCTAGGATTTCTACTCCGCCATCTGCCCAGCTACCTACGCAGGGGCAACCACCACGAGGAATAGAGGTTCTTTCCGATCTCTTACAAGCTCAAATCACTATGCCCTTCTACATGGCCGTAAAGTTTTCCAAACCCCTGCGGGATGCCATACTGCAAAGCTCCCAGCAGCCTGATGTACCAGATGAGTTGAGACAACCGAAAAACGTTGAAGTGGTTCATAATGTTGATATGAGCTTACTTCATATAGGTGTTGCTAAAGGTAACAACATCACTTTACCAGTGCACTACAAATGGGGTATCGATTTTGTTGGACCTATTAGTCCAACAGCATGTGGCACACAATCACGATATACATCTTAATTGCCACTGATTATGTGACAAAGTGGATAGAGGCTAGATCCAAATCTGTAGCATGCTTCCTCTATGAAAATATTATCACTCGATTTGTGGTTGTCCAATAGAGCTTGTTAGTGATCGAGGTTCTCACTTCCTTAATGAAGTAATCAACAGTTTACTGACTCGTTACTTCATTATACATCGAAAGAGTACCCCGTACTATCCTAGATGTAATGGATTAGCTGAATCTACGAATAAAACGATTTGTAAAATCTTAACCAAGGTAGTAGAAACAAGTCGATTAGACTTGGAAACGAAATTACTTTCTACTATCTGGGCATATCGAACAACGCCAAAGCGAGCCACAGGTTGGAAAACACCATTTGAGCTGTTATTTATCTCTTATCATGCACAATTAGTTCATAAACAACGACAGAAGGCTTGGCATGATCGTCATGTTAGGACTAAGGATATTCATGATGGTGATAAAGTTTTACTTTATACATCTTCCAAGGTCCACTTCGGGAATAGCCAAGGCCCTTATGTGGTTAAGAAAATTTTGACCAATGGTGCAGTCCAATTAGGAACCCTAGAAGGCATACCCCTTGACACATTAGTCAATGGTAGCCGATTACGGAGGTACTACGAGGATACTTTTTCGGTAAGTCCAGTGTAGAAATATCTCTCTATGTTATTTTACCTTATACTTTTCTGTTTTTCCTTCTATGTATATCTCTTCCCAAATTTTTTGTAAACCCATTGGTTTACACTTATTCAAAAATCAAAAATATTTTTTCCATTCGATAGTCCATCCAACAATAGGTTCTAATTTGCATCCGACAAGATTGCATTTGACAAGATGCATCCGACAATTTGCATCCGCCAACCGCTAGTCTCATTTCCGTCTGACGACTCATTTGCATCCGACGAGCCCATTGCATCCGATGAAACCTGTATCCGACGCCTGCCTTAAAAATTTTTGGTATAAATATGTCGGCCGTCCAGTTCATTCTTACTTCACACAATTTTTGGGCGAGTTCACGACTGATTGGCAAATTTCTGGCGCTCTTCCTGTGTTTAGATCCGATTCAGCTGCTGATTGTTGCATTCTGACCGCACTCTATCCCTCTTTCGTTTGATCCATCCTCCATCGCTTCTACACACGCCTTCCTCTCCCTACTCGCACACCCTTTCATCTTTTCAACTTTATAACATTTTTTACTTTTTTCGAAACGTCCATCTTTCTGTTTTTCCATTTCCATACTTTTTAGTTTCCTTAGGATTAGTCCACATTTATCCTCCCAACTCTAGCATCAGTACGTTGCCATTTGCATCTACGTTTTTGTTTTTTCCATCCGACGACTTCGTTCTTTTGCATCCGCCAGCTATTGAGTTTCCATCCGCCATCTCCATTCCATTTTGTATCTCACAAACGTTTCCAGCTGCTGAGTTTTCATCCGCCACTGCATCCGACGAGTTTGCATCCGCCAGTTTCTGACCGTCATTTTGCATCCGCCAGATTGCATCTGCCATTGCATCCGCCACTATCCCTGACGATCTGCATCTGCCATTGTAGCCACCAAAATCCATCCGATGCCACTCCAAAGAACTTCCAAAAAATTAAAAAACTTTCCAAAAAATGGCCGAATCGAATTCAGACCATAGTGAAGACATTCCAGATATGCCTCAATCACTCCAACTCGTTCTTTGTGAAGATAGCTGAACCAGTGTTTTAGTTGCTTGAATTTCAAATTCCTTCCTAGAAGGGCCACCAGAGCCTCTATCTCATGTACTAGGCATATGAAAATTTTGATCAAAAAAACCTGACATTTCGAATTGATCTTCAAAATTTTTAGTCGTTTGTCTACTTGGCTGGTAGCAACCTCACCACCTTTGGCTTCCCTAGTGGCCATAAGGAGAAACATGATGCAGCAACTATATGCAAGATTCCTTGACACATCTCTCGACAAATGGAAGAACAAGGATGGCATCCTCCTCGAGGCCATCAAGTGCAAGGAATTGGCGGCTGCGTGTGCTTATCTTACAAAGTACACTTATACCCGAAAGGCACATCTGCTGAGGATCCCCCTCCAAATTTTTGCCATGTTGGGACAATCCTACGAAGGCCGCCAAAATATGTACAATTGGGCCGGATTCATCTCCCGACAACTCATTATTGCCCTGCAGAAGAGAGCCCCAGTTACCTCCTTGGGCTATATCTTTTTTGATGTGGCTCGAAGTCAATCCTCAATTGACTTGAAGATTGCTCTAGCTTCAAGGGATGCTGCTGCTAGTCGAGGCTATATACCATCAACAGCTTCAGCTACACCTTCCCACCAAGTTGTTCTACTTCCGGAGCACCGAGTCAAGAAAAGACATGATCGGCCATCAACTCTTGCTGATACCACACCACCACTGAAGAAGTCACGCAACAAGATGACTGCACGCAAACCACCTCCAAAATCAGAGACAGAGTCTGGTAGCTCAACACCATCAAAGACAATGAAGCTGACTCCCAAGAAGCCGAAAACAAAGATGGCCGGCTATCAAGATGTACCTTCTAGCAGTGACGACAACGAGGATGAAGAGGAGGGCAGCCTCCAGACGAGACGTACCCGACAACGAAGAACTACACCTGCTGCCTCCTCACCACAGCACCAGATCCAGATCACCCAGCAGTCACCGGTGCAATCACCAGCTAGAAGCACTCGATCCCAATCCCCATCGGGATCCTTTCATGCTGTTAACTCACCCTCTCATGCCCAACAGACACAAGCAACAATTTCAGGGGAGGGAGAAAGGGAGCTGCTTGCAACCACACAAGCAGAACACACAGTTGCAGCTGATTCCACTCACGACGACTAAGCTGAAAAGACTGATGCAGCTAATCCTAACCAACAAACAAGAGAAGATCAAGGTCAAGGAGCACAAGTAGCAGTCGAAGTCCAGGAAAGCCCAAGGGCTGAAGAGAAGGCTGAAGACCCTCCTGCTCTGAAGAAAGACGACTTCATCGATGTAGACGCACAAGAATACTTCGATGAAGGCGACCTTGTAGATGAGGAGGTGGAGATCGTTCCAGGGCCCGTTGCACCAGTCTCACCACTAAGCCCCACCTCCACCACCACCATTGTTGATACCGCCTCCATCACCATCTCTCTTACTACTACCACCAATCCCCACCATTTCCATTGTTACTGATGTAAAGACACAACTAACTGTTCCACTTCCAACTCATCCCACAACCTCTTGGTTTTCTTTTCCTACCTACCAACGTCTTCCTTCCGAATTCCCAACTGTTCCAGCCTATGACAGACCAACCATCATTTTTTCCATTTACTCATTCACATTCACTTCTAACACTGTACCCACCACATTCTCTTTAAAATCTGGTGACCATTTTTTAAAACAATTCGTTTCGCCAATAGCTTAGTATAACCTCATAACTAACCCACCACCCTCTTCTCGTAGACCATTCTCACCTCCTTCACTACCCGATTTTAATTCTTTCGGTCAAGATCCACTTGATGAGACGGTGCAACCTTCAATGGGACTTCCTCCATCTCCTCTGAAGAGTAAGAGCGACACTTCGTTGGATCAAAGCCCGAGGGTTCTACATCAAAGGTTCCTGATACCAAGAGTGCCACCGCACTGGATGACTACTTGGTAAGGCCCTCGAGGAAGCTGCCAGAGAAATCCATAGAAAAGATCAAAAGGCGATTCGATGATCGCAAAGAATCAGATGAATTTCAGAAGACCTACAAGAAGGGAGAGCGAGGGGGGGAAAAGAAAGTGACGGCTGAAGAATATCCAAAACTTAGCAGTCTTGTGAACGCCCTACGACCAACAGCCCTCCTGGAGGATTGTGATGCTGCTGAATAGCGATGAGCAGCTACAAGAATATCTAAGGGCATCGAGCTAGAAAAGGACCGATCCCTACTATGTGCCGATCAAGAGAAGAGATCCTTGGGAGAAAACGAAGCCAGCCGAGCGACAAGTCAATTGGCCTATAATTCCAGGAATTGACTCAAGCTCAACCTTTGTAAAATATCAAGACGCGCTCCAAAAGTTTGGATATACTTATAGGGGAAGTGCGGATACCGTAGTCCAAGAAAGTGCCAACTATTGCTTATCCATAGCCTTTCTTGCGACGTTAGAGTGCTACTGGGATAAAGGACTACCACCCATCAGGTTGGATATTAATCAGCCTTTACAAACGGAAGATGCACATCTAATGATGGCGGGACTTTATTTCCGAGCCACATTTACTTCCAATCAGTACGTATAGATGATCGAGAAGTGGTATGGAAATGAAGCCGTACCTGGGTCCTATTCTGTTGGGCGCAAAGACGAGGTTCATCACATTTGAAGCCATCGGAAGAAAGGTCTGCTATGAAAAGTTTCTTGATAAAAGAAAAGCTGAAAAAGACAAGCTGAAAAAGACAAGCTAGAGACCCGCAGTTATGTAGGGCTATCCTGAAAAGCTGCTGCAACTTGAAGTTGTGCCGAGGCACCCAATAAACGAAGCCAATAAGTTCTTGGTTTTACGTAGGCAAGCGCGGATCCATGCCTTTCCAAGAACCACACGTCAAAGCTGAAGCAATGCAGTGGGACCAAGGTTGCATCCTGATTCGAATAGGTCGATTCGAACTGGCCGGTTCGAATCGGAAAACGGTTCGAACCTTTTTTTTTTCCAATTCGTCAAAAAAACAGTCAAACATTCACTGATGATACAGATACTTAAATTTTAATAGCTAAACAATTTCAATCTTCCTCTAAATTTGCAGATGTCAGAATTCGGGATAATCAGATCTCTTGTGACGGTGTGACCTGTCGTATCAAGATTCAATTTTCAAAACAGAATTTACAGAAATTAGAATGACATTATGACCCAAGTTTAAGAGAACTGCAGTAAGTTGAAACTTGAAAGTTCAAAGTTGTAAGTTGTAACTTACTTGTAACTACTAACTTGTAACCATATCTTGGCCCAGTGGCCCCGGCCCCCGGGCCTCTGCTAAGTGCTCACTTGACACTGGCAACTACTTGCTAAGGAGAGTCGAGACTCAGGACTGTGAGTGACAAGTGTGGATCCGAGTAAGTTGTAACGAGTTGGAACTTGCCAGTGGCCACTTGGACGTTGCCGGTTGGAACTCAAGGTTTAGAAATTAGGAGCCTGGAGTATAACTGAAATTTGAGGCTTGAGCTTAGAGGCTAGAGCTGAATCCTGATTCCTGATAATAGATTATAGTTATTACTAATTAGTGACCAGTCACGACTCACCACTGACTACTTAAGTCTTAGTACTAAGTTCTAACTTCTAACTACTAACTACTAACTAGTGAGTCGTGACCATGGTCCACTCACTAGTCTGATACAGACTACAATGATCTATGGATAATGGCAGGCTGCAGCTACTAGCTAGGTACTAGGTAGAGTCTAGAGTCTAGACCCGGGACCGTACTACGTAGTACGTAGGTACTAGGTACTAGGACTGTAGATTGTAAATTGTGATCTTGTTTCAAAGTTAAACTTGAACCTCAAGCCCTGATGAACTTTCAGCAATCGTTCCAGGACCAGGAACATAAATGCAAACCTGCATAGGGCACATTGCACAAGTGGCAAATTCTAAGTTCTAACTCCTGACAAGAGTCAAGAGTCAAGACAATACATGGCACATGCATCATTGCATGAAATATTTACCAATACTAACTAAACAGTAAATACTTACCAACAGTCTACAGAAGCGCATTCAAGAATCAAATTTGAGTTGCAACTTGCATACCTGGTGGGGGCAGGTCTCAAGACATCCAAGGTGGACTGTCTCCTGAACATGGCTAGGACCCTAGGCTTCTTGCTGACAAATCTCACCAAGAACCGTGCAGTAGGCACCACCTCCGCAATCCATGGAATCTTGGCCACATCCTCGGCCAACAAGTCCAGGCAGTGTGCAGCACAAGGTGTCCAAAAGATGTGGGGGTAGATCTCATTAACGATCCTACACATGGAGACGCAGTTTGACGCATTATCTGTGACCACCTGCACAACCATACAATGCAATGTGCATGACTTTGGAATTCCGAATTCAAGACTCAAGTGCTCAGTGGCAATTGCTTAGTGAACCATAATCCATTGTTAATCAATCCGAAATCGCCATTGAACAATGAACAATCAACATTGACGTTTACAAATTAGTAATTACCTAATACCATTTAACATTATAGGTAAACCGTAAATACTAAATTGTAATAAGTATAATATATATACCTGTACAACGTGCTGTGGTCCGACCTCCTCAATGGCAGCTCGAATATGTGAGAACATGTACTCGCCCGTGACTGTCTCCCCAGAGGTGTCAATGGATCTGAGAAACATCATCCCCATGCACGAAGACACCAGGATATTCAATATGTGGCGCCTCCTCGTATCGCTCCAACCATCAGATATGATGGTGCAACCATACCTAGTTGAAAGTTCACAGGTGACAAGTGACAAGTCAGTGGAACGTGGTCACAACTCACGTTGCATTGTTGCAGTGTTGCACAACTTACAGGTGACAAAACAAGATGAATCATGATAGATCCGAGAGGATAGATCTTAAATTGTAGTTCAAATTTCATGGCAAATTCCAATGGTAAATGATCATTTGAATATTGACAAATTACAATCATGATTCATGATTCATGATTAAACATAAATAGCTAGCTGCAGCCTGCAATTAACAAGTAATAAGTATGCATTGTGGCATGCCGCATGTGCAATGCCACCACATGGCACAACCCTGCCTCATCTACAGCTCTATCCTCTGGGCCATGGGAAGCGAGGGGTGAGCGGATGGCAACTGGGGGGCGTGATGTGGTGGCCTCTGGGTGTGTCGCCGTGACTGCATCTCGATCTGCCAAAAAAGACAAATTTGAAATTACAATACAATTTAGAAATTAGATGATCAATGAAATTGAAACTTCAAACTTGATGTATCATGTGAGTTAAAAGTTAAAAGTTAAAACTTGATCAACGTTTGAACTTTGAAGTGTAAGAGTCTTAGAGTTGAATGTTTACCTCTCGGTCTGGGCCCCATCCTCGAAGGGCCAACCTCCTCCGATGCGACAGGAGTGAGTAGCGTGTCAGGAGCATGCATGCAAGGGGCAATCTCGTACCCCCTCATATGTAACAAATGTGCCCTGATGCGTGTGGGCCCTCCAGTGTAAGACTAGTGACAGTATCTGCAAGTCCATCTCTTTGTGCCCGATGTGCCATAGGCCGCAGCGATGGTGACGTGATTCCACAGAGGATCCTTATCCCTCGGCATGGTGGCCCTCTCTCTCTCTCTCACAGATCTCTCTAAGTGCTAAGTTCTAACTAGACTCTAGTAACTAGTAACTACTAACTCGGACTAGTCACTAACTCCTAACTTCTAAGTTCTAACTTCTAACTTCTAACTAAGTAGCTACCTAGGTCCCACACCCCTCTCACAATGCCCATTGCCCGGGCCCCACATTGAACCCCATCAAGATTCAACACACACAGTGCACACAATGTCACACACACACAAAATATCACACACAGTGCTGAGTGCACACACACTGACACACACAAACACACACACACAGTGCACACACACACACACAATCTCAGTGCTCAAGCCTCACACAAACTCACAGTGCAGTGTGCACACATCTCAAAACTCTCACACACACACACACACAGTGCACACATGTCACACACACACAATATCATAATATCACACACACACACTCTCTCACACACAATCATTGATTCACTCACACACACTGTACACATCAAAAGACACACACACACACAATATCACACAATCACTCACACACACACAAAATCACACCATTCTCTCTCTCTCTCTCTCTCTCTCTCTCTCTCTCTCACACACACACACACACACACACACACACACACACACACACACACACATAGCACTGAGCACACGCACACAATCTGAATGGCAAATGCACACAGAGTGCTGAGTGCACAACCCCCCCCCCCCCCCCCTCTCTCTCTCTCTCTCTCTCTCTCTCTCTCTCTCTCTCTCTCTCTCTCTCTCTCTCTCGTGCGCGCGCGTGCGCGCGAACAGATTCCAGAATCCCGATCCCGATGGAAATCATCGTTTTAGGGCCAGACGATTCGAATGGTTCGAACGGTTCGAACCGGGTCCGAACGATTCGATGGTTCGAATCGTGAAAGGCGGTTCGAACCGCGGTTCGATGCAGCCTTGAGTGGGACTTGCAACACTATAGGGGAGGATAATGTTAGCTGATGCCATGCCCTGAGGTGTCGATGCAGAACCTCTCCACTCAAAAGGGCTTCCAACAGAGATGAAGTTGAGAGCTGAGTCTGAGAGCACGAGCATTATTAGTGCTAGACAGAGATGTATATTTTGTGAGCCCCATGGCAATTCCCGGAGGATGGAAAACCATGTGGGAGCTAGTGACTTAGACCTTCTCAACTTAAGCTATGTTTTTTTAATAAAGAGGCCTCCTATTATCATGTAAGAGGTGGAACCCAAATCTTTATAGAATGGGGTTCACTCAATTGTAAGAGTTGGAATCCACATCATGTTAGAATTGGATTCACCAGCTCGTGGGTATACATAGAGGCCTCCTCCACAAGTTTCCAAGCATGTGATATTGTATTGAAATGTTGTTGAATTGAATTTTGAATATCTCTCCATTGCAATTCCATCTATGCTCCAGTTTCAAGCATTAAGTTCGAGTACTGATGTATGAATGTGTTTTGTTGTTGATTCTTCCCCTTTTAAGTTTGGTTTTGTGATTAAGATCAGGTAGTTGTGCAAGGCCTTGTGGTAGATCAATCAATCTGATGTTGCTTGGTGCTTGACTCCTTGAGGAGTTTTTGTTACAAGTGTTGAGTGACAGTTGTAACAAGCACTTTGTAGGATTCACATTGTTTCAGTGTAGCTGTTGTGTTGTTGATTCTGTTGATTTCAGTAGGATTAAGTTTCAATCTCATTCTTGTACTGCTTAGATTAGATTAGTAATAATCTACAATCTGTAAGCATCAAAGAAAGAACCGAAATAGATTGTAGAACGTAGGCATTCGGATTCTGAAAGATCTAGATTGAAGTTGAGCATCCATTATCAGTAGGATCGAGATCAGGTCATTGATGTACTAATTGACAGGCGGGTACGTCACCATTGCATTACCACTATATTGCAAACCATAGAAGTCTAGAAGCAAGCAGACCCTGTCGGCTGTATGCTGACAAGAATCTGTTAGATAGTTAGAAGTAAAGCGTGCAGAGCAAATCAGCAAACAATCTTGGATCTTGCTATCTAGATTCTAGGGTAACATAGCACATGACTAGTCATAGAGATTGGTTTGTTGAATACACTCAGAGTGTTTTGATTAAGTTTGGATAGCTTGGAGATAGTAGTCCACACCAAATTGCTGATAAAGAAACTATTTAGTTGCAGCTCAAAGATGGAGTTACCAAGTTGATACCAAGAGTGTTGCACGTTGACTAAGGACTCGTTGTCGATAAGCCGAATTGCTGATTTGGGACACAAAATTGTTTCTGATTCGAATCAATATCTTATCTCTGACAAAGATGGCTAGATATTAGCTTTGGGAATACGACATGGATATTTGTACAAGTTAAGTCATTGTAGATCTTCCAATCAAGAGAATGTTTTTGCAATCACTAGTCAGATCGACAAGGATGTGATTTGGCATCAAATGTTAGGACACCCTATTTTCTAGTGCATGAGACAAATTTATGACAAAAATTTAGTCAATGACTTGGATCTTTTGAATTGTCAATCTGAGTTTATTTCTTTGTGACTTATGTGGTCCTATGCAAACTATTGCTTTAGGGGACATACAAGATACTTGATCACATTTATTGATGACTATTCTAAAAGGACAACAATCTTGCTCATTAAACAAAAACCGGCATATGCTTAGAATCGACTCTCAAAGAAAATTAAGGCCCTTAGGAAAAGATCGTGGTGGTGAATTTATTTCAAAGGAATTAGAGAGTTTTGTACAACAATTGGTATTCACCATCAATTCACTACCAACTATTCTCCTTAGTTACGTGGGATAGCAGAAAGGAAAGAATAGGACATTTTGTAGAAAGTGCAAGGTGTATGCTAACACATGTTGGGCTAGATAAGACATTTTGGATTGAAGCAGTTGCTACAGCTGAATACATCCAGAATAGCTGTTGTACAAGAGCTCTTCAGTATGTGACACCCTACAAGCTGTGGACAGAAACAAAATTTTCTATGAAGAATATGAAGGTATTTGGTTGTGTGGCATTTGTACATATACCCTCAAAGTTGAGGAAAAAAACTTGATGACACAACTTCAAATGCATTTTCATTGGTTATCCATCTTATCATAAAGGATGTAATTTCTATGATCCAGTATCATCAAAGAAACTTGTGAGCAAAGATGCGATCTTTGTTGAAGATCAATTTTATGACTTCAAGGAAAAAAGGTAAGAATCAGATGCAACCATTTCAGTATCTAGTCTAGGCCCCACAATTGAAGCAGCTCCAAATGTTCAGCAAGGAATCTAGACTCTTGAAAGGACACTTGATCAACCAAATGATAACGAGAGAGTCCAGCCGAGATTTGTGAGGTCTTCTAAACTAACTTAATTGATGAGATAGCCTCTTGTTCTTTTGTTGAAAAACCTACATTTGTAAAAGAAGACCATGTATGTAAACAACATAAACCCTTGTATGGGCTTAATCAATCAGCAAGGGCATGGTTTCAAAGGATTAATGCTTTCTTTCTAGATAAAGGATTAACTCCAAGTACAACGGGCTTGAATGTATATTATAAGTCGATTGATTCATCATATCCTTATGTAGAATTCCCATGGTTGCATGGCTAACCGGCCTATAACCATTGTTGAGCTAAAAATGGGCTAAATCCTATGAATGTATGTCTCTTATCATTATATGCAAACTCTACCAAGGGTAGCTTAACCCAATTGATTTGCATACCACACAAAGCATCTCTTCCAAGATCTGGTTGACCCTCTATCTAGTCATCCCCTTCAATGCTGCTTATTTGCAACTATGTTTCTAGCTTGGTGAACACCTCTCTCCAGATATTTCCCATAAACTTGGGATCTCAATTAGATGCTATGGACTTCAAAAGTCCATGAAGTCTGACCACATTCTAGAATAAACAATTCAGCTATTTGCAAAGTTGTCACCCTCTTGGTTGCTGCGATGAAATGGGCCATCTTGGAAAACCTATCTACCACCACCATAATGGAATCAAACCCAGCTTGGGTCCTAATAGGGAGATATGCATCAGCAAACATAAGCATATCCATGATATCCTAGCAAAGCATGAGGTGACTAACTATAAGCTAGGTGACACACCTATGGACTCAGGCTTAAAGCTTTCAAAGGATTGGTGCCCTCAATAAGAAGAAGAGAAAGCAGACATGAAGAAATATCCATTCCACTCTATCATTTGATCCTTAATGTACCTAATGGTTTGTACTCGACCAGTCATTGGCTATGTAGTAAGCACTTTGAGCCAATTCTAGATTGATGTTCTAAAGGGTGCATTGATGCAGATTGGGCTGGAGATGCTTGTACTAGAAGATGAACTTTTGGATACATATTTATGCTAAACGATGGACCAATCTCGTGGAACAGTTGGAAGCAAACCTCCGTGGCCTTGTCTTCAACTGAAGCCAAGTATATAATAGCTACACATGCAACAAAGGAAGCAGTTTGGTTGAGACAATGAGTAATAGGTAGGTAGGTGAGTAGGTGAAGTGGGTAGGGTAGGTGTTGCACACAAGCTCACAAACCCGAAGTAAATACACAGAATTACCCAGCAAATCCGTCACTTTATTAATCTCAAGCAAATGTACATAGATCAACAAGCAAACATGAGAGCTCTGCTGCAAGTCTCCTCCCAACCATAGCTACATAGGAATACCACAATCATAATGAGGAATGCCTGACAAGGCTCACCCTGTATCCCCTCAAGCACCCCTTAAGCCTGACACATCCTAACGTCGACACATGGCAAACTCCATGCACAACCGACACTTGCCACTTGGCAGTACCCTGACACATAGGCAAGCTAGTAGGTGGACAGTCTGACATGTGTCACTCATGCATTGGACCAAGTGTCCCAATGAGCATATGACACGTCCTGTTGACCCGTCCATTGACCGTCTGACAAGTGTCACTCATGCATTGGACCAAGTGTCCCAGTGAGCATGTGACACGTGTCACGTTGACCAGTCAACCCTTCCTACTTTTTAGGAGGTCAGTCCAGCAGACTCTTATGAGACCCAGTACCCCCTTGGCCATCTTGTATTTAGTCACTATAACAAATATTTACATTGCAATTTACAATTGTCTCCACAGGCCGGTGACTTAGCCATTACAATTTAATAATTACTATTTACCATACGTTGGGCAAAGGGATTCAAAGTACATGTGACAGTAGGTGACTAAGGCTGGGTGAAAGCTAGAGATAGAAATAGAAATGTCTATAAATACAAGGCCATATAGCAAGTTTGTATATCTACATTTTTGGTATTTTGATGCTGCAATTTTTGTATTTCCATGATTGTACTTCCTAATATATCATAGATGCACCGTGTTTCTAAATGTGAATCGTTCGGGGTTCGCAAATCGCAATTTACAGATTCTTTTTTTTTTGTAAATACATTCAATATGGGTATCAGTAGAAAGAGAAAACATAGAGGATGAAGAGTAAATGTGTCTCCGGTAGTCTCAGGTTTAATTCAAGTATATTATAAGCCAATTTCAGTACATTTTAGGTCAAAAAAAATTGCGTGCAGCCCAAAAAAAGAAACTATATATTTTTTATTTTTTTGGCGATCGTTGTGATTTGCGAATTGCAAAACCAGTGAATTGCGATTCGCTACAACTATGCTTCCTATTACCATTAGTAGAGTGCTATTTTATAGTTGTGTCAATAAGACATTATGAAGAAATGGATATGACTTTCTTGTTCTACATTCAACGATTTCTATGTACATTCTTAAATGTAAGCGAAATGAACTTTGTCTAGTACCTACTTGACTATAAACATTCTATTATTAGCATTCTTGGTTAGCTAGTTTATTGTAAGTATAGATCCTGACGAGACAAATTATGACAGATTTCTTCATTTAGATGCTGACTAGTTTTATGAAAGCTCCTAGAACTTTGTTGCTGTGGATTTGTATGGATACGAAAATTCAAAGGTAACCTTCTATGAATCTTTAAATTTATATTGCAGTGGGATTACAAGTCATTGAGGTGGTGCTAGTCTAATGTTTTGAAAGATGCCCACCGATGCTAAATGGCCTTTAGATACTTAGAATGTCCTGTATCTACTTAGTAGATGATTCACATGAATTTCTTGAGAGATTTCACAACACCAATGTCAGTTCAAGCTTTATAAAATCCTATACACAAGTGAACCTGTAAGAGGTCTTAGTGAAATCTTCTAGTTTGAAGGAGAACCTTCTAGTGAGAATCTAAGAGATGTTTTTAGTTTATTCTCTTTTAGATGAGAACCTTTCAATGAGAACTTTCATCCTTTCCAAGAGCTAAGCACTATTTCTTTCTCTTTCAAAATTTTTGGGAACCATCCAAGAAGAACTGGTAATGCACCATTTTCCAGTTTGAGCATTTTTAGAAGGAAAATTTGCTATTGACAGATTTTTTTGAGTGTTAGCTTTTGACTTGTGGAATCTTTGGAGTTACTGTAGGTATGAAGAACTTCATGGTGCTATTATGGGGACCTTGTCAAATAAAAAAAGGCTACTTGCTGAAAGTGCTGTCTTAGATGAGCGTTTGAAGGTATTTCTTCTAGTAATTTTGTATTTTTGAAAATACTTTTTTTTTTTTATTTCGCTGAAAATTTAACATTTGCTCTTCAAGCATTAGGCTGCAAATATGAGCTAGATAAACAAACATCTGCTACTCCATACTATATGCCAGGGCTACATGGTTGATGCTTGCTATTTTATTGTAATAATGTGCACAGAAAGGCCTAAGCTAGATGCGCTCCTTATAGTAATTTCACAGAAGGTTTATATATAGAAAGTGTGAAGCTTTGAGTGATTCAGATTATTATATGGAGTTTGACAAGCGACATTTTCATACTAGTACTTGAACTTGAAATGATGGAGTATTGCAATCATGTCATATCTATGTTCAAGAATAGTTCATTGATTTTGATTGTCGTAGTCTGATATGGTTATTGTGCATGTGGTTTCTTACACATAATGGAAGTGGTCTTTCTATTGAAATAGCTCATGAAAATATAGTCCTCCTCAGAGATCTTTGAGATGTAACAATGAAAATGAGGGAAAATACGTAAAAGTTCACGTGTCGTTGTATGGATCATGAAAGGACCAAGGATCATATAGTTCCATAACTTATGGAAAATTTGCAACAATGACAGAAAACATATTTTATTTCTTGAAAATAGAAGTTACTAATCAAGGCCAACGCTGGATCATATTATTACTATTGAACTTCAAGGTTCGTACCATAGTACCGCGGGACCATACTGGTACCGCGGTACCACAATATAATATATTATTCAATATTTAATATTTTTAAATTTTTTTTTTAACTTAAACCTACTTGCCCCTCTCGCATTTCATCTCAAATTTTTTTGCGCCCTCCTCCGCTTTGCCATTGCTGTTGTTTTTGCCTACCTGCCTTCTGATTCCTTGCGTCGCCCTTCGCCCACGCAACGCCTTGCCTTGCATCTGACTTGCTTCGCCCTGCCTTCGCCCATTTTCAGCGTCTCTCCAACAGTGAACCCTGCTGTTTTTTTTCCAGCAATCCATCCCTCATTTCATCTGCAATGGTGCAATCCGACCTTTCCGGTCTGTGGGACGAGGTAGACATTGTCAGGCGGGTTGCCGACAAGGCCAACAAGACCGGTCAGAAGATCATGCGTTGCCGATACTGTCTCGTCGAGTTTACTGCATCCCTCACTCGCCTTAAAGGCCATCTGCTCGGTGCATGCGCCAAAAATGGTGCCACCTTGAATGCTGCCCCTTGTGGCAGCATGACCGTCCCCGACAGGCAGTGACTACTGGACACTTACGGGCCGTGGCTCGTGGCAAGGGAGAACACCATTTCGGAGGGCATTCTCCAATTTTTCACCGCTCCTTATGTGGCTGACCCAGAGTTGCTGCCTGCTTGGCTGGCACGCACGAGGAGAGGGAGTGCATCCTCCTCCAGTCCCTTTGCCCCTCATCCCCCTCAGACAGTTCTGCCTCACGCACCCCCATCTGCTCAGATTCCGGTGGATCCCATCCCATCGCGTCCGCCAGTTGCTACTGCGGTTCCACCACCACCCACTGTTGCTCGCACTCCCCCAGTCTACGACTTTCTCATGGACTCTCCGCCACCCGAGCAGGCCCAGAATGCTCTACTGCTGGGGCCTTCGAGGATGTGGAAGAGATCCCTTCTTCCTTCCCTTCCCATCCGAATGACCTCCTCAGCCAACAGTTTTCGTACCCCATGCCAGATGTTGCCCCTCCACCAGTGCGCTGCTGCACCCATCCCTGCCAGTGCCTCCCACTCTCCCCATTCCACGTCTACAACCGATGCATCCACCAGTGCCCAGCCTGTCGCGTCATCGTCCATTCCCGTCACGGTTGGTGCACCGTGCTGGAGGTCCACCACCCGTCGCCCACCAGGGAGAGCCCTTGTGCAGCAGACCATTCGCGGCGCGCATCAGCCGCACATGGACAGAGAGGCCACACAGGCCGTGGCCAGTCTGATTTACGAGTTGAACCTACCCTTTGCCATCACCGACTCTGAGCCCTTCAAAAGGGCCTTCCGCCTTGCACAGTCTGTCAGCCCTAGCTGGAGAGTCCCTAGTTCAGAGGTTGTCCGCACACACATGCTGAGGGATAGGGTTGAGTCCTTGTCTAGAGAGATTGAGCCTCTGTGTCTGCACTGGGCCACTTACGATTGCAGCATCATGTCCGATGGCTGGACTGATGTCAGGAGGAGGCCGATCCTCAACATATTGGTCTCCAGCTGCATGGGCACACAGTTTTTGAGGGCAGTGGATTGCAGTAGGGGGGGGAGAGTCATATCTGCAGAGTTCATGTTTGATGTCATCAGGTCTTCCATCCTAGCCATAGGCCCACAACATGTCGTCACGGTGGTGACGGACAATGCCACGAATTGCATTCAGATGGGTGTACTGCTAGAGGCCGAGTTCCCTCATATTGTTCATATCCCCTGTGCAGCGCACGACATAGACCTTCTAATGGGGGACATAGGAGCACTTCCCTGGGTTAGAGCCATCGTCCGGGAGGCCCTCTTCCTGGTGACTTTTGTCACCAGAAAGAGGCGTGTTCTTGCCATGTTCCGGGTGTTCAGCCATCTGGACCTCCGTAAGCCAGCCCCCACACGCTTTGCATTCGATTTGGTGGTCATCGACCGTTTGCAGGGCCCAGCTTCTAGAGATGGTTGCTAGTGATCTTTGGTGTGCCAGTACGTTTCCACGCACTGAGGATGGGGAGCACTTTCCACGGTGAGAGGAGACCAGTTCTGGAGGGATGCACAGACTTTGTCAGGACTGCTTCGACCACTCTACATTGTGCTCCGCATGGCTGACAGCGAGGGGTCGACACTTGGACTGGTGTATGAGCTCATGGACTGGATTGGACAGTTCCTGCAGCTACCCATCTTGCAGCCAGAGAGGTAAGCGGTACAGTGTTGTAATTGTTCTTTATCTTTTCAATGGTTGCTAGTTTGTTTTTCTGTTAGTGTTAAGTTTTTTCGTAATGCCCTAAACCACATGCCTCTCACCTGCAGGATGACAGAGCTGAAGTTCATATGGGAGACGTGGTGGAACTACTTCCACAGGAGTATCCACAGCGTTGCACACATGCTGCATCCCCTCTTCCTCTCTCCGACACAGATCGCAGACAGGGAACTCGAGGCCGATTGAGTACATTCACAGGGTGAGTCCACACATAGGTTTGGATCCTATCAGGCTCATGGAGGAGCTCGCTGCATTTCGTTTCGGCATGGGCACGTTTGGTCACCCGGCTGCTCAGGATCCAGAGAGGAGGCAGCTACCCATTACCTGGTGGACCATGTTCGGCAGCACCTATCCATCCATACAGTGTCGTGCACTGCGGGTCCTTTCACAGGTATGCATCTCATCTCATCCTCCCTTGCTGTGTTTCGTTGACGTTCCACCCATGCACGTGTGCTGAACCATTTCATTGCACGTACCACAGGACTGCGCTGCCTCCGTGTGTGAGCGTAATTGGAGCACATGGGCACTCATTCACACGAGGAGAAGGAACAGGCTGTCAGTGAGTCAGTTGGAGCGGTTGGTGTTTTGTAGCACCAACGCACGCACGTCTCGCTAGGAGACTACCGACCATTATGAGCGCATTGCAGGCGAAAAGCTATTCTCCCATTGCATGTTGGTTGACGTCTCACTACAATTTTTGATCAAGTTGTTTTCCTGACACGCTCAAACGAAGATATCAGATTTGGAGCGCCAGGTCGACTTGCCTACGGACAGCACCCATCCCATCCCTGTAGATGACCCGGGCACACAGTTGATGGCAGAGAGAGAGAGGGAGCTTGCCGAGATGAGAGAGAGAGAGCTTGGGCTTGAGCACAGAGAGCCTCCATTGTATGAGGCAGATGAGCCAGTGTCAGAGGATGAGCATGACGAGGATGAGCCCATTCGGGTTGTGTTTGCCAGACCAGAGAGGGATGAGGCAGATTATACAGGTGCAGGGCACACGCCACGGGCAGGGGTCACAGGTGCATCACGTGGCAGAGGTGGGACACATGGCACAGGTTATACCGGCAGACGGCACACAGGGGGGGGGCAATGGCATACCTACCTATGTCGACATGATGGAGGAGGCTCTTGATAGAGGGCAGAGTGGTTTAGATGCCGGTCCCGCAGATGTTTGGATGCGTGCAGCACAGAGTCATGGCCGTTACTACGACAACACACTAGAGGAGGCACGAGATGACTTTGATTGCACAGATTGGCAGGCCATGCAGGGTCTACAGGGTGCACATGATGAGGCACGGGATGATTCAGAGGTTGGTGCACAGAATGATTCAGTGGATGGTGCACAGGATGAGGCCCAGAGCCCAGAGCATTTGTATTCAGATGCCCAGCTGGACGACCTGATTGCCACATTTGATTCAGAGGCCCAACAGATGCCAAGTGTCAGGGCACCCCCTTCATCTCTTGCTAGCATGCCATACACAGAGTCACAGCCAGAGCAGCCGCACGAGGTGCCCACAGTTCCTCCAGCTCCTCAGAGGGTATATGTGCGCCGCACAGCTCCTCCAGTGCCACCGATGCCATTCAGGCCTACAGCCCCTCCATCGCCGTCCACTTCTACAGCACCAGGTCTCCATGGCAGGCCACCATTTGTGCCCAGGTTTTCTCTCGCAGCGCCCACATCCACAGTGGCTCCTCCAGCTGCTCCTCCAGTGGCAGCACCCACTCCACGTCCTCCTCCTTTGGCAACACCCACTCCACTGGCTCCCCCTTCGGTAGCACCTAAGATCTACCAGTACCGGCCACCGCAGCGCCCCTTTTAGTACATATCGCCGCTGTACTTGCCTCCTTCACAGCCAGTCCCTCCACCAGCAGCAGCCCCACGGGCACACACTCCAGGAGCTCATCATCCTCGCTCAGCTGCACAGGGAGTTCCCTCTTTAGCTTCCCTATCCCAGCCGGCCTTAGCTTGGGCCCAGCCTAGCTAGCCAGGTGATTTGCATGGGGGTGACGAGGCATTGACAGCTCCTCTTGTTCGCAAGAGACCAGGAAGGCCCAAGGGTGCACCGAACAAGAAAGGCAAGGCACAGAAACTGCCAGGGAGGAGAGGACGACCACGCAGGGCTCCAGGTACAGCTAGAGGTGTAGCATTACAGCAAGCTGGAGCAGGTGTTGCTGGTTTGGCTTGCTTGGGGGCTGATGCGGAGGCAGATTGGGATGATGCTAGTGATGAGTCCTCCTCTTCTGATACACAGCCCATGCCAGCTCCAGACAGGCACAGATATCGGCTGCGAGAGTCAGCTCGGGGCCCTGAGTTGTCTCCGGAGCATTCGTCCGAGTCAGAGCCAGAGCATTGATTGTGGCTCTGTTGTTTTATTTTTAGCAGTTTCATATCATGTTCCATGTTTGGCGACCAGATGGTCGAACACTGTATTCAGACCATTTTCCATATTATATTCAGTGTTGGATGTATTCTATTCACGGCACAATGTGTATTTGTCAACTTGTAATTGTGATGTTCTACTTGCAGTTTTACTTCAAATGGTGTGTGCATGTTTTCAATTAGTTTTCACTACAGAGATTGAGAGCATATGCAGAACACAGAAATGCAACCCCCCTGATAGCATTTCATAAACACATACATCAGATTGCAATACACAAGGCACGCATTGCACAAAAAACACACCGTACATTAATTCATCAGATGTATCAAAATAACAATACGTATTCCCGCCACATACGGCTGGGGCTGTTTTTTACACTATGCTAGACACTAAATGCTGCCTCATCTACTGATGAACATTACATAACAACAGTCAGCCACATATGGCTAGACCCCATCTATGCTAAACATTCCTATGGATCCTCCACTGACTCCTCGCCCTCGTCAGGAGCATTGTTATGTCGCTCTAGCTCTGCCTCTCGGTTACCCCGAGCTGCCTCCTGGTCAGCCCGACGGCGGGCAACCCTTTCCCTGACTATGATGAGCTGCCGTCGTGTGAAGTTCATTTCGATCTGCTCATCCAAATCCAGCTCGATAGCGGGAGCAGGGGCCACAGCGGGGGCGAGGATCTGCAGCTCTGGGTGTCTATCCCGAGTTTGTCGCAGCATCTCTGCAATGTCCGCCTCTTGCTTCCGATGTCTTTCGTTGTGCCTTCGGACATCTTCCTCGAGCTTCCTCCTGGCTTCGCCCTCAGGCCTTGGTGGTATGCGCTTTGCCATCTCACGACACCTTGTTTCTCGAACTGGCTCTCACTGTCTCTCACAATGCCTCTCACAGCCTCTCTCTCACAGCCTCTCACAGCCTCGCGAGTGCCTATTTAACCCCACAGCCTGTTCCCCCATGTGCAGTTGTTGATGATCCCTCCATGTGCCCTTGTACCTATCCCCATTAATTGTGATGTGCTAATGTACCTGCTCCATGTACCTGTACCACATGCTGCACTCCGATTGGGTCCGTGGTCTGCTCCCCCACAGTGCCCATGTGAAGGTGTACCTGTCCGGATTTGTCCCATGTGCCTCTATACCTGCCCCCATGTGATGCTCCCCCCCTGTGTTGGTCTCCCATTGGCCCCATGGTCTGCTCACCCATAGTGCCCATGTGCCTCTATACTTGCCCCCATGTGATGCTACCCCCCCATGTTGGTCTCCCATTGGCCCCTCGGTTTGCTCACCCGCAGTGCCCATGTGCCACTGCACCAGTCCCCTGCATCGTGTACTGTACCCTCTTTTTTTACACCCAGAACCCCTTTTTTTTACTTTTTTTTGTCCTTTTTTGGTATTTAATATATATATTTTTGCGAAAATAACACGGGAATTTTTTTTTTTTTTTTTATATTATGGTACCGCCTTGGTACCGCGGATCCCAAGGCGGTACCATACCGGCGGTACTGCGGTACCATAACAGTGGTACCATGGGACACTATGGTTCGTACTAAGTTTTAACAAAATTGATAAGACTCTTATTCTTGCTAGTATGAGCTCAGGTTTGGGACATTCATTTTTGGCATAATTTTGGGAGCTACCATAGGCAATGGCAGGCTTCTGTGCTAGATGCTAGAGTAAGCTCAGTTTGGGCTTTAGATGTTTGGATCACGTGAGACCTTGCATACCAAGTATTATCATGCATGTCGTGCACTGAAAAATGACCCTCTCACTAGAACTATGTCAAGTGCTAATAGAGGATTTAAAGTGCTTATGTGATCTACAAATGCTTTTATGATATTCTCGACTGGGCCTAGTACGAGGCAATGTTCACGGCATAGTTGCAGCAGATCGCAATCTGCTGCAACAACGATTTGAAAGGTGCATTCCTCATGCATACGTAGATGCCTACGACGTTAGCTCTACTCATTACGATTCAAAATTGTAGTTTTGGACGTATAGCTCCAAATCCATGTCTTTTTTAGCCCTATTTGTCAACTGAGGTGGTAGGTATCCAATCGAGGTGTTGTGAGATGCTAGACCCTGTTTCTTCATGCCTAAAAGAATGCGTACAGTGCTATTTTTGGTCGTTATGGCACGTATTTCAAGTTTTGAATTTGATGCTCACATTTCATGTCTTTTTAAGCCCTAATTTATGAACTAAGATGTAGGCATTCGATTGAGGTGCAATAAGATGCTACAGGGCTACAAGAATGCCTATGGAGTTAGTTTTGGCTGTTATGGCACATATGTCAACTTTTGAATGCGATACTCACATTTTGTCTTTCTTAGCCCACTTTGATGGCTTGAGTAAGGTATTAATGGGAGCATATGAATGTCTTCAAAATAGTAAAGAAATTATATACAGATCTAAGTACGAAAAAAATATATACATCTACAAAGTTGTCACAAAGTGGTGAGCAAGTGAACAATATAACATGTTATCATGCCTATTGCTGTGGAAAAAGTATGCAATAGAGGTTGTTTTTGTAGGTGTATCTGAGGTACGTTGCTGATGTCATTGAGGAGGTCGCCTATGTGATGTACCTGTGGCAGGATAGCTAGCTTTGACTGCAACATGACATTGAATGATACGTGACCTTTGACCTGTGTGTGTAGGAGTGTTGTCTTGTGACTCTGAATCTGTCCGTGATCTTCTAGAGAAAGGATGTAATTAGGAGCTGCACATCTAAGTGACGTTGCTGCTCTGGTTGAAAATCTTGTCGTAGAAAGAACACGTCCCATACCATGAGTGCAATGCAATTTGGATCTTCATAAGCAATAAGAGATTACAATGTAACTAGCATGTCTCGCAATGGGCAATAGTACCTGTCACGAGCATGTAACCAGTGCCGAATCCTAGAGAACATAGGAGGTCAGATACCACAGTCAGTGTCCAGCATACACGACCAACAGAGCAAGACAATGTGAGTAGTTGCACAACTAGAAGTAGAGAATCATGAGAAGCCAACATTTCTCTGTGGTTGTTGAGATATTCAAACATTCGTAGTTGTTCTTCACGAAGAAGAATAAATGCAGCAAAGGAAGAGAGACAATTTGCTTGGGAAGTTGAAGTCAAAGGGAGAGCTACAGTAGCTTGACTATTGAGAATAGGATTTGATGGCGAAACGGGGACTGCAATAGGCATAGAAGGAGAAGGGGAAGATGCATCTGGCTATGAGGAAGAAGTAGAAGCAATACTGGAAATGGAAAATGGTTCAGGAGTAGGGGCACCAGCCCCTTTACGACGAGGCATTGCAGATCTGAGAAGAGCCTAAAATGCGATGGAACTGCAAAGAAGATCTGCAACAATCAGCTAGAGCAGCGATGACAGGTCCTATCAATGCCCTAAACTGATATTCTGGAGGCTGTTCAATAGGAGCAGAAAACAGCAGCCAGAACCGCTGGAGTAGCAGCGATGGAGCCAAAACCGTTAGGAGCAAGGAGCTGGAGCCATCGCTGGAGCTAGATAGGGCAAGAAGCAGCCATTGCTGGACAAATTCATTGGGACAGCCATCACTGGACAGATCCACTAATGTTGGGCGCTGGCGCTAGGATAGACAGCCATCGCTGGGCCTGGTCCTGGGCGATGGCCGCTAGCCCAGAAAGAGAGAGTGAGAGAGTGAGAGAGAGTGAGTGGCATTGGATCACTTGACTGCTCAAAACTGGCCCATATTGTTCCTGAAACACTTGGTAAGATAGTTAAATTACTGCAATAAAAGAAACCTTCACTTTGAGAGAGAGAGAGAGAGAGAGAGAGAGAGAGAGAGAGAGAGAGAGTTGCATTGGATCATTTGACTGCTCAAAACTGGCCCATAGTGTTCCTGAAACACTTGGCAAGGTAGTTAAATTACTGCAATAAAAAAAATCTTTACTTTGATACCCATATTGCCCACAGCCATGTTTCATGGTTAACTCAATCCTTTTTGGTGTGGACTCATTTGGCCTACGTAACCTTTTATGACCTCTATTTTACCAACTGAGCCTAATATGAGGCAATGAGCATTTTTGTAAGGAAATTGAGAGGAACTAAAGCTCCTTTGCAATGAAAAGTGTGGGGAACTGTAAATGAGCACAAACTATAGCAGGTACACACTACGAGAAATTTTCATCTTTAGATCTATTGACCATTATCTGCTTAATATTTTCATGGTTTGCAAGCTGATTTTTTGAATGATTGCATCTGTATGTAGATCAAATAATTTTCTTTGTTTACGGAGAACATAAGGGCCCTGTATTTACTTCGTTGAATGGCTTCTTACTCTTCCCTAAACTCAGTGTGCCAGGCATACTTATAAATTCTCAAAGGCTTGAATGGGCACATGTTGTTATTAGTGCTTTTAGGGCGACTTGTATGGCTCATAAGGATCCTATAGCTTTAGATCAACTAGGACTACTCTTGGCTTGAAGCTCTTCAACTTGAACTCTGTTATGCCTGCTAACATTATATGCAATAATATATCAAGTAAGATTGTCAGTAAAAGTTTTTATCTGCATCTAAATCACTGGTAATTGAGTTAAAGTGAGATTTGTGGAGGTAGTGCTACCAAGCAAGTCTTTGATATCCTGCATCACATCCCTTTTGACTTCATTCTTTCTGATTCTCTTCATTATTAACAACACACACTGACATTAATTCAAAGGGTAACAAAGCAAATCCCTCAAAAGGTTAAGAAGCTGGTTAATATTTCCAAATTTGTTTGCTTGTTGAATTCAACAGAACTTTATCAGAATGTCGCTATGATTGTTGCACGAATCAATCTTTCTTTGCTATTTGTAAGATGTTTTAGGAACTTTAAGGGCACGCGGGGGAAGGAAATCTAAAATTGAATTCAACAATGATGATATAGAACGAGAAAGAAGACCTGGAAAAGGTAATTGCAGAAGCAGCTGAAGATGAAACAACATTAGGCATTTTGCATGAAGATGTTGAGCAGGCAGAGTCGGAGGCTATTATTTGCAGGTATTGCAAAATCCTGTTATTGTTATCTTTTTTGTTTTGATTCAGTGTCTGTTGTGCTCCAGAATCAGATGGAGGGAATGTCTTCAAAGTTGTAACATTATAGATGTTGGAACTGCCATGGATAGAGCTGATGTCCAGTAGAAACAACTTAGTGCAAAAGGCATAAACAATATTTGCTGATTTATCTATGCAAATTGACAAATCCAAGGCTTTAGATTATTCTGAGTAGCAAAAATCATTGAACATGAAGTTTGTGAACTATTGATTGTGTAGATATTGAAGAGGTGTACATTTACTCTTCTTTACAGGCTCTCCTCCTTGAAACCGACTACAATCCTCCTAGATTGCCATTTGTAAGCGAATCGATATCACAGAACTCATGAAGAGAGACAAGATTGCAAATAACACAGAAGAAGGAATTCTCCATGAACATACCACTCGAGTTAGCTGAATGCAACCTAAACTGATCTAAGATTAGTCTAGTGCTACTCTCGAATTATCCATCTAAGAAGGAATTGGGGACTTGAAGGGATGTTTATAGTAATTGAGGCCCGAATCATAGCTTCTGCAAGTTAGGCTTAGGGCCCAAAGACCAATGTCTAAGTGATGATAGATGTTGGGTCTTGTACCCCCAAGTGTACTCTGATAACAACTAATAACATGCCACCAAGTAACTGGCAAGGTACAAGTAAGACTCTCTAATAAATGGCTCTTCCCCGCCTCAAAAATGAGTCCTAGTTTCTGGATGAAAATGAGTGAAGAGGGACATTATACCCAGCAAGCCGAGGAATATACTGATGGAAGCAAAATGTACTAATGAAGGCTGCAACATGGAAACTACCCAACAATGAATGATTGGTAGCATCATATGTAGCATTAACGGTGCTTTTATGTTAATGAGGGCAGTCTCATGTTCGGTGATTAGGGATGCAACCTTAAACCTTTACTATGGAGCTCAACTGCATTGGAAAGCTGTGAATGAAAACCTGCTGAGAACATGCAAGAGGAAGCAAAGATGTATCATTGGACTGATGCTCTGTTGGTAAGGAGAAACAACAACACAATTAAGGGGCTTTATAAAAGTAGAATTCAAAGTGTTGACCAAAAACATGAGGTCGTGGAGAGATTGTGGTTGGAAGTTTATGATTTTGTATCGAAGAAAAAAATTCCAATACTATTGTATGTACTCTTTGACTGACAAGGTTGGAACTCAGGTGGTGATGCATCTACCAAACACAAGTACAACTAACTACAGCAGAATTTGGATCCTGCAAGGAGTTTGTACAATGTGGACTGGCAAAAAAGGATGAGGGAACTTAGCTATTCAAAAAAAATGGTAAAATGGATGATGTAAAAGGAGAGAACGTGGCTCATGAACAGATGGGTGCAAATCTGGTGTATGTGAAAAAAAGAGTGGAGGATGTGGAAATGGTGATAATTAGTGTACAGTTAATTAGATTTACTGTATTGGTTGTGTTCGGGATGTGATCCACTATCATCATATCAGTCGGGCACTGATCCCGTAGCTGACTACTTGGGTTAGCAGTAGCCACACGTAGGAAAAGTTAGCCTGCACAGTGTTATTTACAGTACTTGCTATACTCGAGGGCATGTCTGGAGTTTGTCGGTCGAATTTGGCCATATTCTTAATAGAATTGGGCACTGTAATTTCTACCCAGGAAGGTTCTACTGAGGCCAAGCTAATCCCAGAAGGATAGAGTTAGCCATGAAGCATGTAAAGAGCAATTAACCTTCTCAGCTATGGAAGAAAAAGGCAGCTAGGGTTTGGAAGCGGAAAGTGGTGGATCTTTCTCCACACATAACAAGTTTTGGAGCTGTCAGTGGCTAACGATGGGCTCCCTATTGAGAAAGAAATGCTAGGAGGCCGTGGGCGGCCGCGCGCTAGCAAGGGTGCTAGAAGAGATCTAGCAGAGAACTTATAAGGATCCAAAACCCCTGGAGAAGCCATAGTTGGAAGGAGTGAAAGGTGGAGGAGAGGCCGCGGGCCTCACGCGCGCCCAAACAAATGTTTTTTAGCGCTCCTAATTGCCCAGTGCATGGAAGAGCTATATATTCAGCTCGCAGATGGGCGCATAGCTGTCAGATCGCGAGGGCATATGATCTACGGTCATGATCGAGCAACTAGGGATCAATGTGGGTCACTCGATTGAAAACCACCATTAGATGGGCTTTGAAAGGGCCCAAGGGCCATTGAAATAAAAATGGCCCTGCAACTTCATAAAATTTTTTAGGTTGAAGTTTAGATTGGACCCGAAATGCATTACTGCCAATTCTTCATTAAAAAATTTCAAAATGAAGATTTAGTTCAAGAATGCAAGGCAAATTAGCATTGGGGCTAATTGGAGCTAGAAGGCACCTTTTTTGGCCATTCTTGGGCCAAAATGACCCCTGAAACTGACTGCTCACAACCAGCGGACAGAGCGATGTCACAGAGCAGGGAGAAATGCGCAATGATATCTGTAGTAGAGGAAAGAACTAAAGCCATGAGGGCTCGAGCCTGATCTGCCAATAATGGTGTATGATAAAACACATCAATAGGCTCCCATGTGGCCTCCTCAACAGGATGACCATCTCATTGGATCAAAAACTAAATCTGCTGGCAGCGTCGACTACGGTGACGACGAACCTGGTGAATGGCAGTTGGTAAGAAAGGGCACAGCTCAGGATCAACATCATGGCGACAAAGGGAACATCAGCCCAAAAGATAGGGACATCATACCAAGGTATCCAAAAAGCCCGAGAAGGTAGAACTGCATCAGCAACGGGAAGCCAATAAGGAAATTGGAAAAGAGATGGACGCTCATTGCGAACAGCCGCATCATACACGTAACCATCAACCATATGTGCAAGGTGTCCCAAGAAAAGATAGCGGCATCAAAAGACCAGCACCAAAGAGTAGGAACATAAGTAGGATGACAGGCAGGCTATAACAGCATAGAAAAGCAAGCGATATGCCAGGAAACATGAAGCATAAAGAGATCATCCTGACAAAGGATAGCTAAAATGGAGAAATATGCACCAGCATGGTCAAAAGCCCAAGGTATCCATAAGGCCCATGAATGAGAAGTAGCAATGGCACACGGTACCCTCAAGGCCCATATCACGAGAAGAGCAGCATGCCAAAAGCTCCAGAAGGTCCAAGAAATCAATGCATCATCTAAAAAGACATGATGCATGAAAACAATAGCAACAAATCTAGAAATAGTAGAGGCCCCAACTAAAAAACTGTAACCGAAAAACTCATTCAGAAAGACCTCATATAGACATACCAATCCATCATAGAATACACCAAAAACGGATGGAGAATCGGGTGACCCATCGGAACTGGCCGCAAGTGTAATCCCAAAGTACACACCAAGCGCAAAAGTGAGGAATAGAAGAAATGCACTAGAACAAGGAACATGATCCGCAACATTAGTAGCAAGTATCGGAGCAATATCCACGTGTAGCTGGGAATGAGTATCAAAGCACATATGAGCAACATTGAAGTATATGGCGGCAACATCCCCAAAAACTATCCAAGAGAGGAGAAGGAACTCTCTCAAGGTACCTTGATGGTCTCGGAACACCAGAACAAAGTGGCAACCCAGCATCGGAGACCAAGCGATATGGAGCAACCCGAAATGACAGGGAACCTGAAGATCACCCGGACAAACAATAGTTGGAATGGAGGCAATAACCCAAGCCATTAGGATATGCCAAGCCTGACAATGAGCAACAATCCAAGGAACACATAGAGAGCCACATGCATAATCATAGAGATATCGGCACCATAGGCGATCAGTAATATGGAAAAACTAGCACCAATCAATAGGTCCAAATGAAAACCAAGCTATATGTAATAACCAGGAATGCCATATAGCCATAGCATCGGCATGGACTGCAGGAAACCTATATTTTGAAACACAAGGAGACTGAAGGATCCCCGTATACTCATCTAGAAAGATCCCAGCATATAAATACTCTAGATAAGTAATAGTGACCATCTGGCAAATATCCTCGGATGGAAAATGTGTAACGGTAAGGGCGAAAGGCTCATGAATCATGAGAGGAACCGTGGAAATATCATGAGGCAGATCACAAACCTCAAGCAGAGATCCATGGAATAAAGCGAAAGAAGATACAACCTGATCACCAATAGCGAGGAACCAGCAAACGTGGACCTGTGAAGAACCCCATAGAAATCAGCAGGAACATCGCCCATAATGGACTCAAGAGATGGAGATATAGAGACCAATGGAGAAGATACTGCACCAACCACCAAATCAGGAGGGCTATCTGAGGTAGGCGCAAAAGCAATAGTAGAAATACCACCAAGGTATACGACCTCAATATCAATGAAACCAGGAATGACCATCGAATACGATATCTGTGAATCAAGGCATATAGGCGCAAGGCACGTAGCAACAACCTGTAAATCCGGAGCAACATCAACTTGATTAAGAGGACCCACAGACGGTGAAAGTGAAGCAGCAACTAATGTACTCTAAATGGAAAGAAGAGCTGCATCATGAGCCTTTGGCAGGCTACGCATAAACTGCTTCCCGGTAACCAACTGATAGTCACCCTAGGAATCAATATCAGAAAGTAAATGATGCCGACCAACATGTGTAAAAGACAGTGTCTGCTGAGAAAGATCCACAACAACAGTACCAGGTGATGAAAACCAATTTGCACCAAAATAATGTCATAGCGCTCCAGAGGAATAATATAGAAATTTGCCTATCCAGATAAGTCACCAATGCTATAGTCCAAGCCCTGAAACATCTGAGAACTGGAAAAAGAATGGGAACGAGCAACCTTGACACTGAGAGACTGTGTAGCAGAAATAGGTGTAGCACGAATCCTGGTGGAAATGTAACTACTGCTAATAAATGAATGTGTACTGCCCGTATCCACCAAAGCAATATACTCTCGCCCCAAAATGCGAACACGTAACCAAATAGAACGAGGACCAGGACGCCCGCCAGCCCAAGTAGCATAAGCAAGCGGCGGAAGCAGGATCATCAGGAAGCGGGTCAGCCGGCTCATCAACAGAATGTGGGTCAGGAGTATCAAGAATCTGGATATAAACATCAAAATCATCAGGAGTAAGAGCCTCATGGTAAAAAATAGCGGTAGGAGGACCAGGAGGAGCGGAGTAGAAGAAGCCAAAGTAGAAGAAGCAGTGGAATGAGAGCAAGAAAAACGAGAAGAAGTGGATAACTCAGGATACTTATGCTGCAAGGTAGTAGCCAAGGAGATAGCATCTGAGAGATTAAGAGGCCGAAAAGATGAGACATCATATCGTAAGGAGTCTGTAAGACCGGCAATAAAACGTGAAATAAGCTCTGTAGGATGAAGATCAGTAAAAAGATAGGAAAGCTCAATAAATTGATTAATATAAGCAGTCAAATTACTAGTATGGTGAAGGCTACGAAACAGATCACGTTGGCGAACCAACCACTGTGGGTCAATCATAGCCATACGAAGATCATGACAAAAAGTAGGCCATATATGTAACCCCCCTCACGAGTAGGCTCAGAGCGATAAACACGCCACCAAGTCTGGGCTCTACCATCTAAATGTAATGCGGCCAACTGCACTTTCTGGGTTTCAGTCTTGGGATATATAAGAAAATAGGTCTCTAATTTAGAGAACCAATTTTTCAAGATATTCCTGTCAGACGAACCAGAGTAAGTAGTAAGCTGGATGCGATCACGAAAATCACGAACAAAAATGGGGCTCAGGATTACCTGAAAAAGTAGGAGAAGGAAATCCTAGTGGTGCGGAGGGAAATCCAGGTGGTGGTACAGAGGACCCAAAGGGAGACCCATAAGGACTAGCACTATATGAAGAGAGACCAAACGTACTACCAAAAGCACCTCCTGAAGATGAAGCAGGAGCAGGCATACTCAAAATAGGAAATAAAGGTGCTTTACCAGGATGATAAAGAATGTCTGGGGGGATGGTATCCCCTCGTGGTAGGATAGTCTCAAGGCTAGAAAGAACATGATCAATACGACTCTCAAGATGATCCATGCGGGCATCAATATGTGTAAAACGATCATCTAAAGAGCTCTGCGGTGGGTTTTCTGATGAAGAAGTCGCCATAGGGACTAAGGAAGAGACAAAACCTGAGGGAGAGGACGTTTGTCGTCACCCCAACTTAGTCTAACTTCCAAAATCACCAAAAATGACACAGAAACAGCCAATCAAGATGGATAATAATCAGAAAATAAGGGGCTGAGAAAGTAGAGTAATGGACAGCAAATGTGCAAGACCAAAAAGTAGAACGGGTCTAACAAAATGGAAAAAGGAAGGAGGAGGGTGTGAAACAGCAAAATAACAAATATGAGAGGGAAATAGGGGGCTGGAAAAAAAGCAGTATGTGAACAAAAAGAGAGCAAGTAGGTGCAAAAAGGAAGTACAAATGGGCGCAAGCAATACCTGGGTGGGTGCTGATCCGTCTTCCAATTAGTAGTGCCAACAAAGAGAGGTAAAAGCTGAAGATATGACAGAATAGATGCGCCAACCAGCCACCAGTCCGAATCCTCAACTCGCGCCAAATAAGCTGAAAAAAGTGCTGAAAGGGGGCGCTAGACAGCCGACAAATAATCAGCAAAATGAGCAGCAAGTCGATAGAGAAATCCGTCAAGATTGGTGAGATAATAGGGCGTTGGGCAGCAACTACCAAGATCCACAATATGCTGAAGAATAGGTTGGAAAGGGTGCTGAAGTAAGGCGCCGATCGAGCTCCAATCAATAGCCGAAACGGACAGCAAGTCGGTGAAGAGAACCGCTGAAAATGAGACGGTCGTAGGGCGCTAGGCAGCAGCTACCGAATCTGAAAAATGATGAGTAAAATAGCTGGTTAAGCAGTGCAGCTCGGCTCAACTCCATAACTCCTCACTCAAGCATCTTGAACTTTCACAATTGAAGCTCATTGCTGCAGACTCGCTTCTTGATATCGCTTGAGCTCTTCCACTATCAGCTATCATCTGTAGGCATTAGAACTTAAAATCAATTACAAAACATTCAGTTCTTTTGTGTTGAGTTACTGTTTGACATCGGGCCAGTATCGAGCACAATTCGGTGCATAAAATCACATTGAAACAAAATGACCTAGGAGACCAATCGATGGCCATTTTTTATGCTAAATGACATGTACAAATCTTGCAAAAATCCAAAAGTTTTTTGGTTATCAGTTGATGTTCGCCCTTTGGGAAATGTTTACCACACCTTAAATGCCACCATGAGACTTACATCCTATCAGGCACTTACAGGCACAGACCTATAAAGCTGACATAAATGAGCGACTGAGGCTCAACCTGAGGAAATCTTACTGCCACCATAAGATTGTACCCTCTCTAGATAGACAACTAGTAGACATAACGACAAGTCAATGAGCATAAAATGACTACTTTGTCTTTGACGTAGCAAATGCACGCCTCACGTCCAAGCATATCCAACTGTCCAATAAGCCCTGAAAGCTGATTCCCATCCATTCCCCATGCTTCAAGCACAAGAGTCTACCAAGGACACAATGAATGAATGTACACAAACCTCACCATAGGCTATGCCTGAGTAGCTCGCCCATCTCCCAGAGATACTGATGATGATCTGCCTGTCCTACATCCCATGCAGGCTCAACTTCCCATGCTTGACATTGCCAACTCTGATTTGACTAGTACATAGGCCTCCCACCAAGGAGCCTATCTCCCCACACATGATGCACCAGTTGAAGAACATCCACTATGCATACAAAACGTATCAGGTATCATACCTGAGCAACTGTAGCATCTCCCTGAGTGCCACTCCAATGGACTCGTCATCCACATACTATGCTCACCTGATGTCTTCGCTCCTAGTCACCATCCTGCTATCCAAGCCGATCGCCGAAGCATCACCTGCCTCTCCTGGCTCGCTCGCTCTCCCTGGCTATGTGCCACACGACACCATGCCAACGCAGGCTCATCCATGAGTCGCCGCTCACGAGATCCCGAGACTAATGTCTCCCTGATCGTACTGAGGTATATGGCTCTGAGTGACTTCGTCTAGGCTTCTCCCTAATCTCACCACCCACCTGTGGATCCGAACCATACAGGTTCCAACACCTGTACCAAGCCTAGACTCCTGCAAATACAGCCAAATGCATGAAAGCTAGAGATAGCTTATCCACGCCCGTGATGGTAGATGTCTCCCCATCGATGCCAATGCCAATGACTGGCCCCCTGCTGTAATGCCAACCTGTACTCTCAAATGAGCACACCATGAAGTCCCCGCCATCAGTGTCCCCTCTAGTAGATCGCTAGCAAAACACCCATCATGGTGCTTGCCCGTTGATCACACCCAACCGTGCAATCTCCATCAGCTCTCCAACCTAGAGCTGGCTCCCAAAGCTTCACGCTTTGCCCATTTGCGTTTGCAGCTTCCTGATTCTATCATGAATCGCCCTTGTAAGTCTTGTCCAATGACTCAAGTCCAATCTGAGATAGCTACCCCATGATGATCATCCCATGTCATCCTGTAGTCCATCCCTATTAGGTATCCCAATGTCATCCTTGATCACGAAGATCTGAGCATCTACCCTGTAGTGCCCCACCTGTATTCCCTCAAGCTAGCTCCAAGCTACTCCTGTGAATGATTCCAAACCATTCCCTGAGAATACAATGAGCTGTGAACTCGAAAGCCACCATCAAGTCCCTCACATGATGTGACATGCCAATATAGTTATGGACTTGGCTCATTACATTCGCCGCGTCCATTCTTTTATTGTTATTATGCATAAGCAGGCCTAAGGGCCCTTTTTATTCATATACTGGCCTTGGGCCCTATTTGGTTATATTTTTAGGACTTGGTCACATTGATTTGGAGTGGGGGTCCTCCTATTGGGAGGGCGCGCACTATCTTACCTCCAAATCCTTTTCCCTCCCTTTTTTGAATCCTCCATTTGATTCAAAGAGAGGGTATAAGTAGGGCATCATTGTATTCCTTTATTCTTGTAACTTGGTAGTAGGGCACTTTCCTGATTGCTGAATTTTAGATCTGATTTTCTGATTGGGCGCCCATTTTCCTTGCTGATTTTTCTTTGTTGAGGGCTTTCATCTCTTTGCTTCAGCAACATTCAGCACAGTTTGGAGGAGGACCAACTCTCATAAGAGCATTTTCCTTTTGGAGCTTTAGCGGACCATTAAAGTACTTCCGCTAAATTTGGCGGCCAGAAAAGAAAAAAAAATTTTGGCAGATTATTTCTGGCACCTAAGTCCAGCTTGACTTCAGGCTGTCCAGCGCCCTACTACCCATCACTTTCATCAATTTTCTCCGTCATTTTTTGCAGATTGGTGGTGGCTGTCTAGCGCCCTACTAGCAGATGCAAAGGCTCTGATACCAATCTATGAGAACATAAAGCATCACAGAACACTTGTAAGAGTGGTGAGACTACAAATAATGGTGAGGTAATGTAATCACCAAGGACATTTGCAAATATTTGTGACATAATATAATCTCCAATAACGTATTGTAGCAAGTAAGCTGAATATAGGCTAAGCTGATCCAAGAATACTGTAGCACTGAATTGTCAAATCATCCATTTAACAAATGAGGCATTAAGGGCCTTGATATAGTAACTGAGGCCCAAATTATGGCATAATTCCTACACGCAAGGCTTTAGGGCCCAAATAGTGAAAGGTAGCTAATAAATGTTCAGAATCCGTAGATGCATAGTAAATGCTAAGGATGAATTTAGGAGTTAAGAATGCAACCACAACTGATCTAGAGCTAAGCTATGAAAGCATCACATAAGCAAGACTTAACCCTAGAAAGCAGGAAAGAGAGCTTAAAGAGACTAAAGAGGAGAGAGATCAATATCATAGCTGAATAACAAATGACATAGATTCCCTACTTATAGCCTAAAGGAAGCCCTAAAAGGAAGCTTCCAGTGGCAAGGGCCCTACTGGGAGGGATAATAGTGCGCCCTCCAAGAAGGCCCCCACTCTCCAGTAATATGTCCAAATGTCCACATAAGGCCCAAAGCCAACCATATAGCCTAAGTGTCAATAGTGAATAAAAAAAGGGCCCAAGGCCTACTTATGCATAAAGTAAAGTAAATGTAAATGGACATGGCAAATGTAATGAGCCGAGTCCATAACTCTCCCCGACACAAAAATAAGACCCAACTACCGAAAAGAAAGTGGATCGTATAGCAGCAAGCCCTGGTGGATCAACATCGAGAACAACATCTGATGTAAAGGAATCAACAAGTGCAGCAAGAGCACGAGCCTGATCCGCAAGTGATGGTGTATGATAAAAGACATCAATAGGCTCCTATGTGGCCCCCTCAACAGGATGACCATCCCACTGAACCAAAAACTGAATATGCTGGCGGCGTCGACTATGATATAGACGAACCTGTAATATAGCAGCAGGTAAAAATGGAAACAACTCGGGAGCAGTAGGAAACTTAGCATGACAAGGAGCGTCATCCTCAATAGCAGCACGCAATAAACTGACATGGAATACATCACAGACACGTGTAGAAGCAGGAAGCTGTAAGTGATATGTAACTGGACTAAGAACCTCCAAAATGCGATATGGCCCATAGTAACGTGGTGCAAGCTTCTCAATAGAAGCATGGCCCTGTACAAAATGGTGACGTGCAAACCGTAGGCGTAGATAAACCATATCTCCAAGCTAAAACTCAACATGGCGGTGGTGACGATCAACTGAGGTCTGATAATGCTGCTAAACATGCTATAAATGAGAACTGGCCCGGGTAATAAGCTCACGGGCACCTGATAGAAAGGATGCAAGTGTCATAGGTGTATCCTTAGGAGGAAGAGGAATGCCAGGTAAAAGAGGTGCATAGCCATGAGATAATAAAAATGGTGAGACGCCTGTGTTGGTACTAACAGAGCTATTATAGCTATACTCTGCTAAACATAGATGCTGATCCCAATCCTTCCCAGGAGGAGTAACAAAATGGTGTAAATAATCCTCAAGGATCCTGTTAAGGACCTCAGGCTGCCCATCAGAAGTAGAGTGATAAGCGGAACCCATAAAAAGCTGTACATTCAAGATACGCATAAGCTCTATCCAAAATATGGATGTAAACTTACTATCCCGATCATAAAGGATAGTACGAGGAAACCCATGCAGGCGGAAAATCTCTGATAGGAACAAACGTGCACACTGCTCTGCTGTGATAGTCCTGCAGTATAAATGTGCCTGTTTCGAGAACCTGTCAACTACCACCATACATGAATCGTGGCCACGCTGGTATGGGGAAGGCCAAATAAAGTCCATAGATATATCAGTCCATCGGCGATGAGGAATAGGCCAAATCTGGAGCAAACCAGCAAACTTAGCACGGGAGTACTTACTAAGAAGACAGAAAGGGCAGGTACGAATAAGTATAGCAAGGTCAGATAAAAGAGAGGGCCAATAGAAATGGTCCTTGAGACGAGCATAAGACTTCTGAAAACCATCACCTGAGGAACAACTGCTGGAATAGAAACTAGAGGAATTGGTATTGCCCGCTGAACACATAATAAGGTTGCACAATGAGCCTTAACTACTTGGAAGTCTCCCTGAGAAATCAATGCCAATAACTGAGTGTGTAATTGCACCATCATGTACAAATGTCAGTGTCTGCTGAGTCAAGTCCAGTGTAACGGCCCCAAGAGATGCAAACCAATCAGCACCATGGGGCCAAATGGGGCGCTGGACAGCCACCAAGTAATGCTGCAAGAGATGCTGGAAAAAAATGCTTCAAATAGGCTGAAAAAACAGCAAGTATGAGGGTGGAGATGGGCGTTGAACAACCTGCAATCAAATGTGGATTTGGGGTGCAAACGGAGGCGGAACGAAGTAGAAATTGGAGGGGGATGGGCGCTGGACAACCTACAAACAAGGTGTGAACAATGGCTGCAAACGGAGACAAAACCGGACGAAAGTGACAAGTATGAAGGGGCTGGACAGCCTACAAACAAAAGTGAAGAGAGGGTTGAAAATGAAAGGAGAAACGGATGAAAGAGATGAGGGAATTGGGCGTTGGATAGCCTGCAAACTAGCTGGATTTGGGTGCCGGAAATAATCTGCCACAAAAATATTTTATTTGTTTTTTAGGCCGCCAAATTTAGCGGAAGTACTTCTGCTAACTGTCTGCTAAAGCTCCGCCAAGGAAAATGCTCTGATGGGCGCTGGTCCTCCTCCAAACTGTGCTGAATGTTGCCTCAGCAAAGAGATGAAAGCCCTCAGCAAAGAGAGAAAAAAAATCAGCAAGGAAAATGGGCGCCCAATCAGAAAATCAGATCTAAAATTTAGCAATCAGGAAAGTGCTCTGATACCAAGTTAAGAATGCAACCACAACTGATCTAGAGCTAAGCTATGAAAGCATCACATAAGCAAGACTTAACCCTAGAAAGTAGGAAAGAGAGCTTAAAGAGACTAAGGAAGAGACAGATCAATATCATAGCTGAATAACAAATGACACAGATTCCCTACTTATAGCCTAAAGGAAGCCCTAAAAGGAAGCTTCCAGTGGCAAGGGCCCAACTGGGAGGGATAATAGTGCGCCCTCCAAGAAGGCCCCCACTCTCTAGTAATATATCCAAATGTCCAAATAAGGCCCAAAGCCAACCATATAGCCTAAGTGTCAATAATGAATAAAAAAGGGCCCAAGGCCTGCTTATGCATAAAGTAAAGTAAATGTAAATGGATGTGGCGAATGTAATGAACCGAGTCCATAACTTAGGACCTTAAGCCCGAAAGTATGTAGTCTGGTAACAACTCGTACCATGGGCTCAAGTAACTGGGGTGTTCTGGGCCCTGGTCATTGCCTATCACCAAACCCAGAAAGTTTCAGATGGTTATTCTGAGTTGCATACATGTCTTAATTCCTACAATTTTTAGATATCCAGTTGTTTCAAATTATTCAATCTAATAGTTATTCTGACGGATCATTTCATTATTCTGTGTTGTAGGGAGAGGGAGATGGAACTGCTTGGGGAAGAAGCTGATCTAGTACGAATACAAAAAGAGTTTGAGGAAAGAATTCGAGAAATCGAAAGAGAGCATGCTGCTGCTTTAAGTCCTCAAATTCTTCAGCTGAAGGTCTTCAATCCTTTAGTTCTATTTGATATCCTCTTGTTGCATCAGTTCTCCTCTTCCTCATCTCGCAAAGGATGTAAAATAAGTCACTTGCCAATCAAACTACTGCCATAATGATTGCTGCCTCTGTAGTGAACTTCAAGTGAGCACGGTTAATGATCTTGCCTTTTGCCAGCATAGTCATTTTTTAACAGTAAAGCTTCTGCCAAGTGTACTTGAAGGTGACACTTATCTTAACCTCACTTTTAACCAGCACATGAAGTTTGTAGTAACATATCTTTATGTTTTTCCTTAATGGCAAGTCAAAGATTATTTCCTTCATATACTTAAAAGGCCCCTTTTCTACACTTTTCCTTTTTTTAGCGTTCCGATCATCTCTAGAGAGAGCTCTCCCCAGAGAATTTGCTGGCATCCATTCTCTTCGATTTTGCACGATGTAATATTCTTGTCCAGTCACGAGTCTTTTTTGTAATAAGAAACAATATCAGAATTTAGTCCAAGTTTTCTGGCCCTACCTCTCTCTTGCACCTCTCCATCGTGGCTGATCCAGCCAGCGATGGCTTGCAGCCATCGCTGCTCCATTCGCTGGCATAGTGGTTAGCTATAGCTTGGTTTTTCTTATCTGGTTGACGGCACTGTTCCATCCAGTTTCCATCATACTTGGATATACCATTTTTTGTTTTATATGCCTTTTGGCATGGAAAAGACGTTAATACAGCTTTCTCTCTTTCTCTCTAGGTTAAGCACTAGTAGGTTATCCACTATTCTTTTTTTTTTCTTTGTTTCCTGAAGCTCTATTATGGATGGCTTCTTATGCTTTACTCTAAGACTTAACTTTCACGTTAGCCATACCACTGAATATTCTTTGAAAGCTTATATGTTTTATCCGTTCATGAGGTATAAGACCATTTACAGGAGTACCTCTGTGCACAACTCATAGGCAGCTTTCTTGAAGGAAATGTGCTGTATTTCTACTGAAATTTTTTAGCACAATGAATGTACTCTTGTAGCTGGAACTTACTAGTGTGGGATCTGGTCTCTACTCAAATTTCTTGTACATATTGTATACTTTTTTCTGAAGAATATATGGTAATATTGAACTCTGAACCTGCATAAATCATCTGGTAAACCGTGAGCGCTGTTTCTGCTTATTTGGGTAATTTTTGTTTACTGCAGATAGATTGTCAGGATCTAACAAAAAATAATCTGGAAGATGCTGCTAAAATAGAGCGTTATAAAGCAGAGGTAATCTGCCATTTTGATAAACAAGCTCAGTGGTGATGATTCTTTTGAAGTTCTCATAGGCCTATGGTTTTACCTGCTGCAAACTTTTCAAAATAACCTGAAGCATGATTTTCAACAAGAGTTTGGTACGTAATTGGCAGGAATAAAGCTTACAAACTTTAACAGTTTCATTTGCATAGATAGGTGCTACTCAAATTAGCATTGCACAAACTCTGGATACTTTTAAGCGGCTAGTATTGGAGAAGAAAGAGGGAAAAAAATTCTTATTGTGCATGGATGGTTATCCTGAAAAACTTCGAAAGCAGGTTTGACCTGCAATCTGGAAATGCTAAGCTCCGTTTGCGTCAAGATTCTCTTAGACAAAGAGAAATAAAGTGCTAAATGTTGACTCAATTTTGTTCTCAAGTTTTCTACATGAAGGTCAAGACTTGTATGCTTATGATGTTTGGGGATCTAGCATTTTTGACAGGCAGATTCTCTTAGCAGCAGTATTAAAGGTCTACACCTACAGGAACAACAGCTCATGGACAAGGTATGATGTAATGGATTGTGGTTCTAAAATGCTAAGTTTCTCAGTGTTAAAACAGGATACAAACACATTATGCACCCTTCTTGATTCAGATGTTTCTTGTGGTCATTTTCAATATGTGAGCATACTATTTCTTCTTAGCCACCAAGTGACCTCTTATATTGCTGTTTCATAGATCTCCGTGTGACCAGAGTTTGTCTTAAAAATAGCCTCTTTTATCAACTTGTGAGCTTGCCGTTTCTTCTTAGCCACCAAGTGACCTCTTATATTCTTATTTCATAGATCTAGGGGTGAACAAAGGATGTCCTAACAACCCTTCTCTTATCGCATGTATGCACTGCTGTATAACTTATTTCTTGCACTTCCAGTTCATGTGGTGACTTGTACTCATAATATTTACAGATCAAAGAGTATGATTACGATCTTTCGAATTTGCATAATGCAACCAGAGAATTGAATGAAGGACACACTATAAGCACAATGGAGCTTGAAAAACTGCGCCATTACACAGAGCAGAAGGTAAGATAAGGTCATGCATAACAGCTAGTCTGCAAATGCAATACCCTTATATGGATTTAAGAAAATTCAGTAGCAGGGCAAGATCATAGATGCCATTCCAGTGGCAGTTAGGTGACTCCCTGTTTCCTGTATGCAGGTTAACTAGGGTCTGCTATGTATTCTCTTGTATATTTCAGCTCTGACTGAAAATCTTCACGTCTATGCATATGGTCTATGTAGATACCACTCGGCTGAAGGGTAGATGCTCCTTTTTGATGATTAGTCCTTTTGCTTATACGTGTTCTTCAGTTTGTAATCAAGAAAAACATTGCTCTTAATGCAAGAATCAAATTCACATCTGTAGCTTGAGAAGTCAAATAGCCAGCTGAACGGGTCAGTCTTTTGTAGGTTAGTATGCTTTATTGTGTACTCATATTGCAATTCATGGTGGATATATCGTTCTGCAATCAAGGAACAAATTGTTGGTGAAATGAAGAAGGATATTGCACTGAATAGCGTTGAAGCAGATCAATATCTTGCAGATCGGGTGAGAATCAGTTTCTTAAGATCCATGATTTTGCAATTTGAATCATCCTGAAGTGATCAATCTGTTTTGGAAGTCACTCAAAATTTGAGAACTCTAAGAGGGTGTCCATGAAAATTTACAACACGTTTCCTCTCTCCTCTTTTTGTTCTCATTTGTTATTTTGGAGTGTCAGGTTGATGGGTCTATATGGATTATGATGCCTGAATTCAAACACAACCGAATTTTTTTGCTTCATGTTGACATTGTAGTTAGAAATTCCCACACCTGTTTTGCAATAAACTATTTCTAGGCTGCTCGAAGGACATGCAGGGTGCCTTACCATCTGACATGTCAACTATGACTTCACTGTTCAAGAAACAAATAATGCCAGAATTTCATGAATCCTACATGTTGTGGATGGTCTTTTGTATATTGTCTTCTTGTTAACTCTGGTTTGTAACTTTAGTCTCTTGGTGTTGGTTTTAGTTTCTTGTTTTGTTCAAAATTTGCTTTGGTCATTTGCATCTTAGCCAGTGTTGGATCTACCTGAAACCCAGATAGTTGCTGATGCTTGGGTACTAATGAGAGCCATAGTTGCACTGCGTTTCTGAAACGCGTTTCAGAATCACGGTTCAGAAACGTGTTTCTGAAATTTTTGAAAAAATTCCAGAAACGTTTTTTTTTTAAAAAAAAAATTGGGTTTTTTTTTGGGCAATATGGGTATCAGATGAAAGCTCTAATTAAGAGCATTATTGTGTAAACTGTTTCGGGTGCAGGATGGTCCAGTTCAGGTGCATTAATCCATGTTGGGTTCTGTCAAGGGTAAAATTTCAAAACTAACCTCTAGCCTGTCCGTTACGATCACAGATGGTCCCAGTAAGTGTGTTTTCGCTCAGGGAGTTGGAAGGCCAAGTCATGAAGAGGCTTTGCCGTCGGGGGGCGGTAGCCCCCCGGATCCCCTGTTTCTCGGGGGGCTACTGCCCCCCGAACCCCCGTTTCTCGGGGGGTGTAATAGATCCTAACACCACAGTAGGGCAAACACTAACTGATCCACCCAACCTTGCCTACTCCCTGATATAGAGTAAGCCCCTCCTAGCCCAGTGTGAGGACTGGTAGCATGCTACTACCAAGTGTCGGCCACGTGGCACTGACGTGGCCGACTGCACGTCGGGACCCAACTGGGGGCCCTATCCTGCTGACAGGGTCCCTAGGCTGTGTTAGGCCCGCCATGGCTATGGACCGTGCTGGGGCACACTACTCACACTGTCTTGCCCTGTTGGTCATGTACGCTGGACACGACCCCGACTGTGGTATCTGACCTATCTGTGTTCTCTAGGGTTCGGCACTGGTTACGAGCTCGTAACACTCCCTCCCCCTTAAGAACCGTCTTGGTCCTCTAAGACAAAGTCTGGAAAAATCTTGCGAAGGACGCTGCCTCTTTCCAAAGTGGCATTCTCAACAGGCTGATCATTCCACTTAACCAGATATTCTCGGTATAGAGTATGACGAGTCTGCGTCTCTCTACTATCAAGAATCTCCTCTGGTTCATGTGGAGGTTGTTGAGGATCCAATGGGAGAACTAGAACACTGTCCCCTACCAGATTATCTGATCTGGTTAAGGCTTTTCGTAACTGACTTACATGAAAGACTGGAAAAACCTTACTGCTGTGTGGGAGTTCTAGTTCATAGGTGACCTCGCCTAGTCTCCTACTGATGGTAAAGGGACCACAATACCTTGGAGACAACTTAGCACACACTCCTGATTTGAGGGTTTTAGAGTCAACTGGGACTCTCAAGTAGACTTTCTCACCAGTGGAGAACTGCACATCCCGTCTGTGTGGATCTGCATAATGTCTGGCTCGATCCTGGGATTGTCTAATGCTACGCTTAGCATGTTCTATCATCTGGTTTAGGTCTTCTAAAAAGTTTCTGGCTGCTTCAACTTTTTCTTGTTTAAACCCTACAGCTGTGGGTGAGCGTGGCTGAAAACCGTACATCAGCATAAATGGGCTGTATCCCGTAGCTGAATGTTTGGTACTGTTGTAAGCAAACTCTAATATCGAGAGATACTCCTCCCAATTAGTCTGCTTCTTGCTGACGTATGCACGAAGCATATCCTCCAGCACTTGATTTACCCTTTCTGTTTGACCGTCCGTCTGTGGATGGTCGGTGGTACTCATATTAAGTTTAGTATGGAGATGATGGAATACTGCCTTCCAAAAATTTCCAGTAAACTTACTGTCCCGGTCGCTGACTATGCCGGAAGGTAGACCGTACAATTTAAATAGCCCGTCTACAAACAACCTCGCTAACTCTGGAGCTCTAACGGTTGTTTTGGTCGGAATAAAATGAGCCATTTTGGTCAGACGGCAACTGTGACCCATATAGCGTCATTACCCTTTTGGGTTTTAGGCAGGCCTACTATAAAATCCATGGAGATACTGGTGGACGTCCTTTTTCATACTGGGCCAGAAAAACTGCCTACGAAGAAGCTCATAGGTCTTCTGTATGCCTGGGTGTCCCGCGCTAGGATTGTCATGACATTCATATAGGACCTGCTGCCTATAATCCTCTGAATTGGGGACACATACTCTATCTCTATAGAGCAAGTACTCATCCTGAATGGCATACTTTTTCCATTTGAATCCTTGAGTCAACTGACCCTCAACCCCTAGGGTTTGCTTGGGTAATACAAGCTCAGAATCCTCAACGTCATCTGACGACGTATACTCGGACTCATCATCATCCTCAACGGAAGCTGCCGTATTCTTGGATGAACTGGCACCAGCCCCGGGAACTGGTTCTGGAGTCTGTAACTGTCTGTTCTGGACTGAGTTCCAGATAATAGAGAAGAATGCATCATGCTGGCATTTCCCTCTCAAGGACTCGAGTAACTCATTACGAATCTGAGTAAAACTCAGCTCGTTTATCATAGGCATTCTGCTAAGGGCATCTGCTACTGTATTGAATTTTCCACGCCTATATCTGATAGACATGTCAAACTCTTGCATCAACTCTGCCCAACGAGCTTTCCGACCTCTAAGCTCAGGTTGATTGCAAAGGTATCTGAGACTCTCATGGTCTGTCAGGACCTCAAAGTTGGCACCATACAAATAATGCCTCCAAGTCTTAAGGGCATGGACTATAGAAAAGAGTTCCTTTTCATAGGCACTATACCTAGTCTGTGCTGGCTCGAGTTTTTTACTCTCGAACGCAACTGGTCGTCCACCCTGAGTTAGCACAGCACCTACTGCAAAGTCGCTAGCATCTGTTTCGACCACAAATGGCTGATTGGGGTCGACGACTTTTAAAACTGGTGCTGTAGCTAAGGCTGTTTTGAGAGCATCAAAGCTCTCCTGTTGTGCGGACTCCCAAATGAACTCCTTTCCCTTCCCCTTAAGGAGATTTGTCATAGGGACAGCTATCTGAGCATATTCCTTGACAAATCGTCTGTAATATCCCGCCAGACCAAGAAAGATTTGAAGTTCCAAAATATTTTGAGGTCTCAGCCAACTGAGTATGGCTTTAACCTTATTTGGGTCCATCTTAATCCCATCTGAAGAGATAATGTGACCCAAATATGCTACTTCTTCAACGAAGAATTCACACTTGGATTGTTTAGCATAAAGCCTATGCTTTCTGAGCAGTCGAAACACCTTTTTGAGGTGTTTTAGATGCTCCTTCCTCGTTTTGCTGTAGACGAGGATGTCATCTAAAAATACGACCACAAACTTACCCAAGTATGGTCTGAGGACACTGTTCATCAAGGTCATAAAGGTAGCTGGAGCATTTGTGAGCCCAAATGGCATCACCTTAAACTCATAATGATCGTGACGAGTCCTAAAAGCTGTTTTCGAGACATCTTCCGATTTTATACGGACTTGATGATATCCCGATCTGAGGTCTATTTTGCTGAAAAACTTAGCCCCGTCGAGTTGATCAAACAACTCGTCTGCCCGAGGCATAGGGTATTTATTCTTAATTGTGACTTTATTGAGGGCTCTGTAATCTACGCAAAGACGCATAGACCCCTCTTTCTTTTTCACCAATAGGACTGGTGAGGCCCATGGTGAACTACTGGTCTGAATTTGGCCTTTCTCAAGATAGTCTGTTAACTGCCTAGTTATTTCTTCATCCTCTGTTCGGCTGACCCGATACGGAGGTTTAGAAACAGGTGCTGTACCTAGTACTAGGTTTATTACATGATCTACCTCTCTGCTAGGTGGTAAACCATGTGGCAAATCTTTAGGAAAAACATCTTTAAATTTAGACAATAAAGTTTCTAATTTACTGATTTTCTGCTGAATAGAACTGGAAATAGAAACTTCAGGAATAAACTGAAAGTCACATAAGAATACCTGATGGTCTTCGTCTCCGATTAGCTGACAGAGCTCTGAACTGCAGACCATAGGGCTGTTGGGAACATCATGCTCCCCATGCAACTGGATCTCTCGGCCTTTATACTGAAAGCTGAGGGTGTTCTCCTGATAGTTTCTGTGGAGGGAAGGTCCTAAACTGTAGAGCCAATCTCTCCCGAGAATAATGTCTGTTCGATCCAGGTGCATTATCTGAAAGTTTATTTCATCTTGGTACCCCTGAATACCAAGATTTAACTTACTTACCATAGTTTCCCATATTTTTTTATCTTCACCCTTAGCTAATGAAACTATGTACCTATGCTGACTAGGTACTTCTGGTAGTTTAAGCTTTTTAACCAGGGTGTGGTTGATGAAATTATGGGTTGCCCCATCATCAACCATGACTCTTACTGACTGGTTACCAACTTTCCCATGCATACGTACTAGGTCATGCGGCCCAAAGCTGAAGGGTCTCGCTAGCATTGCAGAGGTCAGCTGGCAACAGTGTTCATGATCTTCATGATACACTTTGATCTCGGAAGCTGCCGAGTCACTGGGGAAACATACAGTCTGAACAAGATGAACTTGTTTTTATCTTTTTTATCTTTTTTAGTGAAAGGCCCCTTGGGACACTGTCTGACTGTGTGTCCCTTGCCCATACACACAAAGCACAAACGTTTCTTGTCTGGATTTCTCAAAATCATCTGGTTTTAAGGGCTGTATGAGTGAAGGGCGTTTCTGAGGAGCTTCACCTTTAAATTTATCTTCTTTCTTTCTTTTTAAAAATTTCTTTTTAAATTGAAAGTCTTTCTGAGGAAGCTGCTCAGAAAGTGGTTGTTGTCTCGCTCTCTTCCTACCCACTGAATCATCATAGATTTGAGCATATCTGAGAGCTTGCTCAAGGGTAGTAGGCGAGTTTCTCTGGACCTCTACTTTATATTCATCTTTGAGGCCACGGACAAATCCCCTGAGTTTTTGATAGTCATCCATATTTTTAATCTTTAAAATTGCTTCTCGATACTGCGAGATATATTGGATGAGGGATTTATCCATTACTGTTCTTTCCCAGGCTTCCCAGGCTCTATCCAGTTCATTTTCTAGTAGAAATTCTCTTAGGAAAGCTTCTTCAAAAGCTTTCCATGACCGGGGAGTCTGCCCAGTCTCCTGGAGATTTAACCACCACTTATAGGCCATAGGCCCTAAAGAAAGACTGGCCTCAATTGCTTGCAAATGGTCAGGGGTCTGTTTAAGAGCATGAACGTTCTTCCATTTGCTGAGGAAGGTTTGTAGAATATCTGCATTTCTATCCTTCTCTTCCCCATTAAAAGTAGGAGGCTTTAAATCTTTAAAAACACTGGGGTGAGACCGTAAAGTCTCACCCGAAACTGATGGAAGTGGAGAAGGGGATAACTGAGAAGTGGAGGGAAGGCTTCCTTTCGTGGAACTCAAAATCAAGTTTTTGAGTTCAGCAAACGAGTCGTCCACACTGGACTTGAAATTGGCTAATGCCAACTTCAGTTCATCCACTTCTGTTACCAATTGGAGGAACTGCTCCTTGTTAACCAGTTCGTCGAGTTCTTCGGCGAACTGTTCCTGTTCTTCTACTTCCATGGGTTCCTTCCCTTTTCTGTAAGCCAAGGCTTCTGTTTCAAGTTCGTCGAAGCCTCTCTCCGGGGGTTGATCAGGTCCCTGAGGAGTGGTCATCTTCGGAACTGGAAGAGAGCTACCTTAACTTCTGATGAAAAAAAGTCAAAAGACTAATTTACAACTGTACAAGGTAAAGGAAAGATGACTTAGCTGTTTCTGAGGACTGTACTTCCAAAGAAATTACGAAGAAGAACCCTCTCAGCTCTTTTACCCACGATTTCAGACCTGCTGTCCCGGAAAATCCCAGCTTGAAGCTTCAAAATGGCATCCAAATTTCCCGGTTCTTGAGTGAAGTAGCTCGTTGATCTGATTTCAGATGTGGGGCTCCAACAAACCGAGTAAAAAACGGAAAAATACAAAAAGAAATCCGGAATTTTGAAGTCCCTGCCCTCGCTGATTGGACAGCAACCTGTCTGGCCCGATTTGTCCAAATTTAGACTCAAAAATCCGCTTGAATCTCTGATTTGACCTCAGTTGGTAGGTCGCTAGTCTGTGAAAAGCAAGTCTGAAGCTCAGACTTCTAGAAAACCTTTGAAATACAAGGATAAATTCTAAAATTTGTCCCCTACTGTCCAGCGCTGGACCTGCTGTAGAAATCTGCTTCAAATCTTGCTTAATTTGTCACTGATTTCCACTCAAAACTCAAGGAAGGAGGCTGCTCTGACAGCGCTGGTCTGCATCAAACTTCCTGACTTGAAAACGCTCCAAAATCCGGAATTTCCACTCCAAAATCGAAGTTTAAACCCTGATTGGCAACGCTGGACCTGGCCTAGAAAGCTGATCCAAATTTTACTGTAAAAACAAGTAATCCTACGGAGATTTCCACCATAGATAGCTGGTTCTCCAGCGCTGACCCTGCTCTATCTATCTTTGCATATTAACCATAGTTGCTATGCACTCTGATGGATTTTTCCCCTGCTGAAACTGAGCTCCCAAAGAAGGAGATGGCTCTGATACCAGTGTAATAGATCCTAACACCACAGTAGGGCAAACACTAACTGATCCACCCAACCTTGCCTACTCCCTGATATAGAGTAAGCCCCTCCTAGCCCAGTGTGAGGACTGGTAGCATGCTACTGCCAAGTGTCGGCCACGTGGCACTGACGTGGCCGACTGCACGTCGGGACCCAATTGGGGGCCCTATTCTGCTGACAGGGTCCCTAGGCTGTGTTAGGCCCGCCATGGCTATGGACCGTGCTGGGGCACACTACTCACACTGTCTTGCCCTGTTGGTCATGTACGCTGGACACGACCCTGACTGTGGTATCTGACCTATCTGTGTTCTCTAGGGTTCGGCACTGGTTACGAGCTCGTAACAGGGGGCTACCGCCCCGAACCCCCTGAGCATTTATTGAAAACCAGAGCAAATAACAACCAAATAGCTATTGAAATTAAGATTTGTTTGTGCCCCATCTACTGCACTTCTGAGAGGCAAAAAGCTGGTTTGACCATGGATCCCCTAAAAAAATTTCAGTCCTAAGCTATTTTTCCGAATTTTTTTTTTTTTGCGATTCTGGGTATAGAAACGCGGTTTCAGAAACGCGTGCCCTCAGAAACGCGTTTCTGTGCAACTACGATGAGAGCATAGGTAATGCTTGTTGGTATATATTTTTTGTTGGGTCAATTTGGATTTTTGGACGTTTTGGTTGCATGCGTATTTTGGTCTAAGCTTTACCTCATGACACTACAGACAGAGATACTTTTCTTAGACTTTTGACAGACATGAAGATTCTTGATTATTTTGCATGTGGACCTTTTTATTCAATTTTTTGAATCTGGAAATGTTCGAACATGAAGACATACTTTACCTCTCCTTTAGTGAACATGGAAATCCTTAATGAGTTTTTGCCCAAATAGTGGCTAGCTCTATGTTCTCATTGACATATCTTTTAGGGGTGTGCATTTTCCTTCAGCTAGTCCTATGCCATATGAATAAAAGCTAACCTCTTAAATGTCATGACCGTAAAGTTTGATTTTGATGTTGCAAAGGGCTCATGTTTGGCAATTTTCTGTAATTTATTTTCTTTCTTCACCTTTCCTCTATGAATCTTTCTTTTTCAGTTTTTGGATTTTTTGTTTGAGGCCAAAAACCTTGCCCCTTTTTTTTGGTTTATTGCTTAATAAGGAGATTACATCTTGGCATGGTTGAATGCTATGCCACTTATAAGTTTTTGCTTATTTATGGGTAATTTTTCAAAATTGTTCAATTTTCAGGTACTTTTGATGATGTACATCATAGATTTTCGCTTTCACATTGGGTTGTTACACTTGTTTTGAGATATTTTTTGTTTACTAATTTGTTTAGCATGTAACAACTTTTGAATATGCCTTGCATTTTTTGCAACGTAAAGTAAATTGTGTGGTTTTCTTAGCCTCTTGCAGAGATTGACGTATGATAGCTCACTTATGGTTGATGTAATTTCTTGTAAGAAATTATTCTCAGAAGTTTTGTTTCAAGATTGTGATTGATTGTCTCGTAGTCCAATCAACTTTTCTCAGTGTGACTGATAGTTACAGCTGATTGCGATCCACTACAAAAACGATCTAGAACACACATTCTAGATCATAAGCGATCTGTGACCTGGATTACAAATTTTATAATATTTTTCTTTTTTGGGGAAAAAGCACTAATGTTTGGAATTTTTATGATAGTGTGGTTAGCATAAAACGTTTACTATAGATAATTAGTTTGGCTAGTCAGTCTCCTTAACTAATTAACTTCTGAAATTTGTTGATAATTAATTTACTTTTAGAATAATTTTTATATATATTTACAATGGTAAATTGGTCCCTGATAACACGTCTAAAGGCTTTTATGAAACAATTTTGGGAGCTTAAGTCAAGGATTTCTTACAGGCTGTATATGGCTGAATATCAACCACATGTTGGATCCAACTAGAGAAAAGGATTAGCTCACAATCCATGTCATTATTTCCAATTTATTGACAACATTCATGAAGTGGTCCATTAAGTTTCCTTTCAGAAGTTAATCCTTATGCTCACTCATTACCCATGAGTTTGGGATCCAACTAGCATCAAGAGTGATAATTACTTGCAATGGCTCATAGTTTCAATAGGAATTCCATCAGTATGCAATTTTTTGATAGTCTATTGTTGAGAAAACCACATACTTCCAACCCTTTATATGGTTCCCCTAATCTTTCTTTTTCTTGCATTCCACACTTAGTTGCAGGCCACATTCCGGAACGCGATCTGGGATTTCCTTTTTAGGGTTTCCCGGATTGCAATTTTTTGTTTTTTTTGGAAAGTTGCCAATATGGGTATCATGTGAAAGGATATCAAAAGAGCAATTGTTATGCAGATCTGTTGCTTGGTTTCAGATGGCTGCAGGCTACCTTCATAAAAAAATCTGGACATCAGTAGATGGTTTCAAATGGCTACATTTTCAGATGGTTTCAGAAATCTAGACATCAATAGATGGTTTCAGATGGTTTTAGCTATTCCACAAGAAGTATACAATTCCATCTAAGGAAGGCTCCTTCTTACTCTTTCTATCGTTTTCTAACAGAAAACGGAATCAGTAGATCTACAAACCATTGACATGAGAACTCCATTTCAAAACTGATTTCTGATATCTATTGGAAAAGCAAATATTTCAAAAGCAAAACTGATTTCTGATTTCAAAAGCAAATATTTGGAAAGGCCTTAGTTTGTCAGAATTCAGAAATACTTCATGGAACGTGCATCTTAGAATCGGCTATCAGAAATAGCCTGATTGTACTATGATATATCTTGGATTGTAATCATTTCATCATCCACCATTCAATTAGGTTTTAGTTAGTATTAAAGTAAAAAAAAAAATTGGCCATTAGTCTTTTTTTCACAAAAAAAAAAAAAAAAAAACTCGATCCGAGTAGTGGATCGCTGATATTCTGGATCGCGCATAACTATAAACAAACCTTTCATTCTTAGTTACCTCTATATGTTACACCTTTATCCTTGGAGATGTTTTACTCTCCTTAAGTTAGAATACATTTTTCATGTACTTATTCTTGTTCTAGTGTAAACACATTGGACTTGTAAATTGTAAATATTTAAATGGCTCATATCGGCTTGTGGTGTTTTGTATGAGAATGTAAACAGCAGTTTTTAGTGAACTAGTTGACCTGCTTGTATTTGGTATGGTGTACTGGGTCTTCATTTAGAAGCTGCTAGACGGACCTCCTAAAAAGTAAGAGTTGACCGGTCACAAGCCTCATATCATAGGTTCACAGGGACACTTGGTCCAGTTAGAAAATCCTCCTACTTTCTCGCCTATGTGTCAGAGTATTGCCAAGTGGGAAATGTCAGCTGCTGTGCATGGAGTTCATGTGTCTACGCAAAGGTTAGGTGGGGTTAGGATCAGGGTCAAGTGGGTGCTTGAGGTAGAGGGGTGTGAGAGCTTAAGGAGAACCTCTTCAATATACCTCATCTTTTGCTACTATGCAACTAGGGTTGGGAGGAGACTTAGAAACAGGGCTCTTTAGTGTTTTGATAGGATCTTGCTGTGTCTATCAAGAGAAATCAAAGAATCGATGCCAACAAGGGAGTGGGTAACTGAATCATGCACAAAAGAGAGTGTCTGCCGTGTCAGATCCAGTGCAACAACACCAAGAGAAGCAAACCAATCAGCACCACAGGAATAATAGAAAGATCTGCCTGTCCAGAAAATCCCCAATGCAGTATGTTAAGCCCTGGAACATCAGGGAAAGAATGAGAACTGGCAACCTCAACATTGAGTGGCTGTGGAGTAGGAATAAGTAAAGCACGGATCCGACTGGAGATGTAACTACTGATAAAGGAATGTGTGTTGCTTGTATCCACTAAAGCAATATATTCCCATCCAGTAATGCGTATGCGTAGCTGAATGGAGCGAGGATCAGGACGTCCAGTCCAGGTAGCATAAGCAAGTTGTGCATGGCAAGTAGCTGGGAGGAGGTCAGAAGAAGGCTCGGACAAAGGATTAGGGTCGTCGGAGATATTGATATAGATATGAGAATCGTCAATGTCAGTGCCCTCATGATAGAAAACAACAATAGTAGTAAGAGGAGTCTAGCGACAATCACAAGCAAGGTGGTCTGGACTCTTACAACGGAAAGATAGATGTTTCTCCTAAATGTCATCAAACTTTGCGGACAAAAGCAGGGCGAGGAACATGAGGACGTGTGGCAAAAGGAACAATAGAGGAGGAAGGCAATGTAGGGGATGGAGTAGAAACTGAGGTAGGACGAGGTCGGGAAAAACGGGAAAATGGTGTATCAGGGTACTTATGTTGTAGAGTATTGGCAAGAGACATAGCATCAGAAAGAGTATGGGGTCGAAAAGATGCGACATCATAGCATAATGCACCTCGAAGTCCTGCAATGTAGCATGAGATGGGCTCAGCAAACTGTAAGTCTGAAAGAGGTATGATAGCTCTGTGAACTGATCTGTGTAGGAAGCTAGGTCGCTAGTATGAGTGAGGTAACGAAAGAGGTCACGCTGTCGACTCAGCCACTGAGGATCAATCATACCATGGCGAAGGTCACGACGAAAAGAAGGCCATAAATGCATCCCCTTCCGATCAAGATCAGAACGAAAAACTCGCCACCAAGTGGCTGCCCGACCATCTAAATGTAAGGCGACTAACTAGATTTTCTGAACTTCAGTTTTAGGGTGGATCTGGAAATAAGTATCAAACTTAGCAAACCAATTCTCTAGAAGATTCCCATTAGAGGAACCAGAATAGGTAGTAAGCTGTATTCGGTCACGGAAATCACAAGCAAAGTGTGGCTCAGGACCTATCATACGTGAAAAGGGGTGAAATCCAGGAGGTGGAGGGGCCGGAATGGGAGATCCACCAAAATGGCCACCAGGATAACGGGAGGACGACGGTGTCCCGAGGATAGGCGTCATAGGAGCCTTGCCAGGACTATGGGGTTGTAATGCGTCAAATTGGGACTAAAATGAGGCAAGGTTGGTCATAACAGTATCTAAATAAACGATGCCGCAAAAGCAGATCCAAAGTGTAGATCCTCCCTCCAATCGGTGATGTAGAACCCTACAAGACAAGTAGGGCTGGAGAATGAAGATATGCATGGTGGATGGGCGCCCTTCTGTAGAAAAAACAATTTGCTCAGGAAAATGCTCTTATGCCAAGTACGAACAAATCCACAAGTAAATTAAGGCTAAACTAGAAAGTAGCACATAAGCAAGACTTAATCCTAGAAAGCAGGAAAAAGAGAGATTAAGGAGGCTAAAGGAGAGAGATCCATATCATAACCTACAATGAAAGTTTTTACTAGAGTCCTACTTATACCCAATAGGAAGCCCTAGAAAGGGGTCCAAAGCATAAGAGTCAACTGGGAGGGAAAATAGTGCGCCCTCCAAGAGGGCCCCCCTCCAAAGTAATATGGTCTAAATGTCAATAAAATGAATAATAGGGCCCAAGGCCAACCATATAGTGTAAATCAGTAAACAATAAAATAAGGGGCCCAAGGCTGCTTATGCATAAAAAGTAAAGGTAAAGTAGATGCAAATGGACGTGGCGAATGTAACGAGCCAAGTCCATAACTGATACATGCTTTACGGGTCATTTTTGGACTACCTTAATGCTTGAGGTGTGGTACTACTGATCGCCCTAAAATTGATGGTCAAATAGAGAGAGTTAACCAAAAGATTGTAAAGTTCATCATGTTTTCTTTTTTCACACTTAAAGAGGGTTTGACATGAGGGTGATAATTTTTTTGACTGAAAGACTTGTATTGTTTCAAGAGCATGGGGAGGTTATGCATGAACTTGATAGAGTATTGGACCAGAGAGATAGACAACTGAGAAACCATCTAATCCGGGAGTACTTGGTTGCATGGCGGTAGACCTCTCATTGATGCTATCTAGCAGACCGCACACACGTTGCATACACAATACCCTAATTTTACCATCATGGACGATGTTCCTTGTGGAAGGAAGGAATGCCATGTACTTATGTTCATGCCCCAATAGGAACACGTTGGACTTGTGAATTGTAGATTGTAAATATTTAGAGGGCTCACACCGACCTGTGCTAATTTGTAAGAAAATGCGAATAGTATGTTTTAGTGAACTTGTTGACCTACTTGTATTTGTAGGTCACCAATATAAAGGCCTAATAAGGTAGGTGAGAGTTAATAGATCAGCACTCATTTCACTTCAAAGATTTTGTAATTCCCTCATATAGTGCGATGATAGCTAAGAACATGTTGGCTGAGAAAGTGAGATCTCTCAACCTCTGAAAGATCATGTGGTGCGACTCATAATCAAAACCTGCTTTGAAGTCTACAAGTAAATATAAGACTCTCTCCTCCTAAATAAGTGCTCTATGAGTGACAATTCTCTCAATGTTCATGTCAGAGTCATCCCAAATTCTCAGGATGCCCTTACAGAAGCCAAATTTTTTTTGGAAGCTACTCTCCATCATCGTGACAAAGGTTTGGACTCAGCCTGGCGTCCCAAGAAAGCTGATAGTACATTGCTTTTGTGCTTCAGCTCGTGGTGTCTCAACAAGATGTACTACGTCAAAGATATAAATTAAAAGATACCAAGATCTTCCTAGATGAAGACTTCACCTTTGTACAAGTCGTGGAAAGAAAAGAGGCTCTACAAAAACAACCACCACCCAAATGGCATTGTGACCACTCCGGGTTTTAGGGAGTCCAATCACAAAATCCATTGAAAGATATAGGGAGAGACCTTATATATAGAGATGGTAAAATCCGTTTTGTTGAAGCTAAACGTTTAGCTAAAATAGAATAGATATTGTACCGAGTTTGAGTTTGTAGTTATAATCTGTGTTGCAGCGGATCGCGATCCGGAAGGATTTCGATCCGGATCGCGCGTTCCGGGACCAAAAATGCGGTCCCGGAACGCGAAAAAAATTTGAAATTTTTTTATGTGGGCCGCGAGCAGGCAGCCTGCGGCCCACATAAAAAATTTTGCATTTTGAGAGTTGGAGAGTGCATCGATCTGTGCGTGATCAGGACGGTGGAAGCGACGAGGTGGCGGCGTTTGTCTCCAAAACGATTTAAGGTAAGTTTTGACTTCAAACCTTGGTAGCTCATAGAATGAGTTGTAGGCAATGTAATGAACTGGTTTCTGGTTTCAAATCATCTGTATTGAACCCCACAAAGATGCTCATGCTGTTAGTTTTTCCCATTTTTGCTTCTATAAAAAGATATGAATCTCATGCCCCTTTTCCATGTGTTTTTGACTCTTTTTGCAAAGTAGCTTATAATCATTTGATTGAGGTGCAATTTTAGGCCAAACTGTGTTTCATCATGCCCTCAAACATGCCTGTGCTATTAGTTTCAGTTTTTATCGCTTCTAGAGAATGTTTTCGGGTTAGGGCCCAAATCACATGCATTTTAGGGTTTAGGGTTGAATGTGAACAATCCGATTGTTGTTGCTACCAACAGAATACTGACATGTGATTGTTTGCTTCCTCTTTTGCAGGTCTGATACATTGGCTGAGTCACACGATCTGATACATTGACAGATTTACACGATGCCGGTCCTTGGTAGAGGCATTTGGTCAGAGGTAGAGTTGACAGAGGGGGATGTGGCTATGCACCAGGGATCTGGTGCCCGTAGATGGAGATGCCTGCACTGTGGCGGCATCTTTACCGGTTCTCTTACCAGGGTTAGGGCCCATTTGCTATGACTCACCAGGCCAGATGGGCGGGGTATGTGCATATCCATTTGCCCTCGCGTATCAGATGCAGAGGTGGAGAGATTGATGGACATATACGGGCGTGACGGTTCCTCTTGAGCCTTTGAGACCATCTCACAATGTTGTTCGTGGGTCAGTGGCAGGAGCAGGGACTAGAGCAGGTTCGGGACATGGTAGAGGTGCAGGGTCCAGAGCAGATGCAGAGGCAGGGCCTAGTCACATGGGGTGCTTGAGGTTTGTGAACCGCCTCACCAGGGCTTGCTGCTATTTGATCCAGTTTCTTTTCGGCAGTTGGGTCTATTTTTTTGGTGCCAGGGAGAGTTATGGACTCGGCTCATTACATTCGCCGCGTCCATTTACATTTATTTTACTTTATGCATAAGCAGGCCTTGGGCCCTTTTTTATTCATTAGTGACACTTAGACTATATGGTTGGCCTTTGGCCTTATTACTCATTATTAGGCCATTTGGACATATTATTGGAGAGTGGGGGCCTTCTTGGAGGGCGCACTATTTTCCCTCCTAGTTGGGCCCTAGCCACCGGAAGCTTCCTTTCAGGGCTTCCTCTTGGCTATAAGTAGGGAAACTGTGTCATTTGTTATTCAGCTGATGATATTGATCTCTCTCTTTAGTAATCTCTCTCTTTCCTGCTTTCTAGAGTTAAGTCCTGCTTATGTGCTGCTTTCATAGCTTAAGTCTTGCTTATGTGATGCTTTCATAGCTTAGCTTTAGATCAGCTGTGGCTTTATTCGTAACTGGACCCCCACTCCAAATCAATGTGACCAAGTCCTAAAAATATAACCAAATAGGGCCCAAGGCCAATATTTGAATAAAAAGGGCCCTTAGGCCTGCTTATGCATAATAACAATAAAAGAATGGACGCGGCGAATGTAATGAGCCAAGTCCATAACTCTCCCCTGCAGAAAAACAAAGCCCTCCACCGGCTAGCAAGACTATCTAAAATAATAATGTAATCATGCTAAATACTAAAAAATCACGAACTAATGGACATACTGATGGAGAGGACATAAGTCGTCACAACAGATACCCCAAAAGTATCATAATTGTGTAAAGCAAGTACTAAGCAAATACTACAATAAAGAATAGTCATAGCTAGCCGAATCATGAAGTAGAGAGAACATCTACAATGATATCTGTAGTAGAGGAAAGAACTAAAGCCATTAGGGCTCGAGCTTGATCTGCCAATAATGGTGTATGATAAAACACATCAATAGGCTCCCATGTGGCCTCCTCAACAGGACGACCATCCCACTGGATCAAAAACTGAATCTGCCGGCAACGTCGACTATGGTGACGGCGAACCTGGTGAATGGCAGCTGGTAAGAAAGGGAACAACTCAGGATCAACATCATGGCGACGAAGCAATATGGAACAGCCAGGAATGCCAAGGAACCAGAAGAAGATCAAGCAGCAACTAGGAATGCCAAGGTATCCGTAATGCCCAAGCTAGTAGAGGATCAGCCCAAAAGATAAGGTATCCAAAAAGCCGAGAAGGTAGAACTGCATCAGCAACAGGAAGCCAATAAGGAAACTGAAAAAGAGATGGACACTCATCACGAATAGCCGCATCATACACGTAACCATCAACCATATGTGCAAAGTTTCCCAAGAAAAGATAGCAGCATCGGAAGACCAGCACCAAAGAGTAGGAACATAAGCAGGATGACAGGCACGCTGTAACAGCATGGAAATGCAAGCGATATGTCAGGAAACATGGAGCATAAAGAGATCATCCTGACAAAGGATAGCTAAAATGGAAAAATATGCACCAGCATGGTCAAAAGCCCAAGGTATCCATAAGGCCCATGAATGAGAAGTAGCAATGGCACACGGTACCCACAAGGCCCATATCACGAGAAGAGCAGCATGCCAAAAGCTCCAGAAGGTCCAAGAAATCAATGCATCATCTAAAAAGACATGATGCATGAAAACAGTAGTAACAAATCTAGAAATAGTAGAGGCCCCAACTGAAAAACTGTAGCTGAAAAACTCATCCAGAAAGACCTGATATGGACATACCAATCCATCATAGGATACACCAAAAACGGATGGAGAATCGGATGACCCATCGGAACTGGCCGCAACTGTAATCCCAAAGTACACACCAAGCGCAAAAGTGAGGAATATATGAAATGCACTAGAACAAGGAACAGGATCCGCAACATTAGTAGCAAGCATCGGAGCAATATCCACGTGTAGCTGGGAATGAGTATCAAAGCACATATGAGCAACATTGAAGTATGAGCCTTTGGCAGGCTACGCATAAACTGCTTCCCGGTAACCAACTGATAGTCACACTGGGAATCAACACCAGAAAGTAAATGATGCCGACCAACATGTGTAAAAGACAGTGTCTGCTGAGAAAGATCCACAACAACAGTACCAAGTGATGAAAACCAATCTGCACCAAAAATAATGTCATAGCACTCCAAAGGAATAATATAGAAATCTGCCTGTCCAGAGAAGTCACCAATGCTATAGTCCAAGCCCTGAAACATCTGAGAACTGGAAAAAGAATGGGAATGAGCAACCTTGACACTGAGAGACTGTGTAGCAGAAATAGGTGTAGCACGAATCCTGGTGGAAATGTAACTGCTAATAAATGAATGTGTACTGCCAGTATCCACCAAAGCAATATACTCTTGTCCCAAAATGCGAACACGTAACCGAATAGAACGAGGACCAGGACGCCCACCAGTCCAAGTAGCATAAGCAAGCTGCTGTGCATGGCAAGCGGCAGAAGCAAGATCATCATGAAACGGGTCAGCCGGCTCACCAACGGGATGTGGGTCAGGAGTATCAAGAATCTGGATATAAACATCAGAATCATCAGGAGTAAGAGCCTCATGGTAAAAATCAGCGGTAGGAGGACCGGGAGGAACGGTAGTAGAAGAAGCCAAAGTAGGAGAAGCAGTGGAATGAGAGCAAGAAAAACGAGAAGAAGTGGATAACTCAGGATACTTATGCTGCAAGGTAGTAGCCAAGTAGATAGCATCTGAGAGAGTAAGAGGCCAAAAAGATGAGACATCATATCGTAAGGTGTCTCTAAGACCGGCAATAAAACGTGAAATAAGCTCTGTAGGATGAAGATCAGTAAAAAGGTAGGAAAGCTTAATAAACTGATCAATATAAGCAGTCAAATCACTAGTATGGCGAAGGCTACGAAACAGATCACGTTGGCGAACCAACCATTGTGGGTCAATCATAGCCATACGAAGATCATGATGAAAAGTAGGCCATATATGTAACCCCTCACGAGTAGGCTCAGAGCGATAAACACGCCACCAAGTCTGAGCTCTACCATCTAAATGTAATGCGGCCAACTGCACTTTCTGGGTTTCAATCTTGGAATATATAAGAAAATAGGTCTCTAATTTAGAGAACCAATTTTCCAAGATATTCGTGTCAGACGAACCTAAATAAGTAGTAAGCTGGATGCGATTACGAAAATCACGAGCAAAATGGGGCTCAGGATTACCTGAAAAAGTAGGAGAAGGAAATCCTAGTGGTGCGGAGGAAAATCCAGGTGGTGGTACAGAAGACCCGAAAGGAGACCCATAAGGACTAGCACTATATGAAGGGAGACCAAACGTACCACCAAAAGCACCTCCTAAAGATGAAGCAGGAGCAGGCGTACTCAAAATAGGAAATAAAGGTGCTTTACCAGGATGATGAAGAATGTCTGGGTGGATGGGATCCCCTTGTGGTAGGATAGTCTCAAGGCCAGAAAGAACACGATCAATACGACTCTCAAGATGATCCATGCGGGCATCAACATGTGTAAAACGATCATCTAAAGAGCTCTGCAATGGGTTTTTTGATGAATAAGTCGCCATAGGGACTAAGGAAGAGACAAAACCTAAGGGAGAGGACGTGTGTCGTCACCCCAACTTAGTCTAACATCCAAAATAACCAAAAATGGCACAAAAACAGCAATCAAGATGGATAATAATCAGAAAATAAAGGGCCGAGAAAGTAGAATAATGGACAACAAATGTGCAAGGCCAATAAGTAGAAGGGTTCTAACAAAATGGAAAAAGGAAGGAGGAGGGTGTGAGGCAGCAAAATAACAAATATGAGAGGGAAATAGGGGGCTGGAAAAAGAGCAGTATGTGAACAAAAAGAGAGCAAGTAGGTGCAAAAAGGAAGTACAAATGGGCGCAAGCAAACCTGGGTGGGTGCTGATCCGTCGTCCAATCAGTAGTGCCAACAAAGAGAGGTAAGATATGACAGAATAGATGCGCCAAACAGCCACCATCCGAATCCTCAACTCGCGCCAAATAAGCTGGAAAAAGTGCTGAAAGAGGGCGCTAGACAGCCGACAAATAATCAGCAAAATGAGTAGCAAGTCGATGGAAAAATCCGTCAAGAATGGCGAGATAATAGGGCGCTGGGCAGTAACTACTAAGATCCACAATATGCTGAAAAATAGGCTGGAAAGGGTGCTGAAGTAAGGCGCCAATCAGCCTCCAATCAATAGCCGAAACGGAAAGCAAGTCGGTGAAGAGAACCGCTGAAAATGAGACGGTAGTAGGGCGCTGGACAGCCTCCAATCAATATCAAAAATGGACAACAAATCGGTGACGAAAAGTGTTGAAAATAATGAGGTAGTAGGGCGCTGGGCAATAGCTACCAAGTTTGCAAAAACAATGAAAATCTGCCGAAAAAATCGACGAAAGTGATGGGTTACCGCTAAAAATGAGAGGGTAGTAGGGCGCTGGACAGCCTCCAATCAATATAAAAAATGGACAACAAATCGGTGACGAAAAGTGTCGAAAATGATGAGGTAGTAGGGCGCTGGGCAATAGCTACCAAATCTGCAAAAACAATGAAAATCTGCCAAAAAAATTGACGAAAGTGATGGGTTAGCAGGGCGCTGGACAGCCTCCACCAAAACTGCAAAAAATGATAAAGAAATTGTCGAAAGTGATGGGCAGTAGGGCGTTGGACAGCCACCACCAATCTGCAAAAATGACGGAGAAAAATCAATGACAATGATGGGTGGTAGGGCCCTCGACAGCCTCCACCAATCTGCAGGAACGTTGACGGAGAAAAATCGATGAAAGTGATGGGTGGTAGGGCGCTGGACAACCTCCACCAATCTGCAGGAAAGTGCTCTGATACCAAGTTACAAGCTAAGATTCACTAGCTATGCTAGAAAGCAGGACTTAAGCTAGAAAGCAGGAAGAGAATGCTTAAGGAGGCTAAAGAGGAGCAATCATCATAAACTGAATAAAGGAATACAATGATGCCCTACTTATACCCTCTCCCTGAATCAAATGGAGGATTCAAAAAAGGGAGGGAAAAGGATTCGGAGGGAAAATAGTGCGCCTTCCCAATAGGAGGACCCCCACTCCAAATCAATGTGACCAAGTCCTAAAAATATAACCAAATAGGGCTCAAGGACAGTATATGAATAAGAAGGGCCCTTAGGCCTGCTTATGCATAATAACAATAAAAGAATGGACGCGGCGAATGTAATGAGCCAAGTCCATAACTGGAATGACACGTGCCACTCCATCGTGGCCTAGGATCGCCATCTTCTACAGTCATCTATCTCTATCCACTTCCCCAGTTGGGGTCAACAAATCTCATATTTGTACTCATTTGCTCATCAAAAGGTGGTGATTGCTCTGGAAGTTTCTGATAGGGGACAGCTAGTTTGTGCATTCATATGCTTTATTTCAATCTTTCCACTTGGCAAGCTGCTTAAATTTTCTTCCAGAAAATTGCAGCCACATTGTGAAGATCTTTACATTGGGTGTTCTATGGGGGCATTATGTCTACTATTCAGGAAATTGCAAAAACTTTTGGACAAGTTAGATGGTATGGTTGGCAAATCTGATCAAAGACATGCACGACTTATGGATTTCAGGACACAAGTATCCTTAGCTGTCTCTATAAAGTATATATAACCACAATATGTATGCAGATAAGTCAGATTTACATCATTTTGCAGCCTTTCTTCCTACGATAGGTTCATGAGTTATTCCTCCTTAATTACAATACTATAGGTTTCATTTCTAATATATTGTTTCTTGTATGTCCACCATTGTTGTTTACAAATCTTTTATATTTTCCCTTTAGCTCCTACACCTTTTATTGTGTAACTTATTTCTCAGTGTTTTTTACACAAATTTTGTGAAGTGACCTTTGGTAGTGTAAGTCTTGTCTTTTGTTGTGAAGATCCCGATGCTATGTAGAATCAATGCTTAATGTCGTTTGATGTCATTATAAGAGTTTCCAATTTTCCTGCTCCCATGTTGATGAAATAGCTTTAGCTTGCTTATATTTCCATGTCTATCCTTCCATTGTCAAATTTGCTTATATCAACTTACACATGCCAACCTTTTCTAATATTCAACTTTTCTAATCCCATAATGTCATCAATAAAAGTTAATAAGTCTTATCCACATCACTTTCTATTGTAGGTTACTTTGGACATGCAATTACGATCAGTGCTTGCAGACCTTAAGTTGGAGCAAGATCAACTAGCAGCATGTGTCATGGAGAAAGACAAAATGTTGCATAGGGTGAAGCATGCAGAACATTTCCTAAAGCAAATTCAAGCAACAATACCTAGCCTCGAAATTGAGAAACAAAAAGTTAATCGAAAGGTAATTATTCTTGTGTATATTTTCCCTCTCCCTAAGAGCAAGAGTATCTCTCTAATCACCATCAAAACGTCCAATTTGTGGAATATTTGCAAAGTATATCTAATATGTTGATATTCTTTTCAACAGTAGCAGAAGGTTAGTTGGAATGAGTTGCCAAATGTTGCCTCCCAAATAGAATTTGAAGGGACTTTTAGCAGAGAACTATTATTGTGTGTTAATATTGGAGCTTTACATCCCATCAATCCAAATACTACATCAAAGAGCCATATAAAAATTCTTGTGGTATGTTAATATGAAGAAAAACTAGAGCCTTAAGTTCTTGTGGTATGTTAATGCCTAGACAAATTGAAGCTTCACAAGAGGTAGATTACGAAGTTATGGAGTAGATCCAATGTTGAAGGATGAAGTGGCACGGAATTTTGTGTGCTTAAGGGAGGAGGAAAAAGTTTTGAAGACAGAACGAAGTGCATGCTAAAGATAGAAGAACCTCCTGCAAGTCAAACTCACATGTTAAAACCTTGCAAGCACATTCATGCTCACACTTCACATACGGAGTAAAGGACGAGGTGTGTAGGCCTGCATCACTTTGTGGTGCATTGTCACTTGTAGGGGGTGTGTGTCATCCTTCAAAGCTATTGGGAGATCTAGCAACAGTCTTTTAATAGGTGCACACATTCCTTTTTTTGCTCTTTCGGTTATTAATGTATGTTTGGAATGTGGTTGAAATTCAACTCCTATTGTTGAAGATGAATACTTGAAAAAGGCTAAGTCTGGCCTACTGGAAAAATATATCATTGGTAGCAAGCTTTTGGGTTTGCTATTGTGGCTATGGTTTCCTTTCCTTAAAATCTCAACCTTGGAGAGTTTTTTGGTTAATGGGGCTTTCAAGAAAGAGTCATAGTTGTGTGATTTCCTTGAAACTTTAGTTTCAAAAAAAAATGTAACCCTTTAGAGTTGGAATCTTAAGGCCCCCACACCTTTTTAGATCACCATTTGTTTGCCTTTCCATAATAATAATTTTTTCTGGCAGTCGGCACGTAGGCTAGCCCACTCCAGCGCATGGGCACAAGTGCATGCCACTCCAGGCCATACGAGAAGGGGTGGTTATTATACCCACCTTCGTATGCTCCTACAACAACATTGTTTGGTTGCTGCTGCAATCCCTGTGAGATGGATGAAAAAGGGGGGTGGGGAGTTAATCGTACATCTGCCATGACAAAATCCAAGGCCTAGCTATGTAGTCCAAGCCTTCCTGCTGTGCATAGCCTTTGGCCACCAGCCTTGCCTTATGCTTTTTGATGCTCCCATCCGATTTGTATTTGGTCCTATAGACCCATTTACACCCAGTAGGACGCTTTCCTTTTGGTAGCTTCACCAAGTCCCATGTACCATCTACTGCTTCGACGAATGTGTGAATCCAAAATAGTGGTCATAAGCGCAAAGTTTGTTTCCTAGTGTCCATGCTGCTAGGCATGTCTTTGAGATCTTCTTGCCCTTGGATTGTGGCTTTCTCCCTCATCGAATATTATACCATCCTGCACAGTTTGACAATACCACCTTGGAAACTTCTTCCTTGCAGTTGGTGATGAAGACGACAAATAGGACTCAACAGCTTTGCTTCTTTCCTTCCACTTCTTAGTCTCCTCAAATTCTTCCTCTTGGATCAATCATATGATCATCCTTAGACTCCTCAATATGTGGATTTGGTTCATCAAGTATTGGAACGAGCTCCCTTGTACCCTCCTCTTGTTCCTCCCCAGCCTTTGATCCTCTTCAACGATCACATCTCGACTTATGATTCTCTTCCTGTTAGTGAGATCATAAAGTCGGTAAGCTTTACTTTCCTCCTCACTATATCCCAAGAAAATACATTTTGTTGATTTTGCATCGAACTTCTTCCTATCATCCTTTGGGAACATGGGCATATGCCCTACAACCAAACACTCGCAAAGTGCCCACCTTAGGCTTGAATCCGCTAACTTCCACAACCTTAATTGGACTTCTATTGCGTTGCCTCACACCAAAAAGAGTTGGGCAACCCCTTTGCCTTGAGTATGCACCTTGCACACTCCACAATAGTTCGGTTCTTTCTCTCAGCTACGCCATTTTGCTGAGGGGTATGGGGAGCTATAAGCTGTCTTTTGATTCCATTAGCCTTGCGAAATTCCACAAATTCCGTCTTAATGTACTCTCCACCACCATCTGACTTGAGCATTAGATTGCTTTTCTACCAAAGCTTTAAAATGCACAAAGTACTTGAATGCTTCAGATTTTTGTTTCAAGACTAAATCCAAATCTTGCGTGAGAAGTCATCAATAAAGGTCATTATGCCCCTGCTACAAATCTGGTTTGGATTTGCCCCCACAAATCTGAATGCACTAATTCAAGTATATCTGCTGCCCAGGTGGAGCTTTCCTTGGGAAACTTTTGTCTTTGTTGTTTTATAGCGCAAGCCTCACATACTGAAGAACTTGGCTTAATGGTTGGAAGCCCCTCCACCATATGATGATGGTTCATCATCTACATACTTTGGTAGCCAAGATGTCCATACCTCTCGTGCCACAACCTTACCACATCACCTCCTTTTGCTGTATAAGCATGCTGACTAGGGATAGAAGTGTGCAACAACCTGTTCATATTTTGTTTAGTGATAGCTCCTAGTGAAAGTAGGTTTTTAACAAGTCCTGGTACATATAAGACATTCTTAATGACTTTGACTTCTCCTAATGGAAGCTTTACAAGAACTGTGCCCTTCCCCTTGACCTTGTGTGTTGAGTTGGCACCTAGGTACACCTCTTGTCCATCACCAATCCCCACAAAGGTATCAAACCAATCCCTATGAGGGGTCATGTGCTTTGAAGCACCCGAGTCAATGTACCAACCCCCTAATGTAGCTTGTGAGGCCAATGCAACAGAAGATAGCTCAGGTTGCCTTTCTTGCAACACTCTCTTCCTCCTTGCTTCTTTGTGCCCTTCTTTTGCTGTGCAAGCTTCTTCTTGCATTCTAAAGCAAAGTGACCATATTTACCACAGTAATTGCAATTTCCCTTCCCTCGAGGTGTGGAAGAGGTATTTGAGGAGAATTGTGCTTGTGACATTTGCAAGTTCTCCACTCCTTTGCTTTTGCCTTTACCTTTCTTGTCCTTGGCTGAATTTTGCTTCTTCTTAGAAGCAAAGACATGCTCTTGGAAATCCTCCCTCTTGGAGAGATTAACTCTCCTCATCTCCTCCTGTAACAAGAGACCTTCATAGGTAGGGAATTTCTCCCTCATGGAGATCATCATAAAGCATATGACAAGCTATTCAGGACTATTGGCACCAAGTCTTTGTCAACAATAGCCTCTCCAAGTAAAGAAAGTTGGTATCTAAGATCCTGAATCTTGGTAAGATGATCAGTGACTGACTCGCCTATCTCCATCCTAAGGGTATATAGCTTGTTCTTTAAGTAAAGGAGTCTAGCTGAATTTGGTGTTTCATATAGTGCACAAAGAATGTGCCATGCATCTCTAGGCCCTTTGGATGACCTGATTAAAGGAATAACATTATCCCTTACAGACATGTTGATGTTTCTCTGTGCCTTTTCCCCTCTCTTGATATAGTCCTTGAGCTCAGGTTCTGATGTTGGAACAGGCTCCTCACCTATTACAAGCTTCCAATATTCTTTATCTTACAAAATGTTCTTGATCTTGAATTTTTAGACACTAAAATTAGTGCCATCAAGCCTACTGGTTTCACTCTGTATGCTCTCTGAAAGACTAGTCATAACTAGATAGAAGTAATACACAGAAGGTAAACTAGGGTTTGCACCCAACTAGGGTATTCAGCCACTTGCTCAATAACCCTCAACTTTTGGATTTGAAACTATCCCCCTATATGGCTGTCCTAGCCCTTGTCCAAGATCCAATCAGCACTTGCACTGGATTCTCCACTAGAGAAATCGCCCACCTTAAGCTTAAGCTGCTCCATAAAACTCCAAAAAATTTCCTCCCAAATTAGAAAGTTTTTGGATCATTGTACTCCCCTTGCCAATAGTACTCCAACCATGCAAATAGAAGAGAGATCCGATGCTCCTACATAAAGTGTGCCCAATTCCAAGATAACCTCCTCTGCAAGGATAGTAGAAATCTGATCAAAACAAGTTTTGGCTTTCACCACACCACAAGCAACATAACTTGCTCTGATACCATGACAAAATCCAAGGCTTAGCTATGGAGTATCTTAACATAGAAAGCACAACATGAAAGCTTCAAAAAACTAGCTATGGAGGAGTAGACACAACCCAAGTTTTCAAGAACATTGAAGCCCAAGATTCTCTACTACTCTTGTCTTGTGCGACCATACTGTTGCCGCTCCTCCTTGTGTGCTTGCACTTCAAGAGAAAGTGCACCTCTATTGGAGGAGTATGTATGGATGAGTGGGGAGGAGGTGGGATCAAAATCAAAATAAATAAGCCAAGTGGCAGCCCTATGGGCCTCCACCTTGATCAAAGAGTCTAGAAGGAACAAGTGGGCCCCTTTTTAGGCCCACTTGTCCCTTTTGCATCAGAGGAGGGTGAGATGCTTGGGGAGAGGTGTAAAAGGTCGTACTTGGAGACCTATTCACTCCACTTCCCTTTTTGTAAGATAGCTCCCTCACCTTGTGAATTTTCAGTCCCTCTTTGTTATATACACTTGTTTGTGATAGTTTTTAAACCTTCGACCACCATTTTCTCTCTAGTTGTTTGCAACACCTCTCTCTCATCGCTATGGATTCCCCAATGGAAGGAGCTCAAGCTCCAGGCCCAGCAGCTGCTGATATGGATGAATTGGTGCATGCCATTAATTTGTTGCAGTAATAAATAATTGACATGCAGTCTAACGGGTGGAGGTGGAGATGAAGGCTATGGCACAATCTTGACAAGCCCTCCTTAATCTGACATTTACCCTGGTGTTTTTCACAGGGGAGAAGAAAGGCAAGCACCAGGATGTAATTTTTGCTTGGCTAGATCGATGGAGTTCGCATTTCTCCATGCATGATCTATTGGATAGCTCGCCGATCGCTACAGCCATCATGTTTCTACGCGGTAAGGCGTATTCTTGGTGGCAGGATCTTAAAAAGCAGGCTACGATTCCTACAACTTAGGAAGACTTTCAAGTTGCCTTTAAGGCCGCATTTATGCCGTCCTTGGATGATTTCGAGTATTTTCGTCAATTTCCCACCGTGCAAATGGGCACAAAACTATTTGATGTCTATTTACAGGACTTTCAGGCAGCGGTTTTGTAATTTGCCAGTAGGATGGACCCGGTCCTTTTGAAGTTGCATTTCATTTTGGGCTTGCCCTTGCCCAGAGACTATCAGTTCAACGTCCATTGCAATCAACTGTGGTGCACTTCGCCGAAATCTATGACGACACGGATGCTTTCACCCATAAAGAGCAGAAAGGCCAAAAGTCCAAACTTAAAGACAAACCCTCTTTAGGCTCCTCCTTCAAGAAGGGCAAGGAGAAGGTTTTTGATGTGGCTCCCCCTTCGGGAAAGAGGAAGAAGCGTCCTCGGTTGGAGAGGGTAGATTTTGACAAGGCCAAGAGCAACGGGTTGTGTTTCTCCTGTATGAAGAAGGGGCATTTGTCTAAGGACTGCCCAAAGAAGCGAAAGAAGGGTGCTCGCTCCTTCAAGGCTCCAAGTAACTCTTCTATTTTTTGCATTGATGTATCCTTTAAGAATGAAACAATTTCTAATAATTGTTGCTTTAATACTGCGATTTTTGGACCCCACAATCTCATTTGCATGAATGGGTTCGTAGGCAGCCAAGCCGTGAGAGTTCTTTTTGATGATGGTTCAATGCATGATTTTATTAATGTGAAATTGGTGCAAAAGCTCAACCTGACAACCGCACCAAGTGACCACAAGTACATGGTCAGGATGGTGGCGGGTGGGGAGCAACAGGTCTGGGACCAATTTTTCCCTTGCTTATTGTTGAAGATTCAAGATTATGTTGATAGTTTATCTTCTCATATCATGAATCTTGATAAGGTAGATTTAATCCTAGATAAACAGTGGTTTAACGCTAAGAATGAGTCATTAAAGAAGGATTAGGTAACTCATAGTTTGTCCTTTTTGCATAATGGCTCTATGGCTCATCTTAACGGTGATGTGTCTGAACTACCTTTTGTAACTGCTCATAAAATGAATCAATGTTTATTAGATTCTGAGTATCACTCGTGTTTATGCTATCTAAAAGATGATTGTTATATGGATGCTTTTGCTCCTCAAAACTTTAATATTGATATATCGTCTTCTCCTATAGCATTGTCTTTTTCAGATGTTAATTTAGAAAATACCCCTGAAGGTAGAATCTTTAAAAGACTTAGGGACGAAATACAATGTTCAAATTCAATCACATGCACAAATGAGGACACTCTAGAGAAAATGCAAGATAAGTGACATTTGGAAAAGATCTATCTAAAAGTTGCAAGTACAAATTTTATGCATGAGCAGTAATGTTTTAAGGACTTCTTTGGAACCATTCAATTTTGGCCCAACATGAATGTGGAATGCTTCCTTTCCAAATCTCACGTCCATATTAAAGAATTTGTACAAGTAGTGTTCCAAAAGCCACCTCTTCTTATGCATCTATAGTGAATCAATCTATGCAAGTATGCTAGATGGAAGTTTTAAGAGATTTCTATGCCAAACTACTTCTATCATTGCTTGATAATGACTTCAACACCATCGTATGTAATGCGAGAATCAATGGATTTCTTCAATCGGAAAAATACAATCTTTGTCTTATCCACGCTCATTGCGACACTCAATTTTTAACATAACCCTTTAAGTGCACCCAAATATTGTTGCAAGCTATGGGAGATGTTGGCTAGGGATTCCACATTACCTACATAGAGGAAAATTTTTAATGCCATAATGTAGTGGTTTTGGTCCTTCACCCCCTTCTTTTCATAGCCATCCCTGAAGGGTTTCTTTATATGCCAAAAAAAATAGCAAAGAGAAGGCAACCTTGTTTGACTTCTACATTGTTCATAATTCTATGGATGAGCACTTTAGGACTTCTCATTCTTGGTCTTGCCACCACTCCTGCATAGAGTTGTCCAATCACTCTTTGAAGTTCACATGAGACTCCAATTGCTTGCATGTGTTCCCATAGGTTTTTTGCTTGGTAGAGGGCTTTCTTGTTCCTTTACTCTCAAGATGTTTGCTTCTAGACATAGATGCGCACTGTTCTGGAACGCTACGTTCTGGGAGCGTTCTAGAATGATCATTCCGGAACAGTTTCGGGATCCAACAGCCTTTCGGATTGGAACGTTGCAAAAAAAAAAATTGTTTTTTCTGTTTTTTTTTTAAACTGTGTTGGGGTGGGAAAAAACAACACATTGCAAAGCATAGTAACTACCATAGGTCCCGCGGTACTAGGTACCACGGATCCCGGTACCGCGGGACCGTACTGGTACCGCGGTACCATGATGGTACCGCGGTACCATAATATATTAATATAATTAATATTTAATATTTTTTGAAATTTTTTCAAACCTAATCTACCCGCCCCCCTCGCTTCTTCTCTCCCAATTTTTTTCCAGCCATCGTTGCCCTGCCTTCGCTACTGGTTTTGCTGCCCTGCCTTCCTTGCCTTGCGTTTGATTTGCGTCGCCCTTCGCCCACAGACCGCCCTGCCTTGCATCTGATTTGCAAGAACCTGCCTTCGCCCATTTTCAGCGTCTCTCACACAGTGTACCCTGCTGTTTTTTTTCCAGCGTTTTGTCTCTAGTGCCACCGATGCCATTTAGGCCTGCAGCCCCTCCATCGCCGTCCACTTCTGCAGCACCAGGTCTCCATGGCAGGCCACCATCTGTGCCCAGGTTTTCTCTTGCAGCGCCCACATCCACAGTGGCAGCACCCACGTCACATCCTCCTCCTTTGGCAGCACCCAGGATGTACCAGTACCGGCCACCACAACGCCCCTTTCAGTACATATCGCCACTGTACTCGCCTCCTGCACAGCCAGTTCCTCCACCTACAGCAGCCCCATGGGCACACACTCCATGAGCTCATCCTCCTCGCTCAGTTGCACAGGGAGTTCCCTCTTTTGCTTCCCTATCCCAGCCGGCCTCAGCTTGGGCCCAGCCTAGCCAGCCAGGTGATTTGCATGGGGGTGACGAGGCATTGACAGCTCCTCTTGTTCGCAAGAGACCAGGCAGGCCCAAGGGTGCACCGAACAAGAAAGGCAAGGCACAGAAACTGCCAGGGAGGAGAGGATGACCACGCAGGGCTCCAGGTACAGGTAGAGGTGCAGTATCACAGCCAGTTGGAGCAGGTGTTGTTGGTTTGGCCTGCTTGGGGGCTGATGCGGAGGCTGATTGGGAGGATGAGGATGACGAGTCTTCCCCCTCGGATACACAGCCCATGCCAGTTCCAGACAGGCAGAGATATCGGCTGCGAGAGTCAGCTCGGGGCCCTGAGTTGTCTCCAGAGCATTCGTCTGAGTCAGAGCCAGAGCATTGATTGTGGCTCTGTTGTTTTAGTTTCAGTAGTTTGTCTCTAGCAGACGGTCTACCATTGTACTCAGATGATTTTTCACATTATATACAGTGTTTGGCCTACATTATTTGCTGCACATTGTGCGTATGTCGCTCTGTACATGTGATGCTTTATTTTATGTCGAAGAATTCTATGTGCGTGTCTGAATCCTGTTTTCATTTAATTTCGTTTGAAGTGAATGCTAGCTTCACATATATGCACCTACATCATGAGCACAGCAATCACCCCTACACCCCAAACGACATTTCATAAACACATGTAATACATCTGCATTTAAAAAAATTACAGACATTGCATCTTACATGACCAGGCTCGCGTTGCACAAAAAACAACTATGTATATATTCAACCGTTGTATCAGGATAACATCACATATACTGTCATTTTTTTAAGCAGCCATCTAGTTATTTGCTGCACCATAAACTGCCGAAAACTACATAGCAACAGTCCGCCACATACGGCTGGACCTCATCTATTCTAAACATCTCTCACTGATCCTCCACCGACTCCTCGCCCTCGTCTGGTGCATTGTTTTGTCTCTCTTGCTCTGCCTCCCGGTTAGCCCGAGCTGCCTCCTGGTTAGCCCGACGTCTGGCCGCCCTTTCCCTGAAATTCATTCCGATCTGCTCATCCAGATCCAGCTCGACAGCGGGGACAGGACCCACAGCGGGGGCGGGTGGCTCCGGTTCCGGATTTCTGTGTCGAGTTTGTCGTAGCATCTCTCGGATATCTGCCTCTTGCTTCCGATGCCTCTCGTTGTGCCTTCGGATATCTTCCTCAAGCTTCCTCCTGGCTTCGCCCTCGGGCTTCGGTGGTATGCGCTCTGCCATCTCGATCGACCTTCTCCTCACAGCACCCTGGTCCTTGAACACCCTCTCACAACACCCTGGCTCTCAAACAGCCTCTCACAGCCTGTCACTGGCTCTCGCTTGCTCTCTCACTGTCTATCACTAGCTCTCTCACAGCCTCTGAAAATGCCAACCACAATGGCATTGTGAGTGCCTATTTATCCCCACAGCCTGATCGGCCATGTGGATCCCCATCATCCCTCCATGTGCCTCTGTACCTGCCCCCATGTGATGCTCCCCCCTGTGTTGGTCTCCCATTGGGCCCATGGTCTGCTCACCCACAATGCCCATGTGCCTCTGTACTTGCCCCCATGTGATGCTACCCCCCTGTGTTGGTCTCCCATTGGCCCCTCGGTCTACTCACTCGCAGTGCCCATGTGCCACTGCAACAGTCCCCTGCATCATGTACTGTACCCGCTTTTTTTACACCCAGAACCCCCTTTTTTTACTTTTTTTTGTCCTTTTTTGGTAGTTAATATGCAAAAAAAAAATATTAAAAATATATTAAAAAATTAAAAAAAATATTAAAAATGGTACCGCCCTGGTACCGCGGATCCCAAGGCGGTACCGTACCGGCGGTACCATACCAACGGTACCACGAGGTACTATGGTAACTACTAACTAAACAAAGCATATTACATTGAAGTCCATTTACTAACTGAACAAAGCATTTAGGCTTCAACATGATGCATACATGATTTAAGCAAGAGCAATGGATCAAATGACTAAAAACTAAGAAGAGCGGCCTCACACGTGTGGAGGACAGTACCTATACGGACTGTACACAGAGAGTAAAGTAATCAAGCATACAAAAGCATTCCACTCATCAAAACTCAAGACAAATGTGGAAAATACAAAGAAAACTAGAATTTGCCAATGTCACATCAACTTCTCATTGATTTGGTTGATCTCTTTATAGATTAAGTACATCCATGAGCTGTGTACTGTCCAGCAAGCCTTCACACGTGTGAAGAGTGCCTAGTCATCCAGATCCACCAATGGGAGCCATATATGCTCATTTCCCAAAGTTGACTATTCTCTTTGGCTAGAAACAAAAAAGCTAGTCTTCCACAATTATAAAAATATTCCCTATAAAACAGGATCTAATGGAATCTCTCTATCTTATCGTCTACAATCTTATCCACATGTGTGAATGGCATCTTGACATGTGTGAGTAATAACTCATTCATGGAAGTCCAATCTATTTATGTATAGTTTGACCAAAATGACCAATTTCAAGATTCTACTCCAAGGTCAATTTCACACTTGTGTAAATCTGGCTAAAATCAATCTAGCTTTATAAAAGTAACTTATGTACATCCTTTCACACGTGGGAACATGCTCCACACGTGTGAGATCCTATCAAGATCAATTATCTTAAGATTTACTAAGTACATCAAGTTGTAAGTGACATTCTTAACAATTTATAACCCTATGTGCTTCCGGAAAATTGCCGTCATCCTCAGCTTCAATTGTGCTGTTTCCGTTGAAAGTGCAGGCTTATAGAATTCATCATTCCAATCTTAAGTTAGTCTAACTAACTTATTTTGATGTATCTGGATTCTAGATTTTGATCATGATGATTAGTAGTGCAGTAGCATGGATGATCATTGATGTAGACATTGGTATGTTCAGTGTGAATGTGATTAAAGTATTCTTTATGTACTATGTGTAATCTCTTCAATTTCTTGTGATCGGGACATCTGCTGCTCGGTGTACACTACACCGTTGCATTATGCATTACTCTTTTAGTTTAGAATCTAAACTGAAATCTTTTAGTTTAGAATCTAAACTAAAAGATATATCTAAACTTTAGATATATCTTTTCATATTCTATCTAATAGACTAATAGCAAATTCGAATTTTCTACAGCTAAATACCTTCCATTCAGTTTTTTTTTTCCTTTTGCACAATTAGATTGTCGTTATTTTTTAATAGATTCAAATCAAGAATGTGGTCAAATCGAGTCAACTGAGAACTATGCGCCAGATGGGTCATGGGCCTTGCCTGACTGCAAATGACTTGGAGGACACTGTTGCTACTTGTCTGCAGTTGGACAGGCGGGGGTCATGCCGTTGCATGCCTTCTTGATACTGATTTCATAGAGGGCTTTGCCACTTCTTGTGTGCCTCCTGATGATGGCGTAGGTGCTCCACTTGATTGTGACATGTTTCAATGTGTGCATGTACTAAGGAGACAAGCCCTGACGTCTTCCCCAAGTTGTGTCCACACTGAAAAGCCCAATGATAGACCATTTGGCTCTAGTAGAGCCAAAGAACAGGTTATCCTTGAGCCTAATAACAATGCTAGAGCACTGCTGCCCAGAATGCAGCCTGTTCAATCTGCATGCACATGAGCTGACATGCCAATTCGCGTTGGGTATGGACTCTTTGCATCTCTTTCCAAATGCTAGGAACTGATGAAGGGATGATTACAAAAATAAAAAAGGGATCTGTCAGAAATCTCTAAACAACAAAATGAGGCCAAGTGCTAACTACGGATCTACTGGATGCAAGAAAAAGGCATACTACTGTATCGAAAGACACTGTTAAGCAGAAATGGGCTACATGCAATGTGAAAGAGACAAACAGAATAGCGGACATGCAAGTAAGTTGAACTAGCATGTGGGAGTGTGCAAAAAATGCATAAAAGAAAATGCAATGAAACCGAAATGAAGCATTTAGAACTGCTAGATATAGGCAGGAAGTGCACACAACCGCAAGAACTGAGGAAATAGCTCCAAACAGCCTAATCTAAGAGCAAACACAGAATCGTGTTTAGAATTGGCACTAAAATTGACATAAAAGTGCAATCTACTTTCAATAGCCTTGGAAAATGTTCCCAATGTACTGACTAGAAAGTGTCCTAATGATTTGCAGCATCAATTCACTTGAAGCTCCACTCAATCTCAGGAAGCAAGAAGCTTCCTCACTTCATTTGCAAAGCTCCAAAACCATATTGTTTCATAACAGAAGACATAGCCTTCATTTTTTTCTATCTTGTTTTGGGAGCGTCTGGAAAGAAACAATTCAGATCTTTAGAACATTCAAAATCTGGACCTATTTATGCATCGTGATCTTTCTAGATTCTCCCTGGCCTGGAATGCGAGATGGTACAAACTTATGGCCAGTTAATGAATGAATGAAGTATGACGAGATAGAAGATCTGGTAAACTTCCTGCAATTGGGCATTCTCCAAAGGAAAGTTGGTTTTCTCTCTATTGTTTCACTACTTTTACCTGAAGCCCAGTTGTTAGTTCGGGTAGATATAGCTTTCTGCTATTCTTTAGGCCTTGTTGGTTAGCTTAAGATTGTCTTTCAAGATTCGGGGTCTTACTTGCAAAGGTCGCTGGAAACCCTGAAGAATCCACAAAAAAATTAATGTCTATAACTGACGTCTATCAATGAATCAAGCATTATGTAGACAAAGATAGAATAATTGGACTTTACATAAAAACTTGACTTTGTTCGTAGAGTAACTAAAGTTCCATAATAACTTAAATTCAGAGAAATCTATATATCAGCAAAATATGATGTGCAGCTATTTTTCTGCATAAGAGGTACAAACCAATTATTGGTCAGATAGTAATATTTGGAGTTGAGTAGCTGGACTGTTAATTAGCTGGTCATCTCATATTTTGCAAAACAATAACATGATAGCGAATTTATTTAGCTTGTTTAAGATGGACAAGTTGATATACTTATACTGTCTAACATCAAATCAAGAAGAATAGAATATTCACAATGTCATAGACTTTGGCTTCCTCACTCAACAAATTGGCAGATTCCCAATGCATTTGCAAATTTCTCAGTATCTGCTGTAAATCTTCTTTGATTGGCAGCTTGTGACCGCTGAACATGAAAGGAAGAGAGTAAGTTTATCCGTTGCAGAGCTTAAAAAGGAGATGGATATCAGAATGCACAACTATCTTCAAATAGAAAACTTGCAGAAAGAGACTGTGTTAACCCTGCATTCAGACTATAAGAAGGTAAGTCCAGTGACGATGTAGTGTTTTGACAGTTTATTGCTCACTGAGCAGGCATAACTCTTCCACATCTCTTTTCTGTGCCTCACTTTTTCACAAACCTACAGTGACTTTTGTGTAATTGCAGGTGGAACATCTAGAAAAAGAGGTCATTCACACAATAGAGCTTGAATATGCACAGCAGCAGCAAACGGGCGAATTGGCAAGCTTGCGTGAGCATATGTGTCGTTTGCTCTCCTCTAAGGTGTGCTCCTAGCAATGATTTGAAACTGTTTTAGGGAAGATAAAACAAGCTTTCAAGCAATAGGTGTTGCCTTTATTGTTTATTTTCTGTAAGCTGATTGGATCCCCAAAATTATCTACTCAATTTAAGATGCCTTGTGGAGTATGGTTTGATGTGTGCAGTTTGCTTATGTATTTTTTTAGGATGACTTGATGGAGTATGGTTTAATGCTAGTCATGTTGGTTCTGGTTCCTTGCAATTTTTTCTCTGAGTATTGCTCTAAACGATGCACATTGTCACTGGCAGTTTTTGCTTCAAAAAACTCCTTTTTAAGCTGAGATTTGAGCTAAGTGAAATCTAGGCAGCCTTTTCTTGAAAATGCAAAGTCCTTCCTGGAAGCACAGGATGCTGATCCAAAGATTTTGTGACTTTGGTGCCAACAGAAGTTTCTTTTGGGATTGAGCTTTTTTTCTTTTTTATGTAATTTCCTTTTCTTTAAATAATCTTACAACTTTGTTGTTTTTTGCCTAAACTTGTGAACCTAATGTTGTTACACGCTTTTGAATCCATGTCCCATTGTAAATAGTAGATATCACTTGAAAAACTGGCTAAGGAATTGGCCTGTGGTGACCACATATAAATCATCAAATATAAGGGGCCACTATTTGAAAGCACCAAGCTTGTAATTGACATAGGGGTACTGGGTTTAATCTAGATTCTACTGCACTAACTTCCTAAAATGTAGGAGCTGATTAGTCAAAGGACACTTGTCACATGTGATTGGGACACATGGTCCAGTAGATGATTGACACTTTTCCACATGTCATATGCTGATTGCGACACATGGTCCAATAAATGAGTGACTTTTGGACATGTCATATGTTGATTGGGACACGTAGTCCAATACATGATTGACATTTGCAGTCCTCTACTTCACACACCAATGTGTCAGGGTGTCTACCAGCTGGTGGCTTTGTTGCATGCACCACATGTCAGCTTAGGTTAAGGGGTGCATGAGAGATTTTATGTAGTAAGCCTGGACAGGAAGAAAGAAAGAAAGAAAGCTTTAATAATGTCTTTTGATGGCAAAAGGCATCTAAGACTAGGAACATGCATGTTAAGTGTGATAAAACTGATGGAGTGTATAACATCTCCACAGAAAAAAATGAACCAAACTGAACTAGTAGACTTATAGTATATAAGCTAGTAGTAAGATAACATAAGACAATCAAGTCACTAAGTTGAAAAGACAACATGTGAAAGCATGAGTGAATAGATTTAAAAGGTACTCTCTATGTCAATGGCTGATGTCTCCTGCTAGGATGATCTGAGAAAATCATGTTGGATTCCCAAAGAGGTCTCACGTGCCTATCTCTGGAGAAAATTTCACTGTTGGCAAGTACTTTCTAGTGTCTAGATCAAGTAGCACATATTTTCTAGAAATCCAATTTGTTAATCCTGCTAGGATGATCTGAGAAAATCATGTTGGATTCCCAAAGAGGTGTCACATGCCTATCTCTGGAGAAAATTTCACTGTTAGCACCTACTTTCTAGTCTTTAGATCAAGTAGCACATATTTTCTAGAAATCCAATTTGTCCAATTTCAAGTGGAAATCAGTGGAAATCTAGGAGAAAGTTTGCAAAAACATCAGGGTTGTTGGTTTTGAGGCAAATCGGATTGGAGCACTTGGTAGCAACGAGTTCTTGAAGTCAATTGGTTCTTTTTGTTTAGTATTGTGATGATCTAGTATGTTTTCATCCCTTTCATTAGTTGGTTATAGGTGCTCCAGTTTGTGGAGGGCCTTAGAGAGAGAAATCCTATTGTCAGGAAAGAGCAAACACAAGATGTGCAGGGAGCCATCCAAATGGCAGTACGTCATGAGGATGGTAAACATGGCCCAAAACCAATCGTGATTAATTTCCTTGGAAACCAAGGTTGGGGAAAGGAAGACAAATGGAAGAAGAAAGAATAGCAAAGCCAAAGTGGTCATAAGAGAAAAGGAGTGTCGACATCGAAGGGCAAAGGGTTCCATGGGCGTCCCAAGGTCCAAAAGAGTTAACATCCTTCAATAGTGTTGCCGCAAGACCAAGAGAGGGCAACATGTAAAAAAAAATTTTTTGGATGCTTGGGATATCATAGGTGGAAGGAATGCCCATGGGACGAAATGCATACCACATATAATCTTCAAGTGGACCAACAGAAAGGCACCATACATGTTGAGGAAGTGGAGCACGACCCAACTTAGAGAGTTCGTTCAGTGGCGAGAAAGGTGAATGTAGCTCCCCAGTGACATTGCCCTACTTGACATAGCATGGGTATCGATTTCCTAACACTTCTTTGATTGTTATGAGAGGACAAATGTGCAATAGAGATGTTTTGATTCTATTTGACACTATGTCCCCACACCTCATGACTATCCCATCACCCTTACATAGTCAAGATGGTTGACTAAGAGAGTACAAAAGTATGGGACATGAGGGTTGTGGACATTCAAGTAACCATACGATAATATACAGAATGATTACTCTTCTGGCATGGTTTGATGACTTTCTTGGCATGTGCTGTGGAAGCCTTACTTTGCCTACAATACTCATGTGTATGAGTTTCAATACGACGCTAGACATCATTCCATTTGTGGCATTTGTTTAGGTTTTAGGTAAGTTTTGACTTCAAATCTTGGTAGCTCATAGAATGAGCTGTAGGCAACGTAATGGAGTGGTTTTTGGTTTCAAATCATCTGTATTGAAGCCCACAGACATGCTCATGCTGTTAGTTTTTCTCATTATTGCTTGTACCAAGTATATATGAATCTCATGCCCCTTTTCCATGTGTTTTTGACTCTTTTTGCAAACTAGCTTATAATCATCTAATTGAGGTGCAATTATAGGCTTAACCGAGTTTCTTCATGCCCACAAACATGCTTGTGCTATTAGTTTCGGTTTTTATGGCTTGTAGAGAGTTTTCGGTGGCATGCCCAAATCACGTGTTTTTTAGGGTTTAGGGTTTATGGATTAGAGATCTTGTAGGCATGCCATTGAGTTGCAGTCTGAAGCTGCATTGTGTTTCTTCATTGCAATAGAATGCTTGTTTTGAGGGGTTTAGGGTTCAGGACACGTTTTGCAGCTTACACCTGTTGCATCATAGGGTTTAGGGTTTATGGATTCATGGCCGAGTTCATCTATGAGGCAGTCATCTCTGTAGTGCAGGAGATTGGGGCAGAGCACGTGGTTCAAGTTGTCACAGACAACGCCTCGAATTGCAGATAGATGGGAGAGATGGTGACGAGGGAGCGCCCCAGTATTGTGTGGACCCCGTGTGCTACACATTGCATCGACCTTCTCATTCATGACATGGTCGCACTTCCATGGATTCGTGAGGTACAATTTTCATCACTTTGTAAAGCCTTTTTCACTTGTCAGTTGTTCTAGGCCTCTAACCTCTTTCAGCTTCTAACAGTTTTTTGTTTGATGTATTTCTTGCAGCTCACCACTCAGGCCATGCGCGTGGTGAACTTCATCACCAGGAAGAGACGCGTGTTGGCATTGTTCCGTACCTTCTCGTGGCTGGACTTGAAGAAGCCAACGCCCACTTGCTTTGCTTACTTTTTCCTGGTTCTCGAGCGACTCTGCGTCTTTCGAGATCATTTGCGGAAGATGGTATCCAGTGAGGCATTTGATGAGTTCAGGAATGCCACGACAGAGGCAGTGTTTTTCCAAGCCATAGTCTTTGGAAACAATTTCTGGACACGGTTGAGTAAGATTGTAGAGGTTCTTCGACCTATCTTCTATGTGATGCGCCTAGTAGACCGAGAGGGGTGCACTCTCGGTCTCATATACGAGTTCATGGAGGCACTTTAGAGATGTGACTTGGAGGAGGATAGGTATGTCTCCTATCACTTATATATATATATATATATATATATATATAGATATATATATATCATAGTGGCACGTGGTACCGCCATTATGGTACCACGGTACCATAATGGTGGTACCACGGTACCATAATGGTGGTACCGCGGTACCATAATGGTGGTACTGCGGTTATGGTGCCGGCCTCAAACCAGCGGTACCAGGGCGGCACCACAAAAATAATATTTTTTATTATTTAAAAAAAAAAAACCCTTTTAACAGGCTAAAACTAGGTAAAAAATTCAGGAAAAAAAGGGCTACGGTTTAGAAAAAAAGATGTTACTGTATAGGGGGACTGTACTGGGGGCACTGTGGGAGAGCAGACCTGGTGGTCAATGGGAGTGCAGCATGTGGGGGAGGCAGCAAATCCGGACAGGTACACCGTCACATGGGCACTGTGGGGGAGCAGACCACGGACCCAATCGGAGTGCAGCATGTGGGGGAGCAATACATGGGGCAGGTACAGTAGCACATGGGCACTGTGGAGGAGCAGACCATGGACCCAATCGGAGCATGTGGGGGAGCAATACATGGGGCAGGTACAGTAGCACATGGGTACTGTGGAGGAGCAGACCATGGACCCAATCGGAGTGCAGCATGTGGGGGAGCAATACATCCGGACAGGACACAGTCACATGGGCACTATGGAGGAGCAGACCATGGACCCAATCGGACTGTAGCATGTGGAGGAGCAATACATGGGGCAGGTACAGTAGCACATGGGATCATCAACAAAAGCAAATTGGGAAACATGCTTTGGGGTCAAATAGGCACTCACGAGACAGTGAGAGAGCCAGTGAGAGGCTGTGAGAGGCATTGTGGGAGGCTGTGAGGGAGAGCCAGTGAGAGGCTGTGAGAGAGAGGCATTGTGAGAGGCTGTGTCACAGACCGAGTGAGAGGCTGTGAGAGGCAAGCTGTGAGAGAGCCAGTGAGAGCCATTGAGAGGCTGTGAGAGGCTGTGAGGGTCATTTCGAGCGACAGGGTGTCGTGAGATGGCGGAGGGCGCGGAAGCAAGAGGCAGACATTGCAGAGATGCTGTGAGAGACTCGGCAAAGACACCCAGAGCTGCAGACATTGTCCGTCACCACTGTGACGACATGATGTGGACTTATGGACAGGATGGAAGACCTGTGACATCAAACATGAACTCTGCAGATATGACTCTCCCCCCCCTGCTGCAATCCACTGCCCTCAAAAACTGTGTGCCCATGCAGCTGGAGACCAATATGTTGAGGATCGGCCTCCTCCTGACATCAGTCCAGCCATCGGACATGATGCTGCAACCGTAAGTGGCCCAGTGGCGACGCAGAGGCTCCATCTCTCTAGACAATGACTCGACCCTATCCCTCAGCATGTGTGTGCGGACAACCTCTGAACTAGGGACTCTCCAGCTAGGGTTGACAGACTGTGCAAGGCGGAAGTGTAATAGAACCTAACACCACAGTAGGGCAAACACTAACTGATCCACCCAACCTTGCCTACTCCCTGATATAGAGTAAGCCCCTCCTAGCCCAGTGTGAGGACTGGTAGCATGCAACTGCCAAGTGTCGGCCATGTGGCACTGACGTGGCCGACTGCACGTCGGGACCCAACTGGGGGCCCTATCCTGCTGACAGGGTCCCTAGGCTGTGTTAGGCCCGCCATAGCTATGGACCGTGCTGGGGCACACTACTCACACTGTCTTGCCCTGTTGGTCATGTACACTGGACACGACCCTGACTGTGGTATCTGACCTATCTGTGTTCTCTAGGGTTTGGCACTGGTTACGAGCTCGTAACACTCCCTCCCCCTTAAGAATCGTCTTGGTCCTCTAAGACAAAGTCTGGAAAAATCTTGCGAAGGACGCTGCCTCTTTCCCAAGTGGCATTCTCAACAGGCTGATCATTCCACTTAACCAGATATTCTCGGTATAGAGTATGACGAGTCTGCGTCTCTCTACTATCAAGAATTTCCTCTGGTTCATGTGGAGGTTGTTGAGGATCCAATGGGAGAACTAGAACACTGTCCCCTACCAGATTATCTGATCTGGTTAAGGCTTTTCGTAACTGACTTACATGAAAAACTGGAAAAACCTTACTGCTGTGTGGGAGTTCTAGTTCATAGGTGACCTCGCCTAGTCTCCTACTGATGGTAAAGGGACCACAATACCTTGGAGACAACTTAGCACACACTCCTGATTTGAGGGTTTTAGAGTCAACTGGGACTCTCAAGTAGACTTTCTCACCAGTGGAGAACTGCACATCCCGTCTGTGTGGATCTGCATAATGCCTGGCTCGATCCTGGGATTGTCTAATGCTACGCTTAGCATGTTCTATCATCTGGTTTAGGTCTTCTAAAAAGTTTCTGGCTGCTTCAACTTTTTCTTGTTTAAACCCTACAGCTGTGGGTGAGCGTGGCTGAAAACCGTACATCAGCATAAATGGGCTGTATCCCGTAGCTGAATGTTTGGTACTGTTGTAAGCAAACTCTAATATCGAGAGATACTCCTCCCAATTAGTCTGCCTCTTGCTGACGTATGCACGAAGCATATCCTCCAGCACTTGATTTACCCTTTCTGTTTGACCGTCCGTCTGTGGATGGTCGGTGGTACTCATATTAAGTTTAGTATGGAGATGATGGAATACTGCCTTCCAAAAATTTCCAGTAAACTTACTGTCCCGGTCGCTGACTATGCCGGAAGGTAGACCGTACAATTTAAATAGCCCGTCTACAAACAACCTCGCTAACTCTGGAGCTCTAACGGTTGTTTTGGTCGGAATAAAATGAGCCATTTTGGTCAGACGGTCAACTGTGACCCATATAGCGTCATTACCCTTTTGGGTTTTAGGCAGGCCTACTATAAAATCCATGGAGATACTCTCCCATTTACCAGCTGGTATTTCTAAGGGATGCAACAACCCTCCTGCCTTTAAACGCTCTGCTTTATTTACTTGACATTTCTGGCAACTGGTTACATACTGGTGGACGTCCTTTTTCATACTGGGCCAGAAAAATTGCCTACGAAGAAGCTCATAGGTCTTCTGTATGCCTGGGTGTCCCGCGCTAGGATTGTCATGACATTCATATAGGACCTGCTGCCTATAATCCTCTGAATTGGGGATACATACTCTATCTCTATAGAGCAAGTACTCATCCTGAATGGAATACTATTTCCATTTGAATCCTTGAGTCAACTGACCCTCAACCACTGGGGTTTGCTTGGGTAATACAGGCTCAGAATCCTCAACGTCATCTGACGACGTATACTCGGACTCATTATCATCCTCAACGGAAGCTGCCGTATTCTTGGATGAACTGGCACCAGCCCCGGGAACTGGTTCTGGAGTCTGTAACTGTCTGTTCTGGACTGAGTTCCAGATAATAGAGAAGAATGCATCATACTGGCATTTCCCTCTCAAGGACTCGAGTAACTCATTACGAATCTGAGTAAAACTCAGCTCGTTTATCATAGGCATTCTGCTAAGGGCATCTGCTACTGTATTGAATTTTCCACGCCTATATCTGATAGACATGTCAAACTCTTGCATCAACTCTGCCCAACGAGCTTTCCGACCTCTAAGCTCAGGTTGATTGCAAAGGTATCTGAGACTCTCATGGTCTGTCAGGACCTCAAAGTTGGCACCATACAAATAATGCCTCCAAGTCTTAAGGGCATGGACTATAGAAAAGAGTTCCTTTTCATAGGCACTATACCTAGTCTGTGCTGGCTCGAGTTTTTTACTCTCGAAGGCAACTGGTCGTCCACCCTGAGTTAGCACAGCACCTACTGCAAAGTCGCTAGCATCTGTTTCGACCACAAATGGCTGATTGGGGTCGACGACCTTTAAAACTGGTGCTGTAGCTAAGGCTGTTTTGAGAGCATCAAAGCTCTCCTGTTGTGCGGACTCCCAAATGAACTCCTTTCCCTTCCCTTTAAGGAGATTTGTCATAGGGACTGCTATCTGAGCATATTCCTTGACAAATCGTCTGTAATATCCCGCCAGACCAAGAAAGATTTGAAGTTCCAAAATATTCTGAGGTCTCAGCCAACTGAGTATGGCTTTAACCTTATTTGGGTCCATCTTAATCCCATCTGAAGAGATAATGTGACCCAAATATGCTACTTCTTCAACGAAGAATTCACACTTGGATTGTTTAGCATAAAGCTTATGCTTTCTGAGCAGTCGAAACACCTTTTTGAGGTGTTTTAGATGCTCCTTCCTGGTTTTGCTGTAAACGAGGATGTCATCTAAAAATACGACTACAAATTTACCCAAGTATGGTCTGAGGACACTGTTCATCAAGGTCATAAAGGTAGCTGGAGCATTTGTGAGCCCAAATGGCATCACCTTAAACTCATAATGACCGTGACGAGTCCTAAAAGCTGTTTTTGAGACATCTTCCGATTTTATACGGACTTGATGATATCCCGATCTGAGGTCTATTTTACTGAAAAACTTAGCCCCGTCGAGTTGATCAAACAACTCGTCTGCCCGAGGCATAGGGTATTTATTCTTAATTGTGACTTTATTGAGGGCTCTGTAATCTACGCAAAGACGCATAGACCCCTCCTTCTTTTTCACCAATAGGACTGGTGAGGCCCATGGTGAACTACTGGTCTGAATTTGGCCTTTCCCAAGATAGTCTGTTAACTGCCTAGTTATGGGAGGGAGTGTTACGAGCTCGTAACCAGTGCCAAACCCTAGAGAACACAGATAGGTCAGATACCACAGTCAGGGTCGTGTCCAGTGTACATGACCAACAGGGCAAGACAGTGTGAGTAGTGTGCCCCAGCACGGTCCATAGCTATGGCGGGCCTAACACAGCCTAGGGACCCTGTCAGCAGGATAGGGCCCCCAGTTGGGTCCCGACGTGCAGTCGGCCACGTCAGTGCCACATGGCCGACACTTGGCAGTTGCATGCTACCAGTCCTCACACTGGGCTAGGAGGGGCTTACTTCTTCCTACTGTAATTTCGCTGGGAAAACTATAGAGAATCCTCTGAACTCAGTGAGAAACAGCTGTTTTTTCAGCGAGTTACCTACACTTGGAATCTAACTCCTTGCTACTGTGATTTCTCAGTGGAAATCAGAAGTTTGAAGGCTGCTCCTACAGCGATCCTCCTCCTCTATTCCTCTCTGAGAATCTGAGAAACACTTCCTATCTTCTGATAGCTTTCTCTACTGCTGTCCTAAACTCCCTAGGATGGAGATGGCTCTGATACCAGTGTAATAGAACCTAACACCACAGTAGGGCAAACACTAACTGATCCACCCAACCTTGCCTACTCCCTGATATAGAGTAAGCCCCTCCTAGCCCAGTGTGAGGACTGGTAGCATGCAACTGCCAAGTGTCGGCCATGTGGCACTGACGTGGCCGACTGCACGTCGGGACCCAACTGGGGGCCCTATCCTGCTGACAGGGTCCCTAGGCTGTGTTAGGCCCGCCATAGCTATGGACCGTGCTGGGGCACACTACTCACACTGTCTTGCCCTGTTGGTCATGTACACTGGACACGACCCTGACTGTGGTATCTGACCTATCTGTGTTCTCTAGGGTTTGGCACTGGTTACGAGCTCGTAACAGGAAGGCCCTTCTGAAGGGCTCGGAGTTAGTGATGGCAAATGGAAGGTTCAGCTCATAGATCAGGCTGGCCACTGCCTGTGTGGCCTCTCTATCCATGTGCGGCTGATGCGCGTCGCGAATGCTCTGCTGCCTAAGAACTCTCCCAGCTACATGACTGGTAGCGGACCTCCAGCACGGTGCACCAAATGTGACGGGAATGGATGATGAAGCGACAGGCTGGGCACACTGGCCGGGATGGGTGCAGCAGCGTAAGTGGGGTACACTGGTGGAGGGTGGACATCTGGCATGGGATACGAAAACTGTTGGGTAGGGAGGTCATCCGGATGTGAAGGGAGGGAGAAAGGGATCTCCTCAACATCCTGGAAGGCCTCGTCACTGGCATCTGGGGCCTGCTCCTGCTCGGGAGGCGGAGAGTCCATGAGAAAGTTGTAAACTGGGGGAGTGCGAGCAACAATAGGTGGTGGTGGAACCGCAGTGGCAATTGGCGGACGCGATGGGACAGGATCCACCGGAATGGGTGCAGATGGGGGTGCGTGAGGCGGAACTGTCTGAGAGGGACGAGGGGCAAAGGGACTGGACGAGGATGCACTCCCTCTCCTCGTGCGTGCCAGCCAAGCAGGCAGCAACTCGGGGTCAACCACGTAAGGAGCGGTGCAAAACCGAAGAACACCCTCCGAAATGGTGTTCTCCCCCGCCACAAGACGTGGCCCGTAGGTATCCAAAAGTCGTTGTCTGACGGGAACGGACATGCTGGCACCGGGGGCAGCATTCCTTGTGCCACCATCTCTCGCGCGTGCCCCGAGTAGGTGGCCTTTAAGGCGAGTGAGGGTGGCAACGAACTCGGTCAGGCAATATCGACAACGCACAATCCTTGCACCGGACTTGTTAGAATTGTCGGGAACCCGCCTGACAATGTTCACCTCGTCCCACAGATCGGCAAGGTTGGAATGCACCATCTCTGTAGAAAGGACTAGGGAAAGAAGGCAGAGATCTCTGTGGGTGCGATAGGAGTCGGAAGGCTTGAAAAAACCACAATAAAGGCCGAAATAGCAATAGCAGGGGAGGACGCGATCAATGCAATGCGAAGACAGCCGGGAGGGCGCGGACAGTAGGGCGATGGGCATAAAACAGAGAGGGCGCGGACAGCAGGGAGGGCGCGAACAGTAGGGCGACGGGCAGGGAGAGAGATGAAGCGAGGGGGGGGGGGATTAGGTTAAAAAAAGATATAGTAATATATTAAATATTAAAAAATATTATATATTAAAAAATAATATATATTGTGGAACCGGATCCGATATATATATATATATCATAGATCCAGCGGTACCAGGATCCGCGGATCCCGGTACCGCGGATCCAGTGTGGCACCGCGGATCCATACTGATCCGCGGTACCACAATATTTAATATTTTTTAGTATATAATATTTTTTAATATTTAATATATTACTGTATTTCTTTTAACCTAATCCCCCCCCCCTCGCTTCATCTCTCTCCCTGCCCGTCGCCCTACTGTCCGCGCCCTCCCTGCTGTCCGCCCATCGCCCTATTGTCCGCGCCCTCCCGGCTGTCTTCACATTGCACTGATCGCGTCCTCCCCTGCTATTGCTATTTCGGCCTTTATTGTGATTTTTTCAAGCCTTCCGACTCCTATCGCACCCACAGTGATCTTTGCCTTCTTTCCCCAGTCCTTTCTACAGAGATGGTGCATTCCAACCTTGCCGATCTGTGGGACGAGGTGGACATTGTCAGGCGGGTTCCCGACAAGTCTAACAAGTCCGGTGCAAGGATAGTGCGCTGTCGATATTGCCTGACAGAGTTCGTTGCCACCCTCACTCGCCTTAAAGGTCACCTACTCGGCGCACGTGCGAGAGATGGTGGCACACTGAATGCTGCCCCCTGTGCCAGCATGTCCGTTCCAGTCAGGCAGCGACTTTTGGATACCTACGGGCCACGTCTTGTGGCGGGGGAGAACACCATTTCAGAGGGTGTTCTTCGGTTTTGCACCGCTCCTTATGTGGTTGACTCCGAGTTGCTGCCTGCTTGGCTGGCACGCACGAGGAGAGGGAGTGCATCCTCGTCCAGTCCCTTTGCCCCTCGTCCCTCTCAGACAGTTCCGCCTCACGCACCCCCATCTGCACCCATTCTGGTGGATCCTCTCCCACCGCGTCCGCCAGTTGCCACTGTGGTTCCACCACCACCTACTGTTGCTCGCACTCCCCCAGTTTACGACTCTCATGGACTCTCCGCCTCCCGAGCAGGAGCAGGCCCCGGATGCCAGTGACGAGGCCTTCCAGGATGTTGAGGAGATCCCTTCCTCCCTCCTTTCACATCCGGATGACCACCCTACCCAGCAGTTTTCATATCCCATGCCAGATGTCCACCAGTGTACCCCACTTACGCTGCTGCACCCATCCCGGCCAGTGCATCCCACTCTCCCCATTCCACGTCTACAGCTGATGCATCCACTAGTGCCCAGGCTGTCGCGTCATCATCCATTCCCGTCACGTTTGGTGCACCGTGCTGGAGGTCCGCTACCCGTTGCCCAGTTGGGAGAGTTCTTAGGCAGCAGAGCATTCGCGGCGCGCATCAGCCGCACATGGATAGAGAGGCCACACAGGCCGTGGCCAGCCTGATTTATGAGCTGAACCTTCCATTTGCCATCACCGACTCCGAGCCCTTCAGAAGGGCCTTCCGCCTTGCACAGTCTGTCAGCCCTAGCTGGAGAGTCCCTAGTTCAGAGGTTGTCCCCACACACATGCTGAGGGATAGGATCGAGTCACTGTCTAGAGAGATGGAGCCTCTACGTCGCCACTGGGCCACTTACGGTTGCAGCATCATGTCCGATGGCTGGACTGATGTCAGGAGGAGGCCGATCCTCAACATACTGGTCTCCAGCTGCATGGGCACACAGTTTTTGAGGGCAGTGGATTGCAGCAGGGGGGCGAGAGTCATATCTGCAGAGTTCATGTTTGATGTCATCAGGTCTTCCATCCTGTCCATAGGCCCACAGCATGTCGTCACAGTGGTGACGGACAATGCCACGAACTGCATTCAGATGGGTGTACTGCTAGAGACCGAGTTCCCTCACATTGTTCATACCCCCTGTGCTGCGCACGGCATAGACCTTCTGATGGGGGACATAGGTGCACTTCCCTGGGTTAGAGCCATCGTCCGTGAGGCCCTCTTCCTGGTGACTTTTGTCACGAGGAAGAGGCGTGTTCTTGCCATGTTTCGGGTGTTCAGCCATCTAGACCTCCGTAAGCCAGCCCCCACACGCTTTGCATTCGACTTGGTGGTCATCGACCGTCTGATCAGGTGCAGGGCGCAGCTTCTACAGATGGTTGCCGGTACAGTGTTGTAATTGTTCTTTATCTTTTCAGTGTTTGCTAGTTTGTTTTTCTGTCGATGTTATGTTTTTTCGTAATGCCCCAAACCACATGCCTCTCACCTGCAGGATGACAGAGCTGAAGTTCATCTGGGAGACGCGGTGGAACTACTTCCACAGGAGTATCCACAACGTTGCACACATGCTGCATCCCCTCTTCCTCTCTCCGACACAGATCGCAGACAGGGAGCTCGAGGCCGATTGGCTTCAGTACATTCACAGGGTGGGTCCACACATAGGTTTGGATCCTATCAGGCTCATGGAGGAGCTCGCTGCATTTCGTTTCGGCATGGGCACATTCGGCCACCCGGCTGCTCAGGATCCAGAGAGGAGGCAGCTACCCATTACCTGGTGGACCATGTTCGGTAGCACATACCCATCTATACAGTGTCTTGCACTGCATGTCCTTTCTCAGGTATGCATCTCATTTTATCCTCCATTGTTGTGTTTCGTTGAAGACAATGTGCTGAAGTATTTCAATGCACGCACCACAGGATTGTGTTGCCTCCGTGTGTGAGCGTAATTGGAGCACATGGGCACTCATTCACACGAGGAGAAGAAAACCGGTTGTCAGTGAGTCAATTGGAGCGGTTGGTGTTCTGTAGCACCAACGCACGTCTCGCCAGGAGACTTCCGACCATTACGAGCGCATTGCAGGTGATAAGCTAACCTTTCATAGCATGTTGGTTGACTCTTGGTATGTTGGTTTCATTTCTTGATAGAGTTGTTTCTTTGACATGCCAATTTTAAACCTTGCAGACGAAGATATCCGATTTGGAGCGCCAGGTTGACTTGCCTACGGACAGCACCCATCCCATGCCTGCAGATGACCTGGGCACACGGTTGATGGCAGAGAGAGAGAGGGAGCTTGCCGAGATGAGCGAGAGAGAGCTTGGGCTTGAGCACAGAGAGTCCCCATTGTACGAGGCAGATGAGCCAGTGTCAGAGGATGATCAGGATGAGGATGAGCCTATTCGGGTTGTGTTCGCCAGATCAGAGCGGGATGAGGCATATGATACAGGTGTTGGGCACACGCCTAGAGCAGGGGTCATAGGTGCATCACGTGGTAGAGGTGGGACACATGCCACAGATTATACCAGGAGACGGGCAGGGCACATAGGGGGGGCCAGTGGCATACCTTCTTATGTTGATATGATGGAGGAGGCTCTTGATAGGGGGCAGAGTGATTTGGGTTTACCTTCCGCAGCTGCTTGGATGCGTGCATCACAGAGCCATAGGCATTTCTATGACAGCACACCAGAGGAGTCACCAGATGACTTTGATTGTACCGATTGGGAGGCCATGCCGGGTCCGCATGGTGCACAGGATGAGGCACGGGATGTTCCCGAGGATGGTGCTCATGATGAGTCCCAGAGCCCAGACCATTTGTATTCGGATGCCCAGCTGGACGACTTGATTGCAGACTTGGATTCAGAGGCCCAGCAGATGTCGAGCGTCAGGGCACCCCCATCCTCTCTAGCCAGCATGCCCTTCACAGAGTCTCAGCCAGAGCAGCTACACGAGGTGCCTGCAATTCCTCCAGTTCCTCAGAGGGTGTATGTGTGCCGCACAACACCTCCAGTGCCACCGATACCGTTGAGGCCTGCAGCCCCTTCATCGCCATCCACTTTTGCAGCAGCAGGTCTCCATGGCAGGCCACCATCTGTGCCCGGATCTTCTCTTGCAGCACCCACATCTACAGACGCTCCTCCAGTGGCAGCACCCACGGCACATCCTCCTCCATTGGCAGCACCCACGGCACCGGCTCCTCCTTTGGCAGCACCCACAGCACATCCTCCTCCTTTGGCAACACCCAGGATGTACCAGTACCGTCCACCACAGCGCCCCTTTCAGTACTTATCGCCGCTGTACTTGCCACCTACAGGGACGGCCCCTCCACATCTAGTTCCTCCACCAGCAGCAGGCCCACGGGCACAGACTCCTCGGACCTATCCTCCACTATCAGCTGCACAGGGACACCCATCTTTGGCTACTCTATCCCAGCCGGCTGCAGCTTGGGCTCAGCCTAGTCAGCCAGGTGATCTGCATGGGGGTGATGAGGCATTGACGGCTCCCCTCGTCCGCAAGAGGCCAGGAAGGCCCAAGGGTGCACCGAACAAGAAAGGCAGGGCACAGAAACTGCCAGGGAAGAGAGGACGACCTCGCAGGGTTCCAGTTGCTGGTAGAGGTGCTGTATTACAGCCAGCTGCAGCAGGTGTTGTTGGTTTAGCCTGCTTGGGGGCTGATGTGGAGGCAGATTGGGAGGATGAGGATGACGACTCTTCCCCCTCGGATACACAGCCCATGCCAGTACCAGACAAACATAGATATCAGTTGCGAGAGTCAGCTCGGGGCCCTGAGTTGTCTCCGGAGCATTCATCTGAGTTTGAGGCAGAGCATTGATTGTAGCTCCGTCATTTTATTTTTAGCAGTTTGATATCATGTTCCATGTTTGGCGGCCAGATGGTCGAACGCTGTATTCAGACCAATCTTCATATTATATTTGGTGTTGGACGTATTCTATTCACTGCACAATGTGTATTTGTCAATTTGTAATTGTGATGTTCTACTTGCAGTTTTACTTCAAATGGTGTGTGCGTGTTTTCAATTAGTTTTCAGTACAGAGTTTGAGAGCATATGCAGAACACAGAAATACAACCCCCCTAATGGCATTTCATAATCACATACATCAGATTGCAATACACAAGGCACGCATTGCACAAAAAACACACCGTACATTAATTCAACAGATGTATCAAAACTACAATACGTATTCCCGCCACATACGGCTGGGGCTGTTCTTTACACCATGCCAGACACTAAATAATGCCTCATCTACTGATGAACATTAAATAACAACAGTCAGCCACATACGGCTAGACCCCATCTATGCTAAACATTTCTACGGATCCTCCACAGACTCCTCGCCCTCGTCAGGTGCATTGTTCTGTCGCTCTCGCTCTGCCTCCCGGTTAGCCCGAGCTGCCTCCTGGTCAGCCCGACGGCGGGCAGCCCTTTCCTTGACCATGATGAGCTGTCGTCGTGTGAAGTTCATTCCGATCTGCTCATCCAAATCCAGCTCGATAGCGGGGGCGAGGGCCACAGCGGGGGCGGGGATCTGCAGCTCTGGGTGTCTCTGCCGAGTCTCTCGCAGCATCTCTGCAATGTCTGCTTCTTGCTTCCGATGCCTTTCGTTGTGCCTTCGGACATCTTTCTCGAGCTTCCTCCTAGCTTCGCCCTCCGCCATCTCACGACACCCTATTGCTCGAAATGACCCTCACAGCCTCTCACAGCCTCTCAATGGCTCTCACTGGCTCTCTCACAGCCCCCCTCTCACAGCCTCTCACTCGGTCTGTCAAACAGCCTCTCACAATGCCTCTCTCTCACAGCCTCCCATTGGCTCTCCCTCACAGCTTCTCACAATGCCTCTCACCCCCTCTCACTGGCTCTCTCACTGTCTCGTGAGTGCCTATTTAACCCCACAGCCTGTTTCCCAATTTGCTTTTGTTGATGATCCCATGTGCTACTGTACCTGCCCCATGTGCTGATCCCCCACATGCTGCACTGCGATTGGGTCCATGGTCTGCTCCTCCACAGTGCCCATGTGACGGTGTACCTGTCCGAATGTATTGCTCCCCCACATGCTGCACTCCGATTGGGTCCATGGGCTGCTCCTCCACAGTGCCCATGTGCTACTGTACCTGCCCCATGTATTGCTCCCCCACATGCCGCACTCCGATTGGGTTCGCTCTCCCACAGTGCCCCCAGTACAGTCCCCCTGTACAGTAACATCTTAGTTTTTACCTAGTTTTAGCCTGTTAAAAGGGTTTTTTTTTTTTTTTTTTAAATAATAAAAAATATTATTTTTGTGGTGCCGCCCTGGTACCGCTGGTCTGAGGGCGGCACCATAACCGCGGTACCACCATTATGGTACCGCGGTACCATAATGGCGGTACCACGTGCCACTATGATATATATATATATATATATATATATATATATATATATATATATATAATATATATTTGAGCTAATACTGACAGTGTAGATCTGATCAAGATAGAGCATAGTTTAGAGAAATTAAGAGTTGTCCAGTTGAACATGTAAATTGTCCCCATACCATATAATCTTGGACTATAACTCTCTCTTCTTAGTGGTTAGTGATTATTTATTGTGTTATAGTGATTTGGATAGTGTAGCAAGTTTCTTTTGACACCATTGTTTCGTCTAGCTTCCATCAAGATTGGATGTGCTTATTTCGTCTTTTATGCCTTTTGGCATGGAAAAGACATTAGTGAATCTTTTGCTTCTTCTTCTCTCTCTGTGAAAATTGCCAAAGTCCAACTTTATGAATCATTCATTAGTGGACTAGAAGTGATAAAACTTCAAACACAAATCACAATTCTCAAAATTCAAATCACGATAAAACTGGTAATCAACGACAAATCGGGCTTTCTTTCTTTGTTTTGGTTCGAATGAAAACCTGGTTTGAACCAGCTATGAACGATTTGTTCGTTTGGAATGGCGATTCGAGGTTTAAACTGATACCATAGAAAATATGGTATCAGTTGTGCATGATTATACCTTGTGTGTGTGGCACGTGCTTTATGCTTTGATAATTTTGTACCAGCTTAATTTGCATTATCAAGGCAATGCAAGAACATTTTCCAAGATTTGAGCTAATTTAGCCGTGTTATATATTGTTATAACCCTCACTTGTGTAAATTGTTGTATATGTTAAATTGATAATTTGATATGTAACCAAGTGTTACATAAAAAAATTGGCCTCTATTCATGTATGGTATTATATCGATAGTTCTTGGATTTTTGAAAAAAGCTTCATTTGAAATGTGGGAAATTTGAATGTGTTGATCAAAATGTACCTCTTTTAACATATTTTTTAATTTAATTGCTCTATTTTTGGAACATCCAAATAAAATTAACTTAGCTTTCAAATGTATGTGATATATGTTAGGCTACAATTTGAAGATTTGGACCTTCTAAAATGCTCAAAACTTGGCATAACTTTGTTAGTCATCTTGCAAACGTTTTTCTTTGGTATGTTTCCTGTGTCATATTCATCATATATCATGTGATATTTATAATGCTTTCCTAGAACTCATGATAATAGTTTGAGATGCTCATTCAAGGAAAAATTGCAGATAGATACCAAATTTAACTTGTTAATCTAAACTCAGAGTCATTTTTAAAGTGGCCACAAGGAAAAAACATTGGATTTAAGTTGATCTTTCAATTCGGTGCATGTTGCATAGAATCAATTGAAAATGGAAACAGAAGAAAAGATTAGGGCTATTGACATGATTATAGAATCTCTTCAAAGGAAAGAACAAGATTTGCAACATTCTTTCAAAAAGTTTACCAAATTGTACAACCTTTTAAGAAGTCAAAGAAACAAGTTTGCCCAAGTTACTCAGGTCAGTACTTTGTCAATTATAACTTGAAATATATTTGATGGTTCACACTCTACATGCATTAGAAAGATGTGTTTCATACACCTAAATAAAAGTGTTATTTTGACATTGGTTTGTTGACCGAATGTCTCAAAATAGCGATTGAAACAGTTTTTCATTTTGAATAGTGTGCAAGCAAATAAAAGTTTTAATCTATAACGTGTTATACTATTTTTTGATTATCAATGAGAGTCCAATAATTGGGAGGTTAAAGCCTATCTAGCTCTTCAATTCTTAGGATTTGATCATATTCAAGTGAAAATATCATGTCAATAGAAGAAACTTGTAGCATTATAGCCAGAAATGTTCTTTTCATCCTAAATTATATATTGTTTTACTCTTTGGGATATATTCTTTACAGTTCGAGGGTCACTAGAGAAAGTTATTGCTTGTACCTTCATCTCACCATGGGGGTAATGTAGTAAATAGTCATAATTCTATGAGTTTATCATACCTTTTTTCTTTAAGACATAAGTACTTATCAAAAAAATTCTTTGTTATTAGTCTATAGCATCAATGTATTAGTTTAAGATTCTTTTCTCACATTGGTACTTATGTCTAAAAGAGTAGAAACATGGTGACAATTCAAGCTATTTGGTTCTCATTTGTACTCTTAAGATGGACCTTCTTTGGCAATTTCATTACAAAAATGAATTGCTATTGTCAGGTGTTTGATTAGAGAATATGAATAATAGGATATCATTGTTGAATGAGTGTTTTTGCAAATTTTTCTTGATGGATGCAAAGGGTTTAAGATTGAAATTTGAAGAACTTTGTGAAGTGCTTCTAGGGTGTAAAGTTTTGTTGTTGTGGATGTTTCTTCATAGTTATAAGGGCATGTGTTTGGTTGAATAGGAGCATGAACAGGATGGGCTTGAGAGGAAAGATTGGGTGATCAGAAGCATAACATGGTTGTAAATCTCTATAAAGAAGAACAATTTTCGCTCAATATATTGTTCACTTTTTCTTTTGGCTTTCACTATGATAAGACCAAGGTTCAAATTGCAAAATCTGAGCACACTTACTAGGAGAAAATCAAACACAAAAACTTGACAAAAGTGGATTAAATTTGTCAAAATTAGATGGAGATATGGAGATTCAGGCAGAGAAGTTTATAGTTATCCCCAAGATATTTCATTCATACTACTTTTGATGATGCCCTTGTGTGTATTATCACTACATGCGTATATGATAAATTTCAAAGCAATTATAATTAATATTCAAGGAATCTACATTTACCTGGCTGATATGATAGTGGCTTTCACTATGATAAGACGAAGGTTCAAATTGCAAAATCTGAGCACACTTACGAGGAGAAAATTAAACACAAAAACTTGTTAAAAGTGGATTATATTTGTCAAAATTTGAAGGAGATATGGGGATTCAGACAGAGAAGCTTATAGTTACCCCCAAGATATTTCATTTACACTACTTTTGATGATGCCCTTGTGTGTATTATCACTACATGCATCTATGATAAATTTCAAAGCAATTATAATTGATATTCAAGGAATCTACATTTACACATGTTCTACTGACAAATTCAGCAACATATGAAATACGAAGTTACCATTTGTTTGACAATTCACGAAGTCCATTAGCTTGCCTCTCCAATGTTTGTGTGATTTCAAAATATATGTCCTACTTTCGAGAAGTTCAGGTCTATCTTGCATTTCAACATCGCTAGCATGCCTGATTCAGAACTTTCTAGCGTAAGGCACCATTTGTTATTTTGAAGCCTTACAAAAAGACCTTCACAGCTATTTCCTGATAGCCCTTAGAGCTTTCTTATGCTAGTTCATATAAGCTTGAAACAATCAAATCACTAAGCAAGCTACTGCATTTAAGATTCTGATACTGCAAGTTTCTACTTTTTAAAACTTATGTAGGCGTGCTTTGAAGGGTAATTTCGATTAAGGTAGTTCCTTGCTGTTACTTGGAACTGATCAGCAGTTTGCTTTATGCAGTTAAATTCATTGACCATCGCAGAGCTGAAAGAAAAATCAACCCTTCTTGAAGTAGAACACAATATGCTACAAAATGAAGTTCTGAACAAGGATCAACTTTTGATAAGAATCAGGAAGGATCTTACAATAAACATTCAGAACCAGTTTCATCTTCGCTCAGAACTAATTAAGTGTATCGAGAGTCTATCAAGAACAAAGGTACCTAACTCTGCATGTCTTGTTGATAAGTGAATCATAGCATGCAAACGAGGATCTTTCTTGGTGTGCTTTTGTTCTCTTCATGATATAGTGATTAAAATTTCCTGTAGTTCAAGAGGTTAGTTTTGCTCTACCTTTCTCTAAATGATTAACAAGCACATACTAGGTTGAAACTGTCGCCTTTTTACAGGAAAGAGCCAATGAGTATGTAATTGAGGTGGAGAAGTTGAGGAGTATTATTAGCAATACAGAGAAGGAAATGACAGCTTTTCGGGTTCAGTATGAGATGTGGGTTATAACTCGAAATCATATAGGAATCTCTCTGATAGACCGCAATGATGAGCTTTGCATTCTTTTTGAAAAGTCGCACACTCAGGTTGTAGGAATCTTATTTTTCCATTTCCCTTTTGTGCTTCACTTGATAACTTGTAGTTATGATGACTTTGACAAAGAAATTTTCCTCTATATAAGTACAAAGTGGTACAGAAATAAGACCGGAATTACTGGTTCAATTTTGCATGTTTCCTGTGCTTGATTCCTAAGAGAGAGATGGAGAATGGAATAAATAAATTTTTTCTCTACCTTTTCAGAAGAAATAATATTTTTATGCTTTATTTAGAATATCTCAGAAAATTATGCATTTACCAAGTCTGTAAGGGCAACACTGTACAACCATAAAGCTATTTAGTCTCAAAAAGCAACCATTGCCACATTATATGAGAGAATTTTTTGTGTTGATGCTCTCCATCTACTTAGGCGATTTTTTATTGAACGTTATCTTTCCCGACCATTTAACAAAGAAAAATGGTATTTCTGGTGAATTCACCTTTCCTTATTTTTGGCATTTACCCCTTCAGATGTGTTTAAATGTACATTGAAAAGGCACCCAAGAAAAATCATGAATAATGTTTAAGAAGACTTTTCTACTCCAAAGAATGAAAAATTTGGAATCAGATCTGTAGCCATTATCTAAAACATTTGTAAAGATCTAAAAGCTACCTTTTTCTCTGAGCTTGAAATCAATGTATCACAGGAGGAACTTCTTAAGCACTCCCAGATTGAGTTGGTGAAACGAGACAATGAGATTGCCTGTTTGAAGCCGCAGCTTAGTGATTTGGAAAGAGCTATTATTCTTTGTTACAAGTTCATTCCTCAAGCTGTTAATATATTCAGGACTAAAAAGCAACTAAAGCATCAGGTACTTCGATCCTTCCAAATGACATCTTTTCAGTATTGACATTAGACTCTGTGAAGCTTTTGGTGACTTTTTTTTCACGTTTGTGCCTCAAACTCCTCAACTTCTAGTAAGCAGAGAGCATCTAAGTTAAACATTCAGTTTGGTATGTTTTTTATGTGGGTCTGATAAAAATGGCCTAGTGATGATTCTAGTAAATTTTAAATACTTCAAAGAGATTTGGATGCAATACTGTTCAATCTGAAACAGATTATGTACCAAAGCTTTTAGGTGAAAGGTTATGTACACACAGATACCCAGGAAAACAGTGAGGGCAAGAAAAAATTCTAAATTGGGAAGAGCATTTGGTGTGTCGTCGGTCACATTAGGGGAGCATTAGTAGAGTCACAGGCGTATTATGAACAGCTCCTTGCGACTTGAGTCCCGTGTTATTATTGGGCTTTTGACCATGCGGATTTGGCATTATAGCCCTTCACTTAGTACTTTGACATTTAGTGGACACTTTTGTTTGTCATATGTTCATTGATTAGGCCTCAAGCCCTATACCTAGTCCTGATTCCAGCCCTAGCATGTGAGCGATTGGAGAGTAGAGTGTGCTTTCAGCATGTTCTTATCTTCCTTTTTGCAAGTCTCACAACTGCCTCTTACTCTTGTTCAAGCTGGGTGGCAATACCACTACCCGCCACAGTCAGTTGGAGCATCCTCTCTGACTCCTGCAGTTAGTAGTATCAGACTAGTAGAAGGTTGTGAAAGATAAAAATAGGAGTCTTATCCTGGTTTTAGGTTCTCATTGGTATTTTTTAAGCTCGTTTGTCAATGCCCTTACATAAGCAACAAGAAACTCGTAGAGACCTTAACAGTATACAAGCCTACTTGGTTTTGCTTGAGAATCAGCTAGGTCATGCACTTCCTCTTTATAGATTTTTCTTTTGTCGTTAGTACTTTCAAGTTCAAGATTGGACTTTAGCTAATGTTGAGGTAACTAGACATTCTGCTTGGTACATGACATGCCACTAGCAGCTTCCTTCATTCAAAATCTGCAGAAATTTAGTGAAATCATTCGTTTATGATGAAAATCTAACATGGGAAAATCTATAACTTGTTCATGGCCTAGAAAAACTAAGAGGCCTTTCAATTATATTACAATTCACTACCATGTTGTATCATTCTAACATTTTAGATGTTCTTATCTTTTGGAAAAGAAGATTTTACAGAGGACATTTAGATTGTTCACAGCCTAGAGGCAACTAAGATGCTCGTTACTGGTTCCACTATCCAGTTACGACCTTGGATCATTTTGGATGTTTCTTGATGTTATTACATTTTTCGACTTCTAAATTGTTGTTCTCTAGAGTGTATGGGTGAACATCTCTCAGATTGAAAAAGTTTGCTGCTTTAAGCCTGATTTCGGTTGTGTAATCTGAAAAACCATTTCTGCTTTTTGATTAGCTACGCTTAGTGATAGAAGAAGGAGAAAGATTGTCAGAACTCGTGGAACAACCAGAAAACACAGCTCGTTGGCGACTGCTAGTTGGTACAGATACAAAGGAGGTGGAGCTTGTGGCTAAAATAAGCCATATAGAGCAGCGTCTATCTGAGACAGCAAATCGGGAACTGCAAAAGGATCTCATCCTTGAGGAGGTACAAGGCTGCCATGTTAAAGTGGTTTTGGGTATTCAATGCATTTACAGCATATTATGCAGTTCAAGATGCAAACAAGTTTTTGGATTATATAGAGCAGTTGTAGTAATCTCTTTACTCAGTCACGTGTCAAACCATGGGCTCAACTTTTGTAGGTGACAGCTCTTTCAGCTGATCTCAAGAAGCATGCTGCAGAAGGGTGGGAAGAAAACATAGCACTTGAAAAGCGAGTTAACTACTATCAACAACGAATGCGCACTGTTACCCAACAGATGATGGCCACAGTATCAGAATTGTCACTCTGTCAGGTAGAGCACCAACAGTTCCCTCTTTGAATTTTGAGACTTATACTATGCAAAGGTTCTTGCATCTGCGATAGTTCATGATATGTAGATCCTTATGTGATCTTGTGGTGTTTCAATTTTGTGTCGATGGGAAAACTCACGTCTAGTTATTATAATGGGCAGTTTTTCAGACTTGTTTTTCAAGTTTTGGTTGGACAAGAAATGTTTGTGGCTTAGGCATGATTAAGCTTCAATTTCTGACAAAAATACATGATTCCTAGCACTCATTTCTCTTGGTTGTTTTGGATGTGTGTAAGAACTTTCTTATTTTTCATATATACATTTTGCTCAAAAAACAATCCATACCATAACCTCTGCCGGTAATGAAGTGAAAGCAAATATATGTGTCCAGGCAATGGCTATGAATGTTCAGCAAGAGAAGGAAACACTGCTGAAGACACTTGAAGAAGCATACAGTAAATTCACTGTTGCAGAGGTAGCTTAAAGTGCTTTCTTTCTGTTTTCTTGAAGTCCTCCCGAAATGAGAGTCTACTGTATGATATGCATGAATAGTCTCAGAGGTTAGCAACAATTGAAAAAAATTTCACAGGTACAAGCTATTTGTTCTTCTCTTTAGAAAGCTGTAAATGTAGTCTAGTATTACGTCACTTGAAAGTTGATGTCTTCTTGTGCACTATTGTTCCTGAGAAATAGCATGCTTTAGGTAGTTCAATTTCATTCAAGCATGCAGGTAGCTTTTGTTGACTTTGAGCTGAAAGTTTGCTGGAAAGCCATTCTTGGGTTAAGAACAGCTGTAGCTATGATTTTCTGAAAATGAGCGATTTTGTAAGTATCTTTGCTCTTATACATTAAACACAAATTCAGATTTGTCCATAAGTTGCTGTTGATGTATGGTTTTTCTGCCTTGGTTACTATGACAGCCACCAACTGAGGATGCGCAAAAGGAGTGGGTCAGAATGGAAAAAACACTCTTCTTGAATGAACTTGCAGAAACGGATTTCAAGCAAAATGCTTTAAAAACTGGCAAGAGTTGGTAATAATCAAAACCTATTTGGCACAATATACATTTATGCCTGCAACAGACAAAGCAATGTTCATCTTATAAAGAGCATAATGACATCAATATTGCAACCACATTACTCTGAAAGTGGATAAATAACTAAAGTTCCATAGCACTTGCGCATGGCAGGTCAACTGTTGAGCAAAGACCGAATGCATACATTTCAGAAGAATATGGACTGCCAAAGCCATTTGGGGCCCATGCCCCATTCAAGCCTTGAGAGGTTTTTTAATATACGTCATAATAAAAAATCAGACCACAAACCTGTTGAAGTCTCATTGTAGGAGACCTCAGGTTTCTGTGGATTCTACCAAAGTAATGAGTAAGAAAACGTTCTACTTTGTCCTGAAGCTAACAACTCTCTTCATAGATCTTGATTCTTGACATAAGAAAAATTCAGCAAAACTTAAATCTATGCTTCCATCAGCTCCCACAAGCCAGGGAATCTCCAACTGCAAGAAATAAATTGCTCTGGAGAGACGGAGGAGGTAAGAGCCTATTTCAGAGGAGGGGGCTGCATTGTCAACTTTGGACTTGAAGACAATGAATTTCAAGGGCCAAAAGTGGCTTCAGTTACTTTTAATTATCAAACTTTGGCCCTTGTGCCCATTTTTGTGGTCTTCAAGCATCAAAAAGGATTTGAAACCTAGACGTTTCTCAATCAGCGTTTGAATGTACGAGTGCTAAAAAAAGTTTGTTAAATCAGTTGTGTAATAAAAGAGAGTTAAGGTTGTTGAGAGAATATTGAGTATTCAAGATGTCTCAACAAGTTTTGGTCCTACAAAGGCAAGCTTTTCAATTCAAAAGTTCAAAGACATATAGCTTGCCACAACCTGATTAGATCATACTAATGAAAGCAATTTTGTTATCACCACAATTCATGGTTCTTATTGTGTTGCAATCTATAGTACAGCGTTTGAAAACCTTCGTTGATGTTTGTCCCTTAGCAGTTTGGAGCATGCAACTAAAATTGCACTACATTGTTGTGCTTGTGCTTTGCTTCATGATGTGTCAAGCATAAGGGTTTTGTGATCATGATTGTATTGTTCACGCAACATAAATAGGTCACTTGTACATTCCCTTGAGTGCATTAAGCTTCTTTCAAGTCTTTTAGGTTCAACCACATGTGATTAAGTCATGGCTCAACATATCCCCTTGATTGTTTGTAGTTGTAAAATATATTATGTCCTTAATTAACTAGAGTTAGTCGGTGTCTAACCTCAAGTCTAAGGAAAGGTCATGCAGGTTAGGCTCTCATTAGAGACTAATACTCAGCTGCACCCACCAAATTGTGGTGAGTTACCCAAAATTCATGAGAGTAATGTATATAGAACTCATCACCCAATTGTAGAACACAAAAACATGTTCACCCCTGAACCTAAGAGATTGTATGGACATCACTAATCTATCTCCACTAGTTAGTAGCCATGAGATTTGATATCATCATAGCCCATCTTAGATCATTGTAAGCTACATCTGACATGAATAAGTAAACTAATGCCCCTAGCACACATTATATAGCCACATTGCAAAGCGTATGTGATGCCATGGATAAATATCGCCTAGTAAGTAGATTGACGATGTTCGGGTGAAAAAAGTTGTGTTTAAGGTTTGGTGATAGGTTATATGTCCAATACCCTTAGGGCTTTCATGTACATCAAACTATTTCTTGACTTAATGAAGACCCCCTAGTAAGAAACCAAGCAATGAATTAAATCATAAATACAACAACAACAATATAGTTTCAAAAGTTAAAATATACTTACCAAATCAAATTGATGTCTGTGAAGTAGCAAATTCAAGTAAAATGACTCAAAAATTATCAAAGCTAAATTTTTGAGTCAAATACTAGAAAGAGTAAATTTCCTTACAAATTCAAACATGACATTAGCATTTTGATTGTAAGAAATCAACCCATTGTAGTGTCATCTTGCAAAAAAAATTTGAATCAACAAGTAAAAAACCTAGATGAGTTTCTTTTCAAGGAGTATGAATTTGATGATCCCAAATGAAAATATTTCTATCTTTGCCACAAACTGAGATATTTGAGTATTTACATCACAAAGGTGTTGGGATTTCGGGAAAATCGTGTGGAAATCTCAATATTCAAATTGAAGTTTCCACATTCTAATCTTTTTAATGACCAATTTTAGATGGGAATCAAACCCTACGTAATGGAATCACATGTCTATCCAACATTGGAAGGTGATTTGTCTCAAGTTGTTTCAATTTTGTTAACATCTTTGTCATAATTTGCAAAGTTTTGATTAACGAGCTTATTCAAAATAAGCTTTGTTTGATAAAAACATGAAAATTTTGTTTTATTTCAGATAGTGAACAACATCACAAGAAAATTACAAGATTCATTGAAAGTTAAAATGTAGCTATGGTAGAGACATCTGTGGATGTTGGAACGAAGGCAAATAATGGCAAATTGAGCATGTTCTATCTTTTGAGAATTAGAAGGTAGATATCCCTATGCACATTGCATTGAATGTGTTTTCATGCCAATAAGGTACATTGAGCTCCTTATGCGACTGTTGGAAGATTTCAAATTGGAATGGAAAATCATTATGCAAGCCCCATCTTGTTGTCACGTCATGAAGGGGGATCAAAGCTACTTGGTCGTCCTTTGGCCCCTCAATCTAATCTACTCGCAAATTTATTGCCAAACATAACTTCTTCTGATAAATCTTTGTTTGGAATGAGTTTTTTGAAAAGTTTTGGCTCTACTTGATAACCTTCCACTACGGGGCTTTCATCTGTAAAAAATTATCAAGTATCTTGAGGCCAAAATGGAATACATTCAAATAGTTTGACCATGGGTCAAGTGTAAGACCACATGTGGAGGGGGCCAATCATGTGGAAATCATGTGGAGGGGGCCAAGTTCATCCAAATGACATTGTTTTATTGTTTTATGTACATAATTCATAAAACTATGTGGTAATTGTCAATATAGTTAATCTAGACCATTGATTTGATGGATGGTAGAGATCTAGGGCCTAATCGTACTTCTAGAAGCTTCCATTTTGGCCTACTAAGCCCATAAATAGGTTGAACTTCATTCATTGTGCATCTCTCACTTTTTGTGATGAATTGGAGAGAAGGGCTTACACTACATTGATTACATTTGCTTGTATTCTTCTATCATGGATGTAATGTACTAAAATCAGGTTCTCAATTTCATATAAATTATTTAGGTATTTGGAAACCAAGATCATGATGCATAGTAATTGCTAGTGTCGCAACATACCAACATAGAATTGCTATATTTATGTAGTATTTAGATCGTTCTCCAAGGAGATAGCGCTTAAAAGCTACTTAATTGATACAGACTTGACTTATTATGAATGAAATGGTGTCGATTGTTATTCTGGTGGTCAACAGACATTTTATAAACAACCAGTATTGCTTGTATTATGGGTGTGCGTTGATAAATCAATTCCAAACAACAATCTTTCTCTATCAAACCAAATGAAAGCGTTCTGCAAATGAAATGTTATCAGAGTAGTTCGAATGAATTACACTTTGACTGATTAAGTTGTCAGCAGGGTTATGTGTTACGTTCGATGCGAACGCATACGAACAGACAAAAAGTTAATTATATTCTTGAACTAATGTGTTCTATACAAAAGTCCTCAACAACTAAAGTCCAGTCATGGTTAAAGAACTCAAGTAGTTCACGAATATGTTAGAAACAATTATCTTCGTTACTAACATGGATACAGATCAATAACTCCGTTCCTCAGGCAGGGATTAGCATTTCATAAACAAACATACTTCTCTTATCGGCAACTGTGGAAAATTGCACCAAGGGATATTTCGCTCGAATGTAGAATACAAAGTATTCGCACAGACGGGTAAGTTAGTTTAAAGACAGTTCTTTAGATCAACTTCACGGAAACACAGCAAACAACTGTAATGAAATATTGTACTGTCTGACCAAAGAATGATTTAAGTACTGTATACGAGATTGTTAGTAGACCCGAAGTCACTCACACACAGCAGTGCGAAGAACAGAGATTAAAGGAAATAATCGTAGACGCTCTATTCACTTCTTCAATCTCAAACATACAATAACTCTCTTTCTCTCTCGGTAATGTGAGAATGAAGCGTGTTTGTATTTATAGCCTATGGAACACACCACTTGAAATTCTCGGTGTGTCGCTACATTTACAAATTCTAGTTAACGTATAAGTTACAAGTAAATTGTACAATTGATAGTTCAATGTGACGATTTGAATTCAAACGCTTCATATTCCAAGCGTTGGTTCATTCCAGGAGGTCATGTCCTTACATAAAAGACAGGTCCTTAAGCAATTATATCCAAAAAATGATATAGGCCTCCTCATAATATATATTTATCCAGCGCATGTCCTCATTTTTAAGTATATGTTGCCATTTTTTAATAAATATACAAATGTGTGGTATCACAGCTAGTTTTCTAGTTTGCATCTTTCAAGTTTCAAAGTTAAAAATCATTGGATCTTGACACTTTTAGGGTTTTCTTGTGAAAAATGCAAATACTAGCTTGATTAGCCATATATTATGCATATAGGATAATTCTGCACGTGTGGGAAGTGTTCCCACGTGTGAAGGATAGGCTAGTACATAATCTTAAAGGCCAATAAGGCAAATAGTCAAGATTTTCAAGTTAAAATCAATTTTTCTTAGTTCTAGGTTTTTTGAGTTGGTGCGATTTGATTGGATGGCTATAGATTTGTATGAGTCGATAAAAAATATTATAAGAAAAAAATTAAGCAATTTTTGCAAAATAAAAAGAGTAGAAAAGCAAAGTTACCAGTAGTCAACATAGGATTAGTTAATTACGGTGATGAAGGCCAACCAGAAATTCAAGTAGTAATTAATGGCTACATCTTAGATAATGTACCCATAGATTCCAGATCTAGTGTATAAAATAATGACTGAAGAAACAGCATATGAATTAGGCATTCATCATAGAATAGCACCCACCTCACCCACCTTAAGACATTTAAGGTTAGCTAATGCAACTAGAAGATCACCAATAGGAGAACTAGCTCAGGTTACAGTTTATATTGGAGACCATAAGTTTATTATGGATTTTATAATATTAAAAACTACGAGACAATCGTCATATAAAGTGTTATTAGGACGACCATGGCTCTATCAGGCCGATGTTATAACCCACTGGAAGAAGAAGGAGTTTACCTTCAGAAACCAGATGGAGACACCTACAGAAAAAAGTCATAAAAGAATTTCCATATCATGGGAAAAAGATAGGTATGAAGGTGAGACACCTACATCTTCCTCGAACTATACTTCGAGGAAGAAGGGCTTTAGTCAGTAGGGACTGAGGAAGGGGAGAGGTATTCTCACAACTAGTCCAATAGGGGGTCACCTTTTGAGATGGGGTGAGGAGTTAGCTAGACCTGCTGAATCATGGATCAATTTCATAGAATGCTATGAGATTGATGAGGAAGAGGAAATACCGACAACATCTGAGTCAAGAGAAGTTCTGGGTGGAACCAGAGCAAGTTTGACCGAGGGGATGGTAGATAAATCAGATTATGTAGAAATAGAAACTAATAAAGATAAAATTTTGAATAAAGTAACGGAAACATATTCTTCTGATTGGGATCAGAAGTTACCGTTTGTCTTATGGGCATATAGAACTACTGAAAAGATTACAACTAGGCAGACTCCATACTATCTTGTGTATGGAATGCATCCCATACTACCAATAGAATTCAAAGTTCCGACGTTTCGCATTAGTAATGAAGAGCGAATGGATGAACACGATAGTCTCCGGGAGCAGATGATTTCTTTGACACAACTGAAAGAGGATCGTCGTCTTTCATTAATCAAGATTGAACGAGTTCAGAGTAAAAGAAAAGAAATTTTTGATCAATCCATTAAGAAAAAAAAAAATTTAAACAAGGGGACTATGTGCTTCTGTATGATAACAGACACATGTTGGTTCCTGGAAAATTACATACCATATGGATGGGACCGTATAAAGTCATGGAAGTTTTTAATAATGGATCACTTCAGGTAGCTGATCTCCAAGGACATTTACTTGACACTCGAGTAAATGGTTCAAGGGTGAAGCGCTACTATGACTAATTTTCGGTGCATCATTTTTACCAAAGTTTTTGCGAAAATGCCAAAACCAGGTTACATTTTAGCGAAAATGCCGAAAATACCGAAGCATTGCTACATTTTATACTCTGCGAAAAACCTGACAAACACTTCAGTTGTTGTCGCTACCACTTTCCATCACTTTTGTTCTCCAATTTGCGAATTATTGCGATCAGGCTCTTGTCCGCCATCGCTCGTTTACAACTGCAAGCACCATGGCAATTGTATTCAAAACGCACCCAAAGCCAGTGATACCAGTATTACAACCACTAGCTGTTCGAGTGCGAATTGAAGGTCTTCTTCAATTTAACCCATCAGTAATTCTTATTGATTTGTGTTATGAGCTGATCCGCAATTTGGGGGAAACAGAAGGACATATGTCCGCAATCAAGAGATTGTTATTACAGAAGGATTATACTGTCGTGCCTTAGGAATGCCTATGGACAACAATATGCCAGTTACTAAACCAGATTTTATCGCGGAGAGCGGAGTTTTCCAAGAAGAGGCTTATCTTGAGAAACGGGGATACAAACTCTCTTACATTAGAGATCCCAATCTCAAGAGCTTCGTTCGATTTGCTCTTGCTTCTATCTTTTTACCAAAGCAAGAGTACACTATGTCAAATACAAATATGGGATACCTGCTAAGAGCTTTAAATGGAGAGCCGATTGCCTTCGAACAGATTGCTTTCAAGCAATTCTGTAAATTAGTAAAAGTTAATCAGTTTTCTAGGCTGGCTCAGCAGATGGGCCTTTTATGTATGCATGCTGGTGTGCTGACAGTGCAGGAAGACATCAGGGTTGCACCAGTGCTACCAGAGCTAGCCCCATCAATTGAGGCCGAATCCCAAATGCAGACATCAAAGGCAACCACTATAGCAGCCACATCATCATCAAGTCAAGGGAGCTCGATGAGAATGACTTTGCCATCATCCCAGTGTATGCCATTGACCAGCACAAATGAAAATAGGGATGCGGAAGAGGAAGCAGAGGACACAGCTGATCAGGAGCATAATCAGGCTGACCAGCAGGGCAGCGAAAGCGACGTCGAGGCACCAATCCTCGATGCCGAATTATATCAAAAGGTTTTTGGAACACTACTTCCGGATACGCAGGCAGCTATTCAGCATCTTGCTAGCTTGGGAAAAGTATCCAGGAAGCTGGGATCAAAGTATGAAAGAGTTCAAGCAGACTCACCCAGAGGGATACAGAGCTGAGCGAAACAAAGGTTGAGCTGGCCTATAAAAACGAAGAGCTTGAAGCGGCCCAAGCAGAGCTGAGCAGGAAAAATATAGAGCTTGAAGAATCAAAAGGAAGGCAGGATGCTACGCTCGAAGTGTTGGAAGAAATGCAAGAGCAGTCCAATACCTTCAAAAGTAAAAATATATTGCTTAAACAACAACTTCAGACCCTACAGGCTTCTTTGCAGGAGGAGAGACATGTACAAACTACTCTTTAGAGTAGTAATGCGAAGCTGAGTAACAAACTTAGCAGTGCTCAGAATTCAATTGCCCAACTGCAAAATTCTGCAGAAATGTTAAGAAGAGGCAATCAGATATACAAGAAATAGGTCGAAGAGACGATACTATGGCGAATCAGCGTCGAAGTCACACTAGGTGCCTGCGTATCTCATGGCAGTTGATCCAGTAGCATGGAAGGGAATCCAGGAGAAGATGATCCAAACCTTCCAACTGCAATATTTGCAGCCGCAGATGATTGCTTATGAAAAGTTGAAGGAAGAGTTAGAAGAGGCCAAATTTCAGTCAGGCCAAATGCAGATTTCTGATGCAAAAGAACCAGCACAAGGCCAAGATCAGGAGACGTAGACAGATGAGCCAGCACCGGTTATGTCAGAAAAGGCCATCCAAATGGATACCATCTGCAGGCAAGTCCAGAAGGATCAGGAAACACAGACCGAATCCAAGGAGGCTGTAGAGGTGGACTGTACTGGGGGCACTGTGGGAGAGCAAACCTTGTGGTCAATGGGAGTGCAGCAAATCCGGACAGGTACACCGTCACATGGGCATTCAAACTGCTGAAGACCAACCTGAGGCGTTAAGCATCATTCCATATCAAGCTCAGGCATCACCAAGTGGAGCAGTTGTAAAGAAAAACAAGATTGTGTACTCACTACTAAGGTCAGAATTTCAGACATTTCATCAGGAGCTAACATTCTTTCTTCCACCTTTTTCTAGTACAAAACTCCAATAGAGAATGGATTACCTTTTCTTACCTAAACTTTTTGGCTACACAAAAGAACAATGGGAAAACCCTTGGACTTTTTCTAACATAAATACTCTTTGGTCTAGACCAACTGTACATCAAAAAGGAATCCTCGCCCTTGCCTTTGTTCAGAACAAGTTCAATGTGCAAACTAACTATATCCATGTGGTCGCAGGATCCTTGTATATATACATTTTAGGATATCTAAGAACATTCGAAAATAATATTTTTCCAGTTTTGGATGAGTATTTGAATAAATTAAAATCAATTAACACTACGTCTCTAACTCTAAATCAGTTTCTTCCCGAGTTACTCATCAGTTACTATTCTCTGATCTGTGGGAAATCTACACAGATTGGGAAGCTAACTATTCTCATTATTTGGAAGAAGTAAAAAACAAATAATATACTTCGCTCCACTAATCCAATAACTAGACCGTATTACACTTACATCCATGTAAATATTGCTTCTCTTATTTCATATGCCTCCTGTCTATTCAACAACTGTACATTAAAGTGAAATTTTTTGAATATACATATGTTGCGCTTTCACTAATTGTCCCTTCTGCCAAGGTGTCTGAAATCCTGACCGAGGATAGTTGGTATACACATCTTGTTAATAATACATTAATTGATAACCCCCTCGCACCAATGGGCAATCGAGGAATGGGGGGTTATCCGAACTTGTCATTCCAAGAAGACTATAAACAGAAGAACAATTACTTTCTAGCAACAAAAGGAATGACATTGGAGCAAGTAAATGAAAAAAACGAAGCCCGAGCCAAGGCCATTTTCCACAGCAAGCCATCCAGCCGAAAGTGACAGAGAAGGACATAAACCAGTTGTTTGTGATTCCCTAAACAAGTGAGGAAGGGGATATGTGGAGTCTTATGATCTCACATTATCCAATTTTTGTCATGTATTGTAAAAAAATTTCAATTTCTATATATGTAAAATGTGCTATAGTGCCTAAATTCATGTAAAGTCCTATTATACACTTTGTAAATTCATATTTTGAGTAGAAGTTGCGATGTTCTATAAGAGACGCAATAGAAGTTCAAAACCAACATTTGATGGTTCGTAAGTGACATTGAGGCTGAAGAACATTCTTATAAGGACAACACTTTGTGCCATTGTACATACACATTTCTATGCAGAGCTGAGTATCAATAGAGAGTGAAGAGCAACTTCCTATAGCTTGAGCATTCTTTCCCTCTGCTATCTTTCATAGAATTACTTCTTATCATTTGTGCAAATACACTCTGTATGATCTGTGATTGATTGTGATACTGTTCTGTTTGCGTCACACACATTTCTTACGTTATACTGAATTTCAGCTACTTTAACATGGATTTTCAGGCGACACCAACAAGTAACAATTCTGACTAATGTGTGCAGGGAATTAGTCGAAGTTGTTAAGCATAACCTTTAGCAGAACTTCGTTCAAACTCTGAATGAGCCATGTGTTCAGATAATGAGATTGTTTGATGTTTTGATTTGTTTGCTTTCTGCAATAAGAACTAATCCTCTGTGTTTGATTAAGATTTAAAATTTCTAAATCACGAGCATTTAACTTGAGTAGTTGATTTACTCTTACGTGAAGTTAATTGGTAAAACCGGATAGTTTGAAGAGAATTCACCGGAAACTGTTTGTTTTGTGTGTATTGCTTGTAAGACACATAAATTATGAGTCATTTGGATTCAATAGTTAATTGTGTGCATAGGATACTGAATTCTTGGATGAGTACTTCTCAGTTTAGAAATAAACTTAATTCTTTAGTGATAAGTATTCTTGTGAGCTCAATTGGATACCGGATCCTAATGGTGCCAAGAATGGTAAACTGAATTTTGGAACATCTATGCCAAATTTGGTCCTATCAACATCCTACACCTAGATGCTTGATATAAAAAACATAAGACCCCTTATATCTAACATAGATAATCTTTTTCAATTCTTCACACTCCTACTAAAGAATTATCTATGAAGATTTAAGCATTGATCTTGATATAACTCCAAGATTAGATCTATGCTTGATGAAAGCACTTTTGCTCAAAGGCTTGGTGAGTAGATCGGCAATACAAGAGGACGAGTTGACATGCTCCAAATAGATTTCTCCTCCAATAAGCTTTTCTCTCACAAAATGGTGTGCCACTTCTATATGCTTGCTTCTTGCATGAAATATGGGATTATTGGCAAGAGCTTGGGCCGAGATATTATCACACTTGATCATTGGTAGATCATCTTCCTTGATGCACTTTAGCTCCAATAATAATCTCTTGATCCAAAGCACCCCTTTGGTGGTTGTAGTGAGTGCTTTGTACTCGGCCTCACATGAAGAGAGAGATATAGTATCTTGCTTTTTGGAAAGCCAAGATATTAGATTGCCTCCAAGAAAGATAGTGTATGCACTAATAGACTTTCAATCCATCTTGTCACCTGTAAAATCCGAATCCGAGTATCTTTGAATACTTTTTGGAAAGTAGTAGTATACATGAGGTGACTTGTTTCTTACCTTTAAGATTCATGGTGTTTATTACTTTGTATGACAAGACAATGAAATGGGATACTTTAAAATCTACATTTGTTGTTGATAAAGCAATTTCATTGGATAACTATTTTTGTAATAGTTTGAATAGAGTTATAAAAGATGAAATATCATTTGCCTTGTAAAGCTTTGTTTCCACATGCTTTGTGCATGATCATTCCAATGTAAGGACCAAAGATTATCCTATTTCAATGATAAGAATAATGGCAGTGTTTTGCTCTTCAAGTAGAGATTGTAAAATCTACTTGTTTTCAACCAAAGAATTTGTCAATGGTGGAAATGTGATCTTTCAAGAGTGGAAGATCTGTAAACTTGAAGAAGCACCTTTGGATCAACACCTTATTTAATTCTAGGCTCAATCAGATGGATCAAGCAAGGCAAGTTGTCTTTGGCAACATTATGTATGCACTTAATAGATTTATTGATGTATCTTCAAGTGCACAAAACTCCTTGGAATCCATGGCTTGGCATGATGTATAGTTTTTGAAGTGTGCTACATGTATATAGACACATTTGTGGAACATCTTGTAAGGGATCCTTTAAGAGGTGGTGAAAGATCCTTCATGGACATCATTCTCTATTGGAGTCTCAAAAGTTCCTTGTTTGTAGCTGGATTTTTTAGACACTTCTAAAAGCTTTCATTCATCTATCAAGAGAGTTGTAAATAGATCAAGCTAAATTTGAGGAGTGTGAAGAATTGCCAAAATTTGGCAAATCTAGCTTGATCAAAAACCATGTAGAATAGTGTAGATTGTGTACACAAGTGGGTCCCACACATGTGAGGCCATGATGCCACGTGGTAAACCCATGCTAATGTAGGTTAGGTCAAGTCCATAGGGTTGGTCATGTCATTTTGGTAGTGATTCCTAGTTTATAGGACCTAAATCCTAGATTTAAGGTGAAAATTTGACCAACTAGCTCTCTACCAAGCACGACTCTAGGAAATAGACTAGGGTTTCATTTTAGGTCAAGGAGAGTGTCTTGAGACAATCCGAAGCTTCTTTGGCTGTTGTACAAGTACCTATCTCCCTCAATATCTCATTAGAGACATTCATCTTAATGTAGTGAAGATCCATCCTAGCTCTCTTTTTGTATTTTTGAACCTCTTGAAGAACTTGTGGTTCTTCTTCAAGGCCAAGAACTATGTCCATCACATCTTGAAGGATCAAGATGGATTCCATCCTCATCTTCCAAATTGAATAGTTTGAAGTGGACAATCTTTCACTTGTTTCCAACAAAGATGAACTCATTGAAGACATTTAAAGTGAAGAAAACTCAAATGATGAACAATAAATGTTGCTACACACTCTCAATAGGATTCAATAATGAAGTGCTATCTCCTCTTATGAAAAATCTTGCAACTATCAGTTTGATTTTTAGAGCAAGATGATCAGTGTCTTGCTCGTTGGCAGCCTACACTCTGCTCTTTCATTGTGTTCTGCTCGTTGGTAGACTTTCATGCACAGCTATTTCGTTGCTCTATTCTTTTCTTTTTCTACTCTACTCTCGCACTCTTTTCTGTGTATTCTGTTGATCCAGAAAATTGTTTATATCTCCACTGTGTGGAGTTTACAAGATAGCTAAACAGAGAATTACAAGAGTAGTTAATGCTAATCAACTAGTTAGTTACTCTCTATTATTGCTAATTGTTTCAGTTGAGCGTGAAGTTCAAAGCTCCACACTCGTTGAGCTGCCAGCTAGCAACGTGAAAGATTTTCTTTCGTTTTCTTTTCGTTTCGTGTCGTGTCATGTCTTTTGGTCCTGGAGGCATATTTGACTTTCCGAATCATTCGACCTTCAAGTTTCGCTTCGCTTCATGTCTTAGAAATTTTTGAAGTACGTTGACTTTCGCGAATTGTTCACCATTCATCCTTCGCTTCGTGTCGCTTTGTTTCGTGTCATGGCAAAGTTGCAGGAGTCCACAATTTTTGATAGGCACTACTTGTAAGTGTCAAGGGCTATGTCTTTAAAGCTTAAGGTATGGCCTTTAGGCACTAGGATACATGACTTATTACGAATATTGTCTTTGAAATGTAGGGCTTGTCTTTTAGCTCTTAAAAACACACCTCTTGACTTTAACAGATATTGCCTTAAAGTGATAAGGGGGATCTCTAAAATATAAGACCGTGATCTTCAGTGAGTTTATATTTCTCACTGTGTAAGTATGTGCCCTTGGAAGGATACGATGTTTAAATGACACGGCTATGCCCCTAAAGTGATGTACGAGAAGTTCTTGGCAAAAATACTAGTGCTCGTCAAAGTTCATAGTGCCCCAAAAATCCCAATCTCTCATATACTGATGTGTTTAGGTAAAGGGCCCAATTTCCAAGATTCTCGTGAATCGGATGGGGCTCATATCTTTGAACCACATTGGATGAGGCCCCTATCTTCCAAACAATTGGATGGGGCCCGATTTATAGGCTTCTAGTGAATTTTGTAGGGGGTGGATTTATCTTGCACTAAACTAGATGGTATCTTCCAACCACATCGGTCACTATGCTGCACCCTATCTTCCAAGGGTCTGGTGCAGGTACATGGGGGGGAAATAATCATACCATGGGGGTTGATTTGTGGTTTCTTGACATAGGGTCGATAAATTTGGGCGCCGTTAGATTTCAGTCACAAGTGCTCATTCATATGCTAGCAATTTTGGTGACTCGATTTTTTGTCATTGTTGTGTAAGGTGTCATGTGATGATAAGTTATATGCGTCATCCTATTTATTGAATGGCAATATTTATCATACCTTTGGGTCTAGGCATTTGCGCTAGATAGTTCTGAAGGAGGGTGTGACTAGTATCGCGATATGACTCCTAATCATGACGGTTTATTTCAACCATCATAATGGACTTCTCGCTCCTTTATTTCAAGGAGATCAGGGTTCTTTTACCACATACAAAGTTGAACAACATCGCCTAAGTATCAACATTACATCATGCACAAGCTTCCTTAAAGCAAAAAACTAATTCCTGCTACATATTTTTATGTCATTTAGTTGTGCAAAGTGCTCCTACCTCTTTGAGGAAAGCATACATGCTCAAGTATATCCTCCTTAGCTACAGTTACCATTTAATAAACTTCGTGCTTAGTCAAAACATACTACTTATTACTTGCATGCACAAAAACTTGCTCTTAATTACAATTGCAAACCATATTCCAAAGACAAGAACTAATGTCTCTCATTAGTCAGTTCAACCATGAATGATAAGAAAAGAAAGCCATATTACTAAAAGCCAATAGCTCAAGATCGCACGCTCCACCGAAGGGATGGATGACTCAGCTATCGACCAGGTGATCTCATATGTCGGTACACTAGCTACCTAGATGTACTCACTACTCACCCACAGATATGATTGATGTCTTTAGTCTGGCAAGTGATTCCCATTTTATATCTTTGAAAAAAAATGTTTTAACCTCTGCTACTCCTGTTGTTCCAAGACATTGTCCAGGTACCTTCAAGCTTTCAATCATAAGAAATAGTGCTCCATAGCTTCACCTCGAAGCTCTTCTCAAAAACTTACAAAAAATTGATTTTTTTTCAAATTAAATGTTCATTCTCCATGTGTGGTTCACCAAATCTTGTTCTTAACTTTCGCTAAGCATACCCCACTACCCACAAGCTACCTATGAAGTCATTCAGGCTGATTCACAATGGTTTGTGAGTACAGTTTTATGACACTTTTTTCACACCGCTCTGTCTTTCCATAACTACTTCACATCTACTTTCTTGATGTTATGTAGATACCGTTGAAGCTTTACAACACTTCTTCTAGTCAAGAATTGAGTGAAAATAGTTCACTCAAAGTTTGATAGCTAAAAAAGCTCAAAATCTATGAAACAAAGTAATTTTGGCACTTCTACATCATTTTTCTTCATGTTTGAGCCATCCAAACACTCTCTCCTTCCTCTGAACTCACAACGATGTTTTTCACAATATAAACAAGCATCCTAGATGGACACTATTATCTATATCAATTATGTTGTACTTCATATTGTACATATTAGAACACTTGAGAAGAGATCTATTATCATAATGGAGATCATTCTTAGGTTGGAGCAAAGTAGTGTTGTAAAACTAGCAAGTTAATTTGAAGAGGGAGTGTGAAAATTGTCAACATTTCCTAGCTAGTTTGAGGCCTAAATTGGCAATTTTTGTACATAGTTTTGGATCTAACCTTTCACACGTATGAAAGAGGCTTAGATTCTTTTATTTTAATATATATTTTATATTAAAGAAGTCTCAAACTTCAGGACCTTTGAAATGACACCAAAATCATGTTATTTGGACATATAGGCCAAAATTGGCTATTTTAGGCTACTGGTGTCCTAAAATTGGTTCCTAAGTTCTAGAGAGAGGAGAGAGAGTCATCTCTCTCACCTATATTAGGCTGAAATTCGTGGAGAACAGGTTGGAAAAACTTTCTGTATTGTTGAGAGATATCAATAGATCATTGTCACATTTTCTTCCTCCATTGAGAGCATTGCTTTGTGTATTGTCTTCAAGCTTTTGTGTACGATCTTAAGAGGTTTCCAAAAGTGGTAGGATGTTGTTGTAGGGTTGGTATGCTGTTGTTTTTGGCTACCATCAGTATCTTTCATAAGTTTCTTTTGTCTCTTGAATGCTTTGTCAAGTTCATGTGTATCAAAGATAGCATTAGGATGCTTTGCCATTTCTAGCTTTTGTAGCTTGTTGTGCAAAGAGCTTAGCCAGAACATTTGGGATCTTAGATCAATTCAAGATCCACTTTTTTCACATGTACTTTCTAGAACTGGTTTCCACTTTAAGAAGGTCTGAATTCAGCCTATATTAATTAGTTCTCATGAATCAAATCCAAAACTAATTAATGGCAAGTCATCTTGCTAGCTTATCCTAGGATTTGCACTAAAAATTACATCAAACTGACACCAGATGAAATTACAGTGATCCAATGAATATGGGATTTAAAATGCTGGTTCAGAGTTGCCCACACGTGTGAACAGTATGGATTTTGATCCACAAAAATTTTGGGACCTCACCAATTTCGAGATACCAACTTGCCCTTCCAATACTAGCTTTTTGCACCAAAAACCTGCTAAAACTGGATTAGTTTCAAACACTGATCAATAGCCTTGTACTTGGCTCTGATACCATGTGAAAAGTATAGTACTAAGGACCATAAATGGATCTTTCAAAGATCCACAAGTTTGATTGTGTGCTTGTTAAACAATCTATCAGATACTAGTCATCAGAAAACAAGATCTAGTTTAGCAGCTTGATAGAAAACAAGTAGAGACAATCAGAGATCAAAAACTATAATCCAAGTTCCCACGTGTGGAAATTAGGCTGTAGTATGGCCTGTAGACAGATTTTGAAGTGTGCCAAAGCTGGGTTTCATTGGAACTAATCACAATCACCATACATAGAGAGAAAATCCGAGTTTCTCCTTAAAGCTCCAGAAAGTTTCTATCTTCTCGCTATGGAGAATGGAAATACATAGCAAAAGACACTTCCTTTGCCAAGTTAGGTGTAAATCCAGCATGTAATAAGGAAGTAGACTCAACTTTCTTGCCCTAATGTGAAAACCCTAGCCTAGATCCAAGAGTCATGCTTGGTAGGTGCATGGTAGGTACAAATCTCATCATAAATCATGGTCTAGATCCTACAAAGTAGGAATTACTACCAAATGGACACAACCACTCCTCTTGACTCGTGGTAACCTACCTTAGGTGTGGATTTACAAGTGGCACTTTGGCCATTCAAGTGACTAACAAAAAATATTGACAAAATGTACAATATTCTACATGGCTAGATTTGCCAATTAGGCAATTTTTCACACTTTGTTGGTAGAATCAAGATCTTTCTGACTAGTTGTTCTACACACCTTTGGTCGATGAATTGTGCATTCTCTGAAATGGTATTCACGCTTACGACATCTCAAGACCTTTAGAACAAAGGAACTTTGTTGTTCGTGGAATTCTAATGTGGACGATGCATGACTACCCCGGTTTAAGTGAATGTTCAGGTATCTATATAATGAATCTAATCTGTTTTAGGGTTTAACGTTTGAGTATATTTAACTAAGCCTATATTCAATTTGGTTTATGAACTATGCAGGTTTAACCACATTGGGTTACAATGCATGTTATATTTGTGGACCACTTTTGGAGGGTCGACATAGCACAAATACGTTGAAAAAAGTGGTGTACGAAAATCATCGCAAATACTTGCTGCTTGATCATCCTTTTCGAAGGTTAAATAGGCAATTTTATGGAGGGCGAGGAGATAATCCTCTAACTACGCCACCACCCCCATGCATGGGAGTAGCAGAATGGCATGGTGAAGGGCTTAAACATCACGACGTTAATTCTTCATGGAATAAATCCATTGACGATATGAAAGGGTTGTCTATTTTTCATAAATTACCCTATTGGAGGAATTTATTGATAAACCATCTATTGGATCCTATGCACATATTCAAAAATGTCAATGAATCCTTATGGAACCACATCATTGGCATAAAAGACAACTCAACAGCTCATGAAGATCTACAAGCGGCCGATGTGAAGAGACCCTATTGGATTCAATACACCGAAGGTGGAGATGAGACTCTACCTAGCATGTCGTGGATTCTTACAAAAGAGCAACTCTCATATATCAAACATGTTATAAAACAAATGAGAACTCCAACAGGCTATGCACATTCTTTAAATATGCAAATCATTTACCAAAGATCGTAAATTAAGTGGATTGAAATTGCATGATTGGCATAAGATGTTGCAATTCATACTTCCACTTTCTATTTGAGGTCTCTTCAACGACGACATATGAAATATGCTTTACAATTTGTCATCGATGATTAGGTTTGTATATTTTTTTAAGCATTTGTATGAATATGTGTTATTTTAATATTTTTATGTGTTAAACAACCTAATGTACTATCAATCTTGCAGGTGGATTTTCTCAAAAGAAATACAAAACAGTGAATTGGATTCCATGAAGATCCAAATGATCAAAATGGTATGTTTGCTGGAAAGAGATTTTCCAACTTCCTTTTTGGATATACAAGTTCATCTTCTAATGCATTTGGTCGAAGAAGTATCAATTGCAAGACCTGTGCACACGAGATGGATGTTCTACCTTGAGCACTTTATGAAAGTTTTGAAGGGCTTTGGGAGACAAAAGGCAAGGCTAGAAGGTAGCATTGCAGAAAGTTGGCTTGTACAAGAATCTTTGTTTTATATCACCGAAATAATCTCACAATTGCATCTTGCAAGTCCAAAGATGTGGTGTGAAGAAGAAGATGAACGTGTTAAGGGTGAAGTACCACTAGGAAATGGTGTGCAAAAGAGACTTTCACCTCAATTAAAAGAGAAAATTGACACGTTCATATTATATAATTCATTAGGAGAAATATGGGCTCAAAATGGGCCCTTTAAGAAATTTCACTTTAGAGAGAGGTTACGTAGAGAGAGAATGCAAACCGGTAACTTCTGGTCGTCGTTTTTGCAAGTTTTTGGCCTTGCTCGACATTTAACTACTATGGTTAACTTCAGACAATAGTTAATTAAGAATGAGATGTAATAACTTCTCTTCATGCTCATTCCAAAATTTGGGACTAGAGCCTTAAGACTAAAAATCTTGGTCTCTTCAATGCAAAAACTGAAGCGGGAGTGGCAAAACTTTTGAAATCACTGTATGCTTATAGTGAAATATGAGGCGGGACGATTTTTCAATGCAACATAAACATTACAAAAGTAAGGTATGCTAGATTTATTCATATTGATTTACTGTAGTTTGATGCATTTACATGATTGTAGCTTTAAACAATGGCAATGTTCCATTTGCATGTTGCTCTTCTGATGAAATGCACTCCAATTATTAAGAAAAATACGAAAGTTTAGAGAATGCTGCTGCAATAGTTAGAGAATTGAGAATGAATAATCATATGAATATATATTTGTGGGTGGATGGATCAATTTATCCTAATGATCCAGCTACCAATTTGTGTCCAAATTTTAAATCCGTAACTCATCTTCTCATATATGTATGTGAAGGAAATAGCGGATTACTTGGATATTGTCAAAGGTTGCATGATATTGGAATGCATAGCATATCCTGTCTTAGTCAACAATTACAGTTTGCTAATCAACAACTGCAACGTGCAAATCAGCAATTGCTTCATTATGTGCAGCACACTAGTGCTGAAAACAATGCACTCAAGAATGTTATGTCAGAATTGAATGCTATAGTCACTAGTCTTCGGGGATCAAACCAAGAAATGTTAGAATCCATGGAAAAGTTGCAATCCGAGAGTTTAAAATCTGTTGTTGATATAGAAGTTATCAATAAGGCAATGATATTTGAGCATTCAAGTATGTTGTCATATAAACTGTTTATTTGATTTTTATATGTCATTTAAGTTTGATTTGCACTTGGTAACATGGATTATTTATTTATTAAACATAATTTGAGTTTCATATGTTTGTTGTAGATCATGTTTGGTGGCAAAGAACTATTTAACAGATCGTTCATGCATTGCATCATCTTTAAGTCATGTTTTACCAAGAAAATCAGCAAAGGAAATGATAAAAAATGCTCGGTTTAAAAAAATGAAAAATGAAATTGTAGAGACTGTTTTGATTAAGGTTCAATCATACTTGGACGCAAATGTGATTAAGGTGCATGTGATGTATCTGGAATTAGCAAAAAATGCTTATTTTACTTTTTTTAGAATAGTTAAAAAAAGCTTTTTCCCAAGTGATGGTGAAGAAAATTTATCTTTCGCGTCCATATCGGGTAAGATTAGCAAGAAATTATTATAATGACAGAATGTTCAAAGTAGTTGGCCAACCACTTCATATAACTGAATTATACAAATCAGAATATGGTGAGCTCAATTACAACGATTGCAACAATATTTTCCTTGATATCGAAAATGTTCTAAAATACATTATTCGATTCTATAAACTAGACGAACATCAAATAAATGGAAAGATCATTATTGTAATAGAATTGGATGAATTTGAAATCATCAAGGCTCAAAAGTTGGAATGAGTGTGTGTCACTTTGATGAACAAAATTTTGAATACAAATGGTCGAACGTTTAGTGTTCATCGAAAAATCACATATGGTGGTCGGTGGAATTCCGGGTATACATTTCAATTTTCATTTAGAATATTGTTATTAACAATTCATACCTTGCCAGTTTTTATTGACATGTCATGCATTACTTGCTTCTCTACAAGTCTTGAAAGAGGACCATAAAATACTTTCATGGATATTTTCAAGAACAAATTATGGCAAGATTATAAAGGGACATTTGGAGGGTGGGGATTTGAAAACATTAAAATGTATGTATAATGTCTCTCATGGGGCAACATCAAAGCATCCATGTCTTTATTGCACGAAGGATTGTTACAATATGAATTTGGGACGATCACCTGATAATTGGACTGTGATTGACATAGAACCTCTTTGCCATTATAATGATATAATGATTGGCAATTGCATAGTAAGATTAGGAAATAGGACTTGGAAACAAGTCTGTGGTATTCCTATGGGTTTTGCATGTTCTCCTACATGGTGTAACTAGTATTTGTCATTCTTTGAAATACATTTTATGACAAGACTGGCCAGACTTGGAAAAATGGAATACCTACGTGCCTTCAAGCATGCTTTCCGTTATATTGATGATATTTGTTTCATAAACAACACAGATGCTCTTGTATTCCTAGACAAGATGCAACCTCGTATCGATGATCATCACCTTATGGATCTATCCCTTGGAGTACCTCACTATAGAAAAAGAAGATGCTTCGGATAACACAGTTAATCTTTTGAATATTAACACTACCTTTGATTTTTTATCACAAAAGTTTCATATGAAAAAATTTGACAAGAGATGGGAACTTCCGTTTTCGTTCTTTCTAAAAATATACACTTAACTGCCAATAGGCTGATTATGAACTCATATAAAGTAATTGTCGCTCATATTATTGCTGCCATGTACTGTTGTAGCGAACTGGATACCTTTATGAATGAGGTCAAAAACATTGTTCTTGCTTTTCAAAATAATGGCTTCATGAGAGGAAGATTGTATGAGATTTTAAACAACTTGTTTTTACGCGACTTGTTCCCTGGGCTCAAGTTTACTTTACCAAAAAATGGTAAAATTTTTTTGGTGGGCAGTTAGCACTCCATCTCAAGGGTGCTAACTGCCCCCTGAGAGACTTTGCTGACTGTGGGTATGGTTGGTGGGTTTTCTCTCTCTCTCTCTCTCTCTCTCTCTCTCTCTCTCTCTCTCTCTCTCTCTCTCTCTCTCTCTCTCTCTCTCTCTCTCTCTCTCTCTCTCTCTCTCTCTCTCTCTCTCTCTCTCCCTCCCTCCCTCCCTCCCTCCCTCCCTCCCTCCCTCCCTCCCTCCCTCCCTCCCTCCCTCCCTCCCTCCCTCTCTCTCTCTCTCTCTCTCTCTCTCTCTCTCTCTCTCTCTCTCTCTCTCTCTCTCTCATGGGCTCTATTACGTAAATATATTACTCTATTTACATCGCAAACCTCTGTCGAATGCAAATGTCACGTAATAACCCTTTTTACTAGTCAGGGCGAAAGAAAAATGCCTTGCTATGATAGAAGACCCCATTTATAAAAATCAAAATTAAAAAAAAGTGGTGAGAAAGCAGGTAGACTTTCCAAAGGCCAAGATCTATTTTAAACAGTCAATCTAATGGTGAGCAGCAATTTGCACTTAGTACACCTAAGTATCCTCTGATTCTATAAAGTGGGAAATCACAAAACCCTATTCACTTTCCCTCATACTTTCCTACTTTCTCTCTCTCTCCTTCAGCCCTGCTCTACTGGTGCTTCTCTTTACAGTGATTGCTATTGAAGAGGAATACTCGTGAAAGCTACTGGAAGTGCAATCGTGTGAACGATACTGCAACCTAAGGTGGGAACGCTATGAGGAATGCTAGCTCGCTGATAATGAAGGTTTTGTGCTATAGTTTACGATTAAAAAATGAATGTTTACAACTTTTGTGATTATCGTTGTATAGTAGCAAGTTTTGGCTTGCAAAACTGTGATTCGGCATTCTTACAATCAAGTGCTGCCTCAAGGAGCAATAGTGGGCACCTTTACAGGTATTCTTTCTATTATAATTGAGTTATAGTTGGCGCTGGACAACGATCCAGGTGTATACAAAAATTATCACTGATTATGTGTGATTAGTAGTCGCTGGCCAGCGCTATCTGTGTAGCGGAATGGGCCACTGGCTAGCGATGCTTTCTAAGTATAAATTCCATATTGATACTGCGATGAAGCATGGCCTTGCATGCATGCATTATTCCACGCATTTTAAGGATGGAAAAAGTGTGATGGACCGTTGTCTTTACTTATGGATTCCAGTGATTACAATGATGAATGCTTATATGTGATTGATAAGAGCATTCCTGCTATTCCATTGGTTGTAACTTGCTATAATTGGTTGCTCTAGATGATTGCTACGGCAGTATGATACAAACTATGATGATTGCTGCCACTGATAAGGAGTAGATTGGCTTCTAAGAGTGTAACATGAAGAATGCTTGGTTTGATTGTTTCTTTCTAAGAAGACGTATACACAGAACATGATTATCTGTATGTTGTGGATATTTTGGGGAAGGAACTGCTCTTGAATAAGTTGAATGATAAGTTAATAATCTGCGGCAAAATGATGGGCTAACTATTGTTAAAGACTATGAGGGTGACAGAAGTACTTTACGCTTAACACAATACTTTCGGTTTGAATCTTCTAGCACATAGGTGATTTGTTAAAACAGCTGAAGATGGATAATTTGCAAGCGATGACTTTGTCTATCATTCAGGTATGATGCTATACGAAACTGCACCAATACAGTGGGTAGCCTTACTCGTTACTACATGAAGTCTTATCCATGCATGATTATACTGAAATTTTTTCCTTTAAAAGTAGTAACTAATAATGTTAGAAAATTCTGAACTTATGTACGTTAAAAACAGACATGAGCTTGTATTTTTTATTTTTATTAAATTTGCTTGCATCCGGTGTCCCAGTGTTGTTTGTAAGGTCACGTACTCATATAGAGCTTGACAATGGTACACTTGAATGGCATGGATTTGCCCAAGTTGTTCGGTGTTTGGGCTTTCGAAAAACAGTTACGGGATATCCATGGGGGCTAGTATAGCACGGAGGTGCTCTAGTACCTAACACTGTGACCATAGTCATATCTCTGTCCATCAGTATAGTGAAGAACAGTTGCTTACATGTAAAATGTAAATGTGAACCTAATACATTTCTGTTGCTCTTGTACTGATCGGTATGGCTCATGCCCTGATAAGGCTTCGTTAAACAGCAAAATGTATTGCTTAGTAATGAAGTGAATGATTGGGAAGATTGGATGTACTTTTTATAATGCAATTTAGCTGATAAAGTAGTGAATCTTGTTTCAGACATGGATAACAACTTATGCTCAGCTATGACACCTGTCTTCCTCATGCGACTAACTTGTGAGGTTTTGTTGTGTGGGATGGTGGCAGGTAACAGCTGGGTGTCTTAGAACTTGCTTCGCTTTATGGTACTCTGTACTATTATACTTTATATAGCTATTTTAACCTGTTATGCTATAAATTGAAGGGTTCAAAGGGTTTGGTCTTGACTTGTCAAAAGGGACTATGTGAAATCTTGTTACTCTCTCTCTCTCTCTCTCTCTCTCTCTCTCTCTCTCTCTCTCTCTCTCTCTCTCTCTCTCTCTCTCTCTCTCTCTCTCTCTCTCTCGCATTTATCTAGTAGAGATTGTAGTGTTGAAAACTATATTGCTTCTATATGTCCACTGCTTTCCATTGTTTTGTTTAATGTTGACTAAGAAACACATGTGCCTAAAAAAGGCTCGCCAAAACTACCGAATTTAAGCTTGCAAACACATATGAAACATCAAGTTTTTAAAGAAATTGCAAGCAATCACCAAGATAGTGCACCAATGGATAGCAGAACCCAAGAGAACCATGTATAAGCATGAAATTAGATAGAGAAGAGAGAAATTAACTCTCTCTCTTGAGTTCACCTCACTATATCCAACAAAAATACCTCTTCTTGAAGATGGATCCTCGGTCCTATCATCAAGAGTAATGTTGACATAGCATGTGCATCCAAAGGTTCTTAGAAAGTTGACACTCGGCCTCCTCTTGAATAGCATCTCAAAAGGTGTCCTTCCATCCAAAATAGCACTCGGCCACCTATTGCACAAGAAATTGGCACATAACAAAGCTTGATCCCAAATTGGTTTGTCAAGCACTTAACCTCATAGCTTTAGCACTTCATATAAAGTCCTATGTTGGGGGTATTCCCAACAAAGTGTAAATAAATAAAATCATCCAATAAAATGTGTTGCGAGGGCATGGCATCCTGCGTCCATGGCCCAATGAGCACGCAAATAAAGTTGTAAATAGAATAAAAATGACTTGGGTTTTGGAATTAAAATAAAACTAGAGGCCCAATGTCATTCTTAAACTTAGAGATTACTTTTTAGAGTTGGGTCCAAATTGGGACTCACATGAATCTTGTGATTTCTAATGTACTTTTTGTGGACCCTTGGATCAAGTTGGGTCCAAGATGAATGGATAGGATCATTGTGAATATTAGCCAATAGGATTGAGGGGCAAGGGCCTTCCCCATTTTATAAAAAGACACCATTTGTACACTTTTTTCATGCTTAATGAGGAGGAAACTCTATCAATTTTGGAAGAGAAGCATTCTCATTTGAAATTCAATGCTTGTTATTGCTCTTGTTGTTTTCAATTGCTTTCAAGTTCATGCTTTTTGGTTTCAATAGTTTATGTTTCTCCTTTAGCAAGTATAATGTGCATTTGAGCTAACCTCCACCCTCACTTTCTATCTCTCTCTCTTTCTCTCTTCTCTTCTCAATCTCTTCTTTTCTATCTCTTCCCTTCACCCAAATCATGATGAATGTTAGTGTAGAGGAGTAGAGTTAAAGGAGAATAGTGTTAGTGGTGAGTAGAGTTAAGGGAGAAAGTAGGAAACTAACTAAAAGTAGCATCTATGCATAGTTAGGTACCTACAGTGATCTAACCCTTGTTGACAGGCAAGAGGGCTATACTACGTAAGATCTTTGACCCTACAGTGGCGCTGTTGCCGGGGATAGGTTTCCACTAACTAGTTTAGCTGCATTTTAGCTATTTTCTTGTTTTTTAGAGTAGTTTAGGTAGATTTTTGGGAGTTTAGAGTTATTCTTCTGTATTTTTTTGTGTTTGGACTGTTCACAGCTAGCGGAGGAGTGTGAAGGGGTAGAGGAGGCCCTAAACAGCCTCTAAGGGTTGAAACCCAAACCAATTAGCCAAAAAACCCAAAAAAACACACCAATCTATATTTTGGAGGGAAAAAGAGCTTAAAATCTCATCAGATTTTTATATCTCCAGAATCAATGAGAATTAACCCTTGCATGACTGGCAGCAGCTCCAGGGTACTGTCCCAGACCTGCATAGAAGCCTGCAAGAGTTAGTTCCAAAAAGATTGTAAAAATCAGAGACAAATCATAGAAAATTCAAAAAAAACCCTTAAAAAAATCCAAAAAAAAATCAAATCTTCAAAAGAGCTCTCACAGAGCCCTCTGAAGTTCCATCTCGGTGAGACCATGACACATATAGGCTTGCAAGAGTTAGTTTGATATATAAGTTCCTGTGCGAGAGTTCCCAATGAAAAAACTGCGGAAAAGTACCAGTGAACCCTCGCAGACAGCAAAATTTTCAGTTCCAGTGGTCAAGGACTCCCACAGAGGATTTGGAAGTTCCATCTCAGTGAGACCAGGATACAGAAGAGCTTGCGAGAGTTAGTCTGATTCCAGTGAGCAGAAAATTGGATTTAAGTGCAAAAAAATCACTCAAAAGTGAAGATCCAGCAAATCCTTCTAGTAATAACTCTCGCAGACCCTCTCAATCAATTCATGTTAATTTACATCAGTAATGAAGACTGCGAGAGTTAGTGTGAAGATCTGGTGAAGATCAAGCCAAAAAAGTGGTCTTGAGCCCTTGCAAACAGTGAAATTTTCACTTCTTGCGAGAGTTAACTCTCGCCAAAATGGATTCAATGGGACAACCCGTACCTGTCGTTCCCTTGCAAGTAGTTCGGAGAGCACCACGGATGGAAATACCAAATACGACGAATCATCAGATCCCATCCGATTCCTCCAGATCTACGAGCAAGCTTGTGAAATCTATGGCGAATGAACACCTGCGGAGAAGCTGATGCTATTTTCGATGTCCTTACTGGCAGTGGCTCGAGATTGGTTTATCAACCTGTCATAGGAAGAAAAATCCACCTGGGAAGCGGTTAAAGCGGCTCTCATTACGCGCTTTAAACCAAGAAAGTTCTTGGAAGACCCGTTTTTCCTACTGAGCAAAGTCAAGATGGAAAAATGAGAAAAGGTCCGGGACTATATTGAACGGGTCAAACATCTACGATCCGAGTGCAATGCAGCCCTAACTCCCGATCATGTGGATCCTAGTCAGATTACCACAAAGCATCAGAAGAGAACTGAAACGACAGGAGTAGTACGCTACTTTGCAAGAAGCTATGGAAGATGCCATTAGGGAAGAGGATGAGGGATCTGACGACGAATATCCTTCCACCTACACTCCTACTCTCTCGATCACATCATCATCATCAAACGCATCCGCTCTATCCACAAAACTGTTGTTGGAGCAAATGACAAAATTACACAAACAGCAGATGGAGCAACTTACGGCGCAGTTTGACCAAAAACTGAAAGCCTTACAGGGAACTATAGCAGTAACTCCACATCAATCGGAACCAAACCAGCTGCAGTATCCTCGACGGGAGAATGTATGGTGTTCAGTCTGCACGCAAAACCATACAACGAACGAGTGTCCAGTCCTAAAGCAAAATCTGAGACTGACACACAGATTCTGCCATCTGTGCAATGCAACATCGCACGATATGGCATTTTGCCCGTTTAACCCCCGGATTGTTCAACAGAAGAGAAGTCCTTATCAGACTTCCTATCCTTATCATCAAGGGGCACCCAACACGGCACCAAGGTACGGTGCACCAAATCAACCACAGTGTATGGCCTTACCTGCTCCACCAAGGCCAGCCAACCAACAAGTGGCCCATGTAAATCTGACAACAGCAGAACCAGATATGCAAATGCCACCTCAACCTAAGCAGCAGCAATGATACGGGCCAGATGAATCATTTATGGATCCTGCCATAAATGAATATGTTTCGGCCTATGCAGCTCAAACTCAGCGCCAAGGCGGAAGAAATTACGTTTATGGATGCGGCGAAGGACACAGAATAGCAAAATGTCTCTACAAGGGACAATATATGACCTCCTGCCGAGAATGCGGTTATGGACACTGTTACAAGAATTGTCCATTTAAACCTAGAACCAGTGCACCTCTTAAACTCGTTGCCATACAGCAACCAGCAGTTCCATCAGGGATGCCATCGGAAGGTCGACAATTCCACGCTCCTGTGTTAGCTGTTACGCAAGCACAGAAGAGGAAGGAAGTGACTCCCTCGCCACCACCATCGGTCACTGACGACCAACTCTCAAATTCAGCGCCATATCCAAATGTGAGAGAAAACAGTACCAGAAAATAAGACACTGGGTACAGAAAGCACAAGCAGAGAAAAAAGAGCAAGAAAGAGACAATCCCACAGAACCTCTAGTCAGCATCGGACGGGAACCGCAAGCGGGCTCACCACTGCGTACTGATCAGAATGAGCGGTTGCACCAACATGAACCACCTTTGGAGCTCGAGGAACCACGCACTGAAAGGCTCACACTTTTGCTGTCAAGCCATGTTAGTTTACCGCTCGGGAAACTACTGCGGATTGCAGCATAAGCAAAAAGCCTTCTAGCTGAATGGGCCAAAGCGGATGAGGAGCCAGTAGCGCCTGAGCCCATATATTGTGCAGGCTATGATGAAACAAATAACGTCCTCCACATCGGAGCAGCATGGGAAAGTGAGGAACACAACATCACTTTGCCAATCGAACACAAGAGATACGAGGACGAGGCGACAGTGGTAGATGGAGGATCGGGTGTCAATCTGATCTCCACTACATTATATGAAAATGGGATTTACAAGGATTGAAGCCAGCAAGATTCGCCATCAAGCTAGCAGATCAATCCTATGTGAAACCAAAAGTTGTAGTTGTCGATATCCCCGTAAAGATAGCAGGCATGCAATTTGTGATCACTTTTGTAGTCATGGATATATCTGAATCTCCATTTGCATACCGTGTTTTACTGGGAAGACCATGGTTGAGGACTACGCTAGTAGTACACAACTGGGGTATAGGAAAACTCACCTTCGAGAATAGAGAATAGGCTGTAAAGGTTGATCCAACCACATGGGCAGTGAAACCTATTGCACCCAAGGCTGATGACGGATCATCCACGATAGATCATACCATTGATCGCCCAAGGCTAGCCAAGGGAGGTCACTATCATTCAGAGACGGATGTCGTGAGATGGATAGATGCATTAGCAACTATTGACTGCCAGGCATATCAATATGAATCAGATCCAGAACCTAGTACATCTTCACCCAAATGTTACACTATGGACACACCAATCACATTTGGGGTGAATATGATAAACGTAGCATGGCTGTCAGTGGAGCCTATTGAGAACCTAGTGGACGATGATCTAGTCCCTTGGCAACATGCTCTAACTTATAGTAAGGAGATTGAGCTGACTGATGAACAGGTCCTACACCACATGGACCCAGATCGTTACGGAACCAAGAAGGTACCAGCTCAACCACCACAAAAGTCTGCTATGGCAAAAGTCTCAAGGATCGATCCACCCAAGGCACCTGCGAATAAGAAGAATCAATTGAAGCAACGCTACAACCAGGTGATCCGATGGAGTGACCTATCCGAAGAGGCAACGGCTACAGTGGATGTTGATTCGCAACCATGAGGCGAATGTCGCGGCAGCCCCGAAGAAAGACAACAAGGATGAACCCACCAAAATGACAAAAAAGAGCAAAAAAAAGGTGTGGGATCTCTTAAAGTCAATCCAATTGGACTCAGATACAGCGTCATCTTCTACACAGGTGACAAAAAATCAAAAAATGACCAGTCGGGCCAAGATCAATATGCTAAAAGAGGAATCTCGACAAGCTCCAGTTCACGAGATGTCTGATACTTTCAAGACGACGTGGTAATCATGATGTCGCAAGCCCAGCAAGAACCTGATCAAAGTCAGGCACCAGCGTAACAAGTCTTCGAGGGACCTGCACGAACACAACCGATGAATCTTGCGGAGCTAGGAGAAGAAGAAAAGATAGTGCATGTGGGAGAGCAGTTAACACTCACGCAGTTCAAGAGAATACGATCCTTGTTGGTGGAATATAAAGACTATTTTGCCTGGAGCTATAGTGATCTAAAGGGCATTCCGCCAACAGTAGTCCAACATACCATACCCTTGGTGGACGGAGCAGTCCCCAAGGTGAGCCGTTACTACCGCTGCAACCCGAATTATACAGAACTGATCAAGCAGGAGTTGCAAAAGCTGATGGACACAGATTTCATATACGAGATCGAGCACACAGAATGGGTATCGCCGATAGTTATAGTACCCAAGAAGAATGGCAAAATGCGGATCTGTGTGAATCTAAAGGCGCTAAATGCAGTCACCAAAAAGGACCATTTTTCTTTATCATTTATGGAAAGTGTCCTCGACAAGGTAGCTAGCACCGAAGCCTATAGTTTTTTGGACAGTTTCAGCGGCTACAACCAAGTGAAAATAGCCCCCCAGGACCAGCACGAGGCAGCATTTGCCAAGGAATGGAGAACCTATGCCTATAAAGTGATGCCATTCGGACTTTGCAATGCCCCAAGCACTTTCCAACGAGTCATGTAGGCGGCATTCAAAGATTATTTGCAAAAAAATTTGGAAATTTTCTTGGACGATCTGTGCGTGCATGGACCAGATTCAGAACACTTATCCAATTTGGAGAAGTTGTTACAAAAATGCTGCAAATACCAGATCTTCCTAAACCCTGAAAAATGTCAATTCTGGGTGACACATGGTTTGATTCTCAGCCATATAGTGTCAAGACATGGGATCGCCACAGATTATCAAAGATCAGGATCATTATTGATCTACCACCACAAGGGACGATCCGCGAGTTCTACATTTTCATGGGTCATGCTAACTATTATAGGATCTTCATTCTTGATTTTGCGGAGTTAGCTTGACCAATCTACAAACTCACAACGGATCCACGTTGGAATGAGGAGGCCCTAAAGGCTTTCCAAAAGCTTAAGGATGCATTGGTTTCAGCACCAATCTTACGCCCACCCAATTGGTCCATTGAGTTTCATGTGCATACAGACACATCAAAGTATGCAGTTGGAGTAGTCTTAACCCAGCCAGGTGGACACAAAAAGGATTTTCCAATCCGGTTTGCAAGCCGACAGCTCAGTGATACCGAAAGGAACTATTCAACCACAGAGCGGGAAGCACTGGCAATGATCTATGCGGTTAAGAAATTTCGACATTTTGTTAACCGCATAGATCATTTCGACATTACTTGATCGCCACACATTTTGTTTTTTATACGGACCATCAACCCTTGTTCTATCTCGTTAATAAAACTTGCAACACCGGAAGAATCACCAGATGGCTACTTCTGTTACTGGAGTTTGATTTTCGAATAGTAGTTTGCAAGGGAAAGCAACACTACATGGCAGATTATGTGTCACGAATCAAGAGAAAGGAGATTGCAACCCAACCCGATGATGAGTTGGCAGATGTTGTCTTATTTTACGTGGACACAGTACCAGAATGGGCTGCCGACATTGTTGAATATCTAATGTGGGGCCAACCAGACAAATCACTACCAAAGGCGGAACAGCAAAAATTGATCTTGAAGGCTAGACCTTATCAGCTGATTGTCTATGCACTTCTCAAGACAAAAGTGTGCGGTTTCCAATGCTCATCTCTTTTGTCTACCCTCGTGCCACATACTAACCTTTATCCGCCATCTCAAGCATCCACCCCCTCCCAACCTGCAGTTATTAACACAACGGCCAGCAAACGAATGTGTGGCACGCACTGCCTCTACATCCACATCTCCACCTGCTACCCAAAGACGCAGCTCCACTACCGCACTAACCAATCCATCAACAATCGCCACTTCTTCTTCCGTGCAACCCCCCACTCCGATTTCTGTTGTCGCTACCTCTCTTCCTGTTTCATCCACATCTGTTTCTGTCTCCATCCCGTTTGTTCTGTTGATACCACTCCTACTTTTCTTCCAGTATCCACTACTCCATCCATCACCATTGCATCTTCCATCACTCTTGCCGCCACCGTTGCTTCCATTCCATTCAATCCTTCTGATTCACAACTGTCTCCCGACACTCTGGCATGGATGCAAGTTATCAATTTTTCACCCCCACGCCAGACACTTTCTGCTCCATCCTCACCTTCTTTCATACTCCACACCACCCTCCAGTTTCCCTCTGTTCCTCCCATCCTCTCGTTCGGACAAACCGTCTTCACCCATGTTTCCACAGTTATTTCTCAAGCCCCACCCGCTTCGCCAACAAAGGTTGTCGAGGGCAAGCAACCATTGCCTGATGACGCATTTGTCCAAACAGTGTTTGTACCATCGCCAGATCGGACTGATCCTACCGCCCCAGATGGCATCAGGTCCAATGAGAACCTGATAGAAGATAATGACGACGGGATTCCACAAGTCATCGGGGACGATACAACACAAGCCCCCGCCAGTGCCAGTGTACCGGCTGCTCCCACAGATCTAACGACAGCGTACCAAACCCTGGGGAAATACATCTTGGATGCGGTAGCGGCCAAAGTTATTATGGAAAGCAAGGTACTACACCTGGCGACAAGTAATACACAACTGCGAGCAGACCTCACCAAGATGCAGCAAGAGCTGATTTTGGCTCAGCAACATGAACAAGCAGGGCACCAGGAGATTGCCAAGCTGCAGCAGAAGGAGGAGGGCCTCAACAAATATATCCAAAGCCTCTCCAACGCGCTGACTGAGGCCTCCACGACGGTGCAGGAGTTTCAAGCTGAAGCGTCCCAACGGCTTGCCCCCATCCAGGCGCAACTTACCCTTTTGGAAGCAAAGAATACGCGTCTGAGGACGGAGGTCAAAGCCCTACAAGACGAAAGGCTTGCCTAGTTAGCTCAACCTGCACTGGACTCAAGGCCGCTTTCTCAATCAGAGATGAATCTTCTACGGCGTCAAGTGCAGGTTTATAGCCAAACCTTAAATAGCTACCAGGCAGAATTCAACAAGTATTGGACAAGTGCAACTCATGAGCTTGCCCAGGCCAAGCAAGCCCTCAAGGCGTGCCAAAAATTCATGGACGTGAAGGCCTAGCCCACCCTCGTGGTAATTCCACCGCCACCTAATTTTGATGCTGCACAGGCTAGTACCAGCCAAGATCAGAGCAGCAGGCAACAGGGGAATCTCAACCAGATCAAGAGTACGAAGGCCAAGACCAAGGGCAGACGGATGTGGCTGTTGAGACGCGAGACTAGGGCCAAGGCGCAACCACCAGCCAAAGCCAAGCAATATCACCCAGCGGTTCATGTACGATATCTGCTAGCCGGGCCTCCGAAGACCGAAGTCCGTGGAGGAGAAAATCAATGAGTTTTTATCAAAGTATCCCCACGAGTCATCAATAGGCGGCTGGTAGATATCGTTCTCAGCTCAGACCATAAAGCGAAACGAACTGCAAGCATTGTCCGCCCTCCAACCACAACCAGAGTAGCGTCAGCAGTTATTCAAAAGAGACTCTGTGGCCATCAGGGCCTACGTGACGAGTCCACAACAATTACGGGTGAACGGGCACTTCTTGCCATGTCCACGAAGATTCAAATGGGCGAAATGTGACACCCCTCTGGACACGATCACACTTCAGAATTTCAATCGGCCGGTCGTACAATCAGAATATGGGTGGACTACAGATGTAGACGCTAGAAGGGCTCTCACCACATTCGCCAACCAATACATCAATTGCCCTGATCCGACAGTCTGCGCGGCAGCCACTTACGCCCAAGATTTAGAACATCTGATGGGGATCGAAACTAAATGGGACAATTTTCTCCCATTCATATTCTTTGATGTTAATAAGGTGCTACCTTAAGATAAAGTCAAAGATCAGCTACAAATAGCTCATGTATATTACCGAGTTGCGCTTCTGGATGATCCATGGACACGCCGATTCCAAACATGGGTCAATTAAGATTGGCTGCGGGGGGTCCACAAGTCTCTTTACACGCCAAAGGACTTGAAAAAATTGGACCGCCTCAACTTTATGGAGGACGTCACCACCTACCTCATCCAGCAAAGGCGAGCAAAAAAAATGCTCTACTAAATCGGCAGAGTGCCGAGGGGCCGGCACTACTTCAGGTCGTGGTTCCTGTTAGGAGTATTCCCAACAAAGAGTAAATAAATAAAATCATTCAATAAAATGTGTTGCGAGGGCATGGCATCCTGCGTGTATAAGCCCATGGCCCAATGAGCACGCAAACAAAGTTGTAAACAAATTAAACATGACTTGGGCCTTGGAATTAAAATAAAACTAGAGGCCCAATGTCATTCTTAAACTTAGAGATTACTTTTTAGAGTTGGGTCCAAATTGGGACTCACATGAATCTTGTGATTTCTAATGTACTTTTTGTGGACCCTTGGATCAAGTTGGGTCCAAGATGAATGGATAGGATCATTGTGAATATTAGCCAATAGGATTCAGGGGCAAGGGCCTTCCCCATTTTATAAAAAGGCACCATTTGTACACTATTTTCATGCTTAATGAGAAGGAGAAAACTCTACCAATTTTAGAAGAGAAGCATCCTCATTTGCAATTCAATGCTTGCTATTGCTCTTGTTATTTTCAATTGCTTTCAAGTTCATGCTTTTTGGTTTCAATAGTTTATGTTTCTCCTTTAGCAAGTATAATGTGCATTTGAGCTAACCTCCACCCTCACTCTCTATCTCTCTCTCTTTCTCTCTTCTCTTCTTAATCTCTTCTTTTCTATCCCTTCCCTTCACCCAAATCATGATTACTGTTAGTGTAGAAGAGTAGAGTTAAAGGAGAATAGTGTTAGTGGTGAGTAGAGTTAAGGGAGAAAGTGGGAAACTAACTAAAAGTAGCATCTATGCATACTTAGGTACCTATCCAGTGATCTAACCCTTTTTGACAGGCGAGAGGGCTATACTACGTAAGATATTCAACCCTACATCCTATTCTTCCTTTCAGCCACTCCATTTTGTTGTGGGGTTCTTGATGTTGTATAGTCCCTCTTGATCCCATGCTCATCACAAAAGGCCTTGAACTTGTTAGATATGTATTCACCACCATTGTCACCTCTCAGGCACTTGATCTTTGTGGAAAATTGGTTTTCCCTTGCATTCTTGAAATTGACAAAGACAGCATACACTTCATCTTTGCTCTTTAGTAGATAGATCCAACAAAATCTACTAAAATCATCAATGAATGTTACATACATCTTAGCTCCACTATTGTTAGTTGTAGTAAATCCATGAATATCCAAATGTGCAAGTTGAAAAGGCTTTGTAGATCTAGAAATAGATCTAGTATAAGGTAGTCTATGTGACTCAGACAAAGCACAAGACTCACAAACATGCTTGACATCACTTAAGGAACTTGGAAGACCAATCACAACCTTCTTCCTTGCCATTACCTCCAATGACTTGAAGTTCATTTTTGTGCCAAACCTCTTGAATAGAAATTTGTTCCCTTGAAACACATCCAACTTGGTTAGCAATAACAGAAGACATCCTTCCTTTTGATCAAACAAGCATCTCCATCAAACTCCACCTTGAGGCCTTCACTTAGCATTTGGCTCACACTAAGCAAATTCTTGGTAATAGATGGAATAAACAAGACATCCTCCAAATGAACATTCCTATTTGTAGAGAGAGAAATCCCTTTGATTCCACACTCACCATCATTGGCCGTGTAGATCACCCTCTTGTCATCTCCATATGCCAACAAAGAAGTGAAGTATTCTTTGTGAAAGGTCATGTGTGAACTTGCTCCACTATCAATCCACCAAGGATCTAGATCTCCATCATTAGCAAGCATACATGAAGAATCACAAAAGCATCATCATTTCCATCTTGAACATCCAAACCATCCTCATCAAAAGTAAGATTACCTTGCTTGTCTCCTTGATCTCTCTTCTTCTTGTAGCACTCACTTGCAAAGTATCCTTTGATGCCACAATAGAAGCACTTGAGCTTTGATCTATCCTTCTTTTTGCCACTTGAAGAAGCATCCATTTGATCTTTCCCTTTAGACCACTTACTTTTGGTTTTGCCCTTGAATTTTCCCTTTGTGAATATAGCATCCTCTTGAAGTGTCGATATAGATCCACCTCTTGCTTGAAGCTTATATTACTCATTGATCAAGATCTCTTGAAGATCCATCAAACTTGGCAAAGTCTTTTAAATAGCAATACTTTGAACAATGTTAGCATGAGCATCCAACAAGCCATTAAGAACTACTTGAATAAGCTCTCCTTCCTTGATGCTTTCATCAATGCAAGCCAACTCATCATTCAATGCTTTCATTCTCAAAACAAAAGTACTTGGACTTTCTTCATTCTTTTGCAAACAAGAAAAGATCTGCCTTCTTAGAGTCAACACTCTAGAAGTAGACTTGGATTCATAAAGCTTCTTCAATGAATTTCAAGCTTCCAAAGATGATGTGCACTTGCCAACTTCCTTGAGAAGTTCATTGGTAACATTCATTTTTATCATGTGTAGAGCCTTCTTGGCCGTCTTGTCATACCTCAATTGATCTTGTTGTGTTGCTGGTCTCTCCTGCAAACCTACAACAATATATAAAACATCATTCATCTCAAGAAGTGACTCCATCCTCACTTTCCACAATGAATAGTTACTTGAGGTAAGCCTATCATTGGCTTCCAACATGACTCCAATTGAGGTTGCCATGTAGCAATGACTTGATCTTCTCTTTCAACCTGTTTCAATGCACAAAGCACTCCTTTGAACAACAACAAATGCTTTCAAAAGAAATCACCAAGATTTGAAACTATCTCACAAATTCTCTTCTAGCACTTATACCAAGCAAATCAACACAGAGAATCATGGAATCTTGATCAATGGGGGTCCCCATCTTGATCCCTCAGCAAGTCTCATGAATGGATGCTTTTGTGATTGAATGTTGAACTTCTTCACTAAGCTTTGAGTTCTTTTCGGTTCTATTCAACATTGTTTTGTTGATTTGTTCTTTTTAAGTCACAACATTTAAATTCAGGACTTTAAAAATTAGGAGACCTTCACTTCAAGTTCATAGTAACTTTGTGTATAAAACAAGTTTTGAAGTTTTGTTTTTTTGTCATTACGAAGTTTTGATTTTCACACCTGTAAATCTAAAAATTAGATCTGAAACTTGAAGTTTTTATTAAGCTTCATTAATTTTCCTTTTCTAGACACTAGTTTCATTGGATTTGGAGATCTACAATTGTAGAAATGTGAAAATTTTGGTTTCTTTTGTAATGACAAATAGAAATGGATTGGGATTGGGATCTTTATGTAAACCTTAGCTTGGATTTACTTAAATGAATATACATAAAGATTTGGTTTTCATTTTTGCTTTGGATTAAGGCAAAGGTAGCTTGTTATTGTTGTCCTCTTAAGCTTGGATTGAGCTTGCAAATAGTAGGCTTAAATTGAGCTTACAAACAATAAGATTGAATGAGTAGAAATTAAATGCTTTTATTTCGCATCGGATGTAAAAATTAAAGCATTTCTATTATTCTAATTTGAACCCTTGTTGTTATATTTGCATAATAGGAAAACACACAAGCAACGCCAATGGATCAAACCAATGATAACCCAACTTTTGATTTATCAAACCCATCCAATGTGGCACAGGCTCTTGAACTTTTATATCAACAAATTCAAGCCACTAATAAACAGCTTCTTGAAGACTTGGAGTCCAAGTTAGCCAACCAGAAGAAGCATGTAGTTCCACCTCCCGTAAAATTGTTTAAGGGAGAGAAGAAAGATAGGAACTTGCAAGTGGTAAGTTCATGGCTTAATGTTTGGAACAAATACTTTGGCATGAACCAATTCCCAGAATGTGAAAAGTTATCAGTTTGACACAGGATCCACTCATAACTTTATTAATGTAAATTTGGTGCAGACGCTAAACCTTCCCACCAGAATAAGTGAGAAAAAATATTGTGTGACAATGGCATCAAGAATGAATTCTGAGTTTATGGATTATGTTGTTCCTGATTTAGAATTGCACATACAGGACTACTCTGAAAAAATAGAATTCCATGTTGTTGCATTAGCAAATGTGGATATTATTCTCGAGCAACAATGGCATTTTGATAAGAATAAGTTATTGACAATTGATTTTGTTGAAAAATCTTTATCTTTTATGCATGAGAATTCTTTAATTAAGATCATGACTAGTTTAAGTGTTGACACTGAAACTGTTAACCCTTATTCTAAACAGAAACTTAGTTCTATTATGAAGAATTCAGATTTTAAATTTTATTTATGTTTTCATAATGATATGATTTGTCTCAATGATGAAGAACTTAACATAAATGCCATGAGTATACCCAAGGAAAACACTACAAAATTTGAAGCCTATAATGAACTTAGGCAGGAGTTCAATGATGTTTTTTTAGACCGTCCCGTAGGTTTACCACCCGAAAGGACAATTGATCATAAAATTGAACTAATACGTGGAGCAATTCCAATTGCACAACGTCCTTATAGGATGAGTGCATCGGAAGAGGCTAAGGTAAGTAAACAATTACATGACTACTTGAAAAAGGGGTGGGTACAACCTAGTAAGTCTCCTTGTGCATCACCAGTGGTTCTGGTTGCCAAGAAGGATGGGACTATAAGATTTTGCGTCGACTATAAGAAATTAAACAAGGTAACCGTTAAGAATAAATATCCACTACTGTGGATGGATGATCTAATAGACTATCTTGGAGGTGTTGGGTATTTTTCCAAGCTAGATCTAAGATCGGGTTACCATCAGATACGCATTAAGGCAGAAGATATACCAAAAACCGGGTTTCGGACTCGCTTTGGTCACTACGAATTCAATGTGTTGCCTTTTGGTTAGACCAATGCACCGGCAACTTTCCACCAGATGATGAACGATTTGTTCAGACCATATTTGGGAAGATTCGTAGTGGTATTCTTAGATGATATCCTAGTGTCCAGTAAGACTTTGGCAGAACATAAAGAGCATCTTAGGATTGTCTTGGACATTCTAAGAAGAGAAAAGCTCTTTGCCAAGGAGTCTAAATGTGATTTTTTTGCTAAGGAATTGTCCTACTTGGGGCATAAGATCTCCAAACGAGGAGTGGAGATTGAGCCAGATCGTATCCAGAGGGTTATTGATTGGCCAATTCTCACAACACGGGAAATCAAGCCTTTCTTGGGGTTTGTTGGATTTTTTTGTCGGCATATCCCCCAATTTGCTCGCTTGGCATTTTCCCTTACCCAGGCCTTGAAAGGCTATAAGAAGCTAAGCCGGAGGGCTAAGAGTCCATTAGTGGTGTGGACAGAGGATATGAATAATTGTTTTGAGTTGCTTAAGAAAAGTGTCACTTCAGCACCCATACTAATCATTGGTATCCTAATAAGGCTTTTGTAGTTAGGACCGATGCCAGTGATTATGCTATTGGAGTTGTTCTGATGCAGGATGGACATTTTGTGGCTTATGAAAGCAAGAAACTCAATCCTGGTCAGTCTAGGTATTGTACCTATGAGAAGGAACTGTTAGCAATTGTTCATTCCTTGAAAATTTGGCGACATTATCTATATGGAGCCAGATTGTTTTGACGGATCATCAGATTCTTTGATATTTCTATGATGCTACATATTTAAAGGGGAGGCAAGCTAGATGGGCTGAGCTGATGCAAATCTTTGACTTTTCTATATGATACTATAAAGGAAGTCAAAATACTCTAGCGGATGCTTTGAGTAGGTTACCGATTATTAATCAGTTGAGCCTTGCTGTTATAGAACCGGGGTTGTTTCAGTCTCTTCAAGGACTTTATGAGTCCGATCCTTATTTTGAAAAGTATTGGCAACAAGTACTTTCAGAGGTCAACTCAAGTTTGCAAGATTCTTTGAATCAGGCAAAGACTGAAATGGATTTCCTTATTCGAAACAGGATTTTGTTTCGTAAGAGAAAGGTGTGTGTACCGGAGAATGACACAGTAAGGGCCCAAATCTTGCATGAGTGTCATGATAGTCCATGCGCAGGACATCCGGGTATACAAAGAACACTTGACTTAGTTCAAAGGCAATTTATGTGGCCTAAGATGAAAAGTCGGGTAGAGGCCTATGTACTTAAATGTACTAAGTGCCAATTAAATAAAGCTGAGAGGCTAAAAGCTAGTGGCCTATTACAGCCTTTAGATATTCATATCGAAAAGTGGGAAAGTATATCTATGAATTTTGTGGTCGAGCTTCCACGTACAGGGAAGGGCCACGATTCGGTTTGGGTCATTGTTGACAGACTTATGAAGTTTGCTCAATTTATCCCAACGAAAACTACTGTCAAAGCTTCAAAACTAGCTCAACTATTTGTTGAGAAGCTTTTTTGACTGTACGGGCTGCCTTGCGATATTGTTAGTGACCGTGACCCAAAATTCACTGAGAATTTTTGGCAAGCAATATTTGAAAAGTTGGAAACAACTTTAAGTATGAGTTCTACAGATCATCCTGAATCAGATGGTCAAACGAAAAGGACCAATCAGATGATGGAGGATATGCTTCGAGCATATGTGGGCCATCGGCAGTCTGATTGGGAACAGTACCTTCCACTAGTGGAATTGCATATAACAGTGCAAAACATTCAGCGACCGGATTCAGTCCTTTCATGCTTATGTATGGTTTTCAACCTCGATCACCAATTAGTGTTGACATGCAAAACCTACAAGTGCAAGCCGCAGCTGATTTCCTTGCGGGCATGCAAGAAATGTTACAGCTGGCTAAAGATAGCATAAGAAGTGCCCAAGACAGGGCAAGGCACTATGCTAATCTATCTCAAAAGCAGAAGAGGTATTCGTGGTCAACAACTGGGTATTTTTTAGAGTCCCTAGTCACTCTAGGGGCTTGAAAACTGGTAAATGTCAAAAGTTGGCACCTAGGTATTGCGGTCCTTTTAAGGTTATCCAAGTGATAAACAAGGTCGCATACAAACCAGACCTTCTAATTAATGTTGGAATTCATCTTGTTTCCATGTTAGTAAGTTAAAACCCTCGTCAGGGGTTGGGGAGACCCTGCTCCCTGTGGAAGATCTAGTGGAACTTCTTCGTGATGAGTCTGTGAGTGGACCACCTGAACCCGAGGCGATTGTTAATAGCTGGCAGAAGACTCTATGGAGCAGAGTGATTCGGGAATTTTTAGCCAGGTGGAGGGGCAAACTAGAAGAGGAAGATACTTGGGAAAAGAAGGTTGATCTCCAGAAGAATTTTCCAAATTTTTCCCTACAAGGAAAAATTTAAGTTTAGGGGGAAGGAATGTTACATACCTATGTAACTACAATCTCATTCTCTATTTCTTGCTTAGATTATATTAGTAATAATCTACATTCTATAAGAAACCAAAGAAATTCTGAAATAGACTTTAGAACGTAGGTATATGAGTCCCAGTTCTCAGATTTAAGTTGAGCTTCCATTATCAGTAAAGGATCAAATTAGGCTGTAGATGTGCCAATTGATAGGAGGGGTACATCACCATTACACTGATTCTATAGAAAAGTGTGAAGAGAGGATCAACAAACAACTTTTATGCTTATGATCACATCTTAGTGATTTATGCAACTCTAGCATGCTAAAATTGATGATTTCTATCTTGTAGCTAAATCTAGATGTGCATCCAAATTTGGTCAAGATCTTAGAGATCCAATAAGTATGTTTTGGATCAAATTTTTTCACAAAGTGTTGTAAATCATGCAAGCAACAGCCAAACCGTGTCAAAAATGTATTTGGAACTTTGGGGAGCACCAACATTTGCGCTAGTCTATAGTTGGATCATGGTAGGTCCAAAGTCCATAGAGATATATAGATCATATTGAAGCTAAGAAAAAGGCAATACAAGCAATGAATACTACTATTTGTAGTAGAAAAGAAGGGGCATTGTGGGCTTTGTTTTAGGTGGCATATTTTACTGCAAAAGAGGATCCTCCCTACACCAAGTTCCAATCAAAACTATGGTTGTTATGATCCCTTGAATTGAAAAAAATGGCAAAGAGTCTCTATCAACACAATAAGGCCTGCACTGAATTTATAAAATACATTGGCGAATCATTACGAGGAAGTATTTTGGAAAAAAGTAAAAAAAAAATCCTTTCTTTGGATTAATTGTGGATGAATCCACTCGCTCATAGGTGCAATTTAGCATGTTCAGTTTCATCAGCCTCCAAATTGTCATATTCCGAGTTTATGGTGCACTAATTAATGCAACAATTTCTTTTTTTGCCAATAGTTGTAAGAGGCAATCTCTTTTACGATTGTCACAAGAAGAAATGGCTAGTGATATATTGAAGTTGAATAGGATTGATGCCACAAGATGGTTGAGTCATCACAGTGCGATAAAACGCATATGTGATGTATTGCAACCTATGATTCATTCTATAAATTGGAATTTAACAAAATTTCAAGAAAAAAATCAAGTTTGCAAAAAGATATTGTTTTCATCGACAAGGATGCCCAAGATGTTGATGAAGACTATTTGGAAGCAGTCTTGGCATCTACAAGTAAGTCGAAGAAGGCAGTTCAGGCTGTTGCAACCAAAAGCTTCTAAAAAGATTATTCGACTTCAAATCTATATACATTTTACATTTTCTAGCGGACTTACTTGGAAGGCTGTCAATTTTGAGTTTGACAATTCAACAAGACTATGTGAAAGTTGAGGCAGTCTTAGGAATTGTTTCTAGTGAAATTGCTTTGATTGAAGGCGAGTTTATTGAAGACCCTCCTACAAATCTGAACGCTGGAACATACAATAGTAAGGGGTATGCAATCTTACCAGATTATGGACCTGAAAATGGTTATATCCGAAGGTTACAAAATTCCATACAAGGAATATGTATTATGATATAGAAATCAATAGGTCTGTTGTAGGTGATGACTTAGTAGAGGTGATTGACTTCTAAAAGACTTTTTCTCGTGCTATAGTTGAGAGTTTGTCAAATCAGTTCCAAGATAAAGGTCATTTGAGTTCTTTCGACACTATCTCCTACCAGCATATCAAGATGCATGAGGGAAATGAAAGACTATGGTTATGAAGAGATCAATTGCCTTGGTGATTTTTTTGGGCTTTCAAAAGTCGATGCGATTGGAAATGTGATTCCTCCACTCATCAATATTGAAGAGGTGAGGAAAGAATATAAAGCATTCAATGTTCAAGCTACAACTATATGGAGCGGCCGATCTTTTCATGATACATCACTGGCTCCAATCAGCAATTGCATGAGAAATATAAAGGATTGTACACATTGATATGCATTGCGCTTGTGCAATTTGCCAATTCGGTTGCTTGTGAAAGAGGCTTTAGCAAACTCAATCTAATCAAAGATAGAAAAAGAAATAAGATTGATTTCGTGGATGCCTTAATGTGTATTTCAATTGAGGGAAGCAATGACCTAGATTCATTGGACTTCTCAAGTGCAATCAATTCTTGGACGAGATCGGCCGAGTATTGGCACATTTTTTCAAACTCAAATGATAAGTTGATGTAAAATTTGTTGTCTACATTTTGGTAAGTTATAAATTTGTATACTTTTTTAATCTTATCCTTTATATTTCTATTTTCATTGGCTAACATATGTCATGATCTATTGTGCTAATCGATGATCTTATGTGCTTTCACAAACGTTGTATCAAACTTATGATAATGTATTGCGGCAAGACCTATTGAGTTTCTTGGTATATGCTTGAAAACTTTGAATACCAGTCTTTTTGTCAATTGGAAAACCATAATGAATCAAGACCAACAAAACAACTGAAACCTGACATCTTTCCATGTATAAATATATGTGCTTGTGAGCCGAGAGAATTAAGTTATGTTAACATACTGTAGACATTATCTTTTCTGTCCTTAAATAACGGAATCCTACTTTGCTCTCAATTATGCAAGTTATATCATTTCAGATGTTTAGAATATACTACAATCGAGGTAGTACAAATTTGTCCTAATGAATTTTTGTAAAAAAATTCAGATGTTTACAAAGTATACTACAATTGAGATAGTACCATGTGCTCCTAAAGTATTTCAAATACTTATAGATCTTCAGATCTTCTCATAGTCAACAAGCATAATTACCATGAGGATGTTGCTATAGAAAGAAATTGAATTGATTCCATTGCACAAGTATGGAACAAGAAGATAATCTCGAAAGCTCAGAACAAGCTCATTGCTTGTTACTTTAAATTAAAGACACTATTAATATTTATGTTTCCACCTATACCAAAGTCCAGTTAGATGGTTGAGTGCTTTATTCCAAATCTAGAAAACTTGTTTTGGTCATGCCAAATGAACAATTTGAGCTGTCGTTCCATGTACAAAAATATTTAGACTCTACAATCAGAGTATTTTGTACATGGATTGATACCTATGAATTTTCTCTTTTTCCTTACAGTGATTATGTTTGAGAGAGAGAGAGAGAGAGAGAGAGAGAGAGAGAGAGAGAGAGAGAGAGAGAGAGAGAGAGAGAGAGAGAGAGAGAGAGAGAGAGAGAGAGAGAGAGAGAGAGAGAGAGAGAGAGAGAGAGAGGCTGTCCTGCCATCCAGTGATAATGGCAGCGGGCATGGTATATCAACAGTGGGGTGTGTGCAAGTTTCAAATACAATGTGAAGAGTATTGTTGCTTGTTGCTTGCGAAAGCATGTGCCACGGATCAAGGCGTTGCTGCTCTTTGTGAAAGCCAACAACAGACCACAAGTGCCACCCACAAGGCCACAACTTACAAGTTATTCTATATCATAGTATGTGTATGATCTATCTATCTTTCGACCCTCTTTTCCTCCTTGCTTGATCGCACAGCTGAGAAAAGGGCCAGTGTGAAGAATTGCCAAAAATTGGCAAATCTAGCTTGATCAAAAACCATGTAGAATAGTGTAAATTGTGTACACAAGTGGGTCCCACACATGTGAGGCCATGATGCCACATGGGAAACCCATCCTAATGTAGGTTAGGTCAAGTCAAGAGAGTTGGTCATGTCTATTTGGTGGTCATCCCTACTTTATAGGACCTACACCTAAGTTTAAGGTGAAAATTTGACCAACTAGCTACCTACCAAGCATAACTCTAGGAATAGACTAGGGTTTCATTTTAGGTCAAGGAGAGTGAGTTAACTTCCTTATTACATGCTGGAAATCCACCTAACTTCAAGAAGGAAGTCGAATTTGCTATGTATTCCCTCTCTCCATAGTGAGAAGATAGAAAAATTTTGGAGCTCATTGGCAATCTCAAGCTAGTTCACTATGTACATTGAGTTTTTGTGATCCGAATGAAACCAAATCAATTTCTACTTGTTTCTCAGGTTTAAGGCCGTACTACAGCCTGTAGTACACACGTGTGGGCTCGGATTTTGATGTTGATCAATGCTTTTGATTGTTAATGCTTGTTGTTTGTCAAATTGCCAATCTAGATCAACTTTTTTGTGTCTAGTTTTTTGATAGATTGTTAAGCAAGCATCCAATCACTCTTGTGGATCTTTTGTAGATCCATTTATGGTCCTAAAGTACAGTACTTTCACATGGTATCAGAGCCAAGTACAAGAGCATAAGCCATTGATCTAATGCAAATCCATTTTTAGCAAGTTTTGGTGCTAAAAACTAGTATTGAGAGGGCAAGCTAGAATCTTGATTTTGGTGAGGAGATTTGATCCCAAACTTGGTAGGGGTCCAAATCCGTACTGTCCACATGTGTGGGCACCTCTGAACCTGCATTTAATGCATGGTATTCATTTTATCCAAAAAAATTCAATTTGTGAGCTGTTGGTGTAATTTTTGGTGGAGATCCTAGGATAATCTACCAAGATCATTTGCCATTGATTAGATTTGAATTTGTTTTATGGAATCTAATTAGTCTAGGCTGACGTCAAGTCCTATTAAGGTTAAAAACAGGTCTTGAAAGTACACCAAGAAGGAAGAAAGAGATTAAGTCATTTTTTTGTCCAAAAATAGCCAAAATTGGCAAGATTTTGATTGTAAGTAGATTTCACATCATCTTATCTTCATTCCAACTTTGTGAGGGAGTGCTAGAACTGAGATTATAAGTCTATTTGTTGGATTAGAAATCTAATTTGAGTGAAAAACTACAAGAGAGAGACCTTAGTGAGTTTCTAGAGACAATCAAATCCATTTCTTGGCAAGATTTGTTTGAAAGTAGTTTTCACTTCATCTTATCTTCATTCCAGCTTTGTGAGGGAGTGATAGAACTGTGATTATAAGTCCATTTGTTGGATTAGAAATCAAATTTGAGTGAAACACTGCAAGTGTGAGACCTTTGTGAGTTTCAAGTCAATCAAATCTATTTCTTGTTTGTAGAAGTCACTAGTAAGATGGAATCTGCTGGAGCATACCTTCTAGAAACTAGTGAGAGGTTGAATTCTACAAATTATGCTATTTGGAAGGTTAGAATGGAGTCACTCTTGGTGCTCCAAGACCTTTATGAGTTCTTGATTGAAGATGAAGATGAACCTCTAGGTGCACAAGAGTTAGCTAGATACAAGAAGAGATCTAGGCTTGCACTTCATTGTGTGAAGATGAATGTGAACAATGATTTGTTGAGAGAAGTATCAGCTTGTACTAATGCTAAAGAGGCTTGGGAGTGTTTAAAATCAATCTACGAGTCTAGCAACACTTCTAGAGTTCTTATGCTTAGAAATCAAATTTTGCAAAGCATGAGGAGAAGTGAGGAGAGTGCACAGGATTATGTACTCAGAATCAAGTCTCTAAATAGGGAGTTGGCTTCCATTGGAGAGAAGATTCATGATGGAGAGCTTGTACAAATTGTCCTTAATGGTCTAGGAGATGACTTTGCAAATTTGGTCCAAAGTTTTGCCATCCAAGACACTTTGCCAACTATAGAAAAACTTCACAGTGTATTAGTGGCTGAAGAGTGTAGGATGCTCCATGCAAAATCTAGGATGAGTTCCTTGTCATTGTAGGATGGTGATGAGAAAGACAAGTCAAAGCAAAAATGCTTCTTTTGTGGAAGGAAGGGGCATTATGCATCTGAATGCTACAAGAGGCTAAGAGCACAAGTGGAGGTGGACAAACAAGGAAACCTTGCAAAGGAGGAGGAGGAGCATGAAGTAGATGTATTCTTGATGGCATCTACATCCTCACCAACAAGCAATAGCAATTCAAGAGACAATTGGTGGATCGACATTGGGGCTAGCACCCACATGTCTTGTGAAAAGGACTTTTTCTCAACCTTACACTCTTTCAAAGATGCTAAAAAGTTTGTCTTTACTGCAAATGATGAAGAGTGAAGGATAGATGGTGTTGGCACCATCTCTTTGTATCTAGAATCCTCAAAATACATGGATCTAGAAAATGTCCTTTATGTACCATCAATCACCAAGAATATGCTTAGTGTTGGTCTACTCTTAGAAAGTGGTTTGGATGTCCACTTTAAGCATGGTGTTTGCTTCATCTTGAAGAATGATGTTTGCATTGCAAAGGGATTTAAACATGGAAGATTGTTTAAGTTGGAAGCTAGTGTTGCTTTTGAAAGAATGAGCTTGGCAAAGGAGGAGATCACTCAAGAGGAGATCTTGGCAAAGTGTGATCTTGCTTGCATTGAGGAGGAGCATCAAAAGGAGGAAGATCTTGAGGATCAGCCTCAAAGCATGAGAGTTCCAAGGGAGTCCTCAATGACAATGTCCGAGTCATCAAATTGTCCATTCAAGTGTGCATCTTGCAAGGGTGGTGAGCATTGGAGAGTCTACTATCTTTGAATACTTTTTGGAAAGTATTAGTAGACATGAGGTGACTTGTTTCTTACCTTTAAGATTCATGGTGTTTATTACTTTGTATGACAAGACAATGAAATGGGATGCTTTGAAATCTACATTTGTTGTTGATAAAGCAATTTCATTGGATAACTATTTTTGTAATAGTTTGAATAGTGTCATAAAAGATGAAACATCATTTGTATTGGAAATCTTTGGGTCCACATGCTTTGAGCATGATCATTCCAATGTGAGGACCAAAGATTATCCTATTTCAATGATAGGAATAATGGTAGTGTTTTGCTCTTCAAGTAGAGATTGTAGAATCTACTTGTTTTCAGCCAAAGAATTTGTCAATGGTGGAAATGTGATCTTTCAAGAGTGGAAGATTTGTAAACTTGAAGAAGCACCTTTGGATCAACACCTTATTCAATTCATTGATGGTTTGGAGTCAAGTCAAGTGGAGGAGCAAGCTCAAGACCCGAGGACTCCAAGAAGAACCTTGAGTATCAAGATGGAGCCATCTAGGCTCAATCATATGGATCAAGCAAGACAAGTTGTCTTTGGCAACATTATTTATGCACTTAATATTTTAATTGATGTATCTTCAAGTGCACAAAATGTCTTGGAATCCATGGCTTGGCATGATGTTTAGTTTTGAACTGTGCTACATGTATATAGACACATTTATAGAACATCTTGTAAGGGATCCTCTAAGAGGTGGTGAAAGATCCTTCATGGACATCATTCTCTATTGGAGTCTCAAAAGTTCCTTCTTTGTAGCTGGATTTTTTAGACACTTCTAAAAGCTTTCATTGATCTATCAAGAGAGTTGTAAATAGATCAAGCTAAATTTGAGGAGGAGTGTGAAGAATTGCCAAAAATTGGCAAATCTAGCTTGATCAAAAACCATGTAGAATAGTGTAAATTGTGTACACAGGTGGGTCCCACACATGTGAGGCCATGATGCCACATGGGAAACCCATCCTAATGTAGGTTAGGTCAAGTCAAGAGAGTTGGTCATGTCTATTTGGTGGTCATTCCTACTTTATAGGACCTACACCTAAGTTTAAGGTGAAAATTTGACCAACTAGCTACCTACCAAGCATAACTCTAGGAAATAGACTAGGGTTTCATTTTAGGTCAAGGAGAGTGAGTTAACTTCCTTATTACATGCTGGAAATCCACCTAACTTCAAGAAGGAAGTCGAATTTGCTATGTATTCCCTCTCTCCATAGTGAGAAGATAGAAAATTTTTGGAGCTCATTGGCAATCTCAAGCTAGTTCACTATGTACATTGAGTTTTTGTGATCCAAATGAAACCAAATCAATTTCTACTTGTTTCTCAGGTTGAAGGCCGTACTACAGCCTGTAGTACACACGTGTGGGCTCGGATTTTGATGTTGATCAATGCTTTTGATTGTTAATGCTTGTTGTTTGTCAAATTGCCAATCTAGATCAACTTTTTTGTGTCTAGTTTTTTGATAGATTGTTAAGCAAGCATCTAATCACTCTTGTGGATCTTTTGTAGATCCATTTATGGTCCTTAAGTACAGTACTTTCACAGCCAGCCGTGGACACGGTGTTCACGGCTGTGTGTGTGCAAGGGTATCAATGTTAGGCTTGCCACTGCTATAGCAAAAGCTACATAGAACAACCAAAACCATAGAACTATTGCTCACCACCATCTTCCAATTCCAAAGCATTGCATGATCGTCAAACAAATTATAAAACCATATTGTAAGGAAGAGTAGAGTACACCAATCAATCTCCATCATTCCACTTATTTATAGTTCCACTCAAGTCATGAATGGTCATCCATATTTTAGAATTTGAAATAGTATAGTGGACAAGCACATGAATGGGATTAATAGAATGAAAGATATTTTGATAGTAGTATATTTTTCAACATATCTATACTTTGTGTGGTTTCAATATATGTTTCAAACCTAATTTGTGTAGTTTCAATATATATTTCAGATCTGATTTGTCTTGTTGTTAGATCCTCAAATGCTTTAAATGCTTATTCAAACTCATGCACTTGTTTGTGTATCAAGTTGATGTGAATAAAAGTAATGACAAGCCAAATACAGCCATAATTTTGCATATTAATGCAATGATGATGAGAATGTATTAAGTCAATGTAGAGTCGATGTGACAAAAATCTGTCCAACACAGATATAATTTTGCATGTTCATACAATGATTTAAAACACTTTGTGTCCTCATAAATCTTTTGCAAAGCTTTGTTGATATGCTTAAAGAAATCTTTGCATGATTTGTAGTGGTTGACGTTTCTAGTTTTATTGCATGTGTTATGATGCTAGCAAATATTCTTAAAAATAAATTAACTTTGGAGATGTTTTGACCCATTGTCCATTCATAATTTTGATAGGTTTCTTGAGGCATGTTCCAAAATCAGCAATGAAGTCTTCTACTTCTTAAGGTTGTAGTTGGACCATATAGTATGGGTACATTGTGAAGCATATCAACGGCCTCATTTATAAGGAAACAAGAGGTGTGTTGAAGATCCTCCTCTAGAATGTGATCAAAGATGCAATGATGTACACAGAGCATGTTGGGTGGAATACTCTAAATTGTTACGGATGTTGTCTATGGTTAAAGAGACAAGGAAAAACCCTTAATGATTTTGGAGGTGCTCACTCCCTTTTTTCCTTTATTACCAATATTGTAGCTACTTGACTATAGATATTTTGTTCATCGACATGATTAATTCACTTTGATTTGAAGCATGAAGCTATGTAATTTGACAGATTTAATCACACTTTTCGTACTCACTTGATGGAAATCCCACTATTGTCATGTCCACTCTAGAAGCTGCCAAATTTTCGATAACGACACAACAATTGTCATTTTGGTATTCGTTCCCCCCGTATGTATCTTGGTTGATGGGTTTTTGCTCAATGTACAAACAAGAGACCACGGCAGCAAAAATGAACAAAACTAGTCATGATTCATTACGGTTTGAACTGGTATGGAATAAGGTTGGAAAGGATGATGGGATTACGAGATGGAATCTGAGTTCATGGGGAAAGCAACCATGTGTGGTCACATACCAAGAAACCAAGAAGTCATATGTAGAATGAAAGTTGTGGCTTTTAGGTTTTAGAGAAGGCAGATAATTCCAGATTATCTTTTACAGCAATAGTTAAGATCCACGAAGCTCCATTGTCAATGAGTATAGTTGAAAATTTTAAGCGTTGCTAGGATCAACTCTTGTGGACATGATGACTTCAGTTTGAGGAAATTTGATGCGGATTTATTGTGAGGTCTGACTGATTTGGTTTCTTATTATAGTTCACCTTCCACGTAGCTTTGGACTTCATCATTGGCATGCACCATCTCCTAAGACAATGAAAATGATGGACAATTGAAGTTTGAATGTCTTTGTTAGAGACCTCTGATATACTTGCTACTGTGCACTTTGATGTTGTTATGTGGTGAATTTATGGTAATGAGCAAAATTCTTTTGATATACCTCATTTTGAGCCTTTCAAGGCATTGTTTAACTCTTTTTTCAAAATTCTGTTGGCCATGGCTATAGTAACATATTTGTAGTTGAATTAATCATGGTAGTTTAAGTTGTAAGTTGAATGCTAAAATTCTATTGTGTCTTAATTTTGAGTGAAGGACAACTATAAATTAAAGGGTGGTTTCACACTACAGGCAAGTCCCTTTGTCTGGCCCTTTCACTTGCCACCCATTTTTTGAACCTTGGCAAGAAACCACCACAAGCAAGCCCCTTTGCCTGGCCCTTTCACTTGCCACCCATTTTTTGAACCTTGGCAAGTGAGTTGACAGGCAATCGACCACCTCTATTTGCCTACCTCTATTTCGAGTTTGGATGGTAAGTGTTAAATGAAGGGTTACAATATGATTGGCCCATTTGAATCTTGACATGCGATTGGTCCATTTTATTAAGGTATTGTGTTTTGAAGTGCAAGTATGAAACTTTTCATGTTAAAAGGTTGAAGGGTGCTCTATATTTCTTTTTCAAACAATCACCTTTCAAATGTTGAGGTCAAAATTGAAATGCATTTCATTAAAAGGAATATGGTGTTGAATGGTTTAAAAAACTTCAAAATGTAAGTTCACTTGCCAAGGGAAAGCTCAACTTGCCAGTCCAAAAAATGGCTTTGAGAAGTTCCTACGTGGCAGTAAGTCCTTGCCATGTCATTTGCCACATAGTGGCAAGTACTTGTTAGTGTGGAAGGGTGAAATTCCCATTTTTGCTCCCTGGACCAATGGAGAGCTCCATTTTAAATTTTGGAGTTGTCGGGTAGTGTAATGTGAAATGGCCCTTAGTGCAGGAAATTAGATGACAAGCTCAAAAATTTCACAATTTTGTACCTTAGACATTTTGTTTTAATATGATTTTTTAGACCATTCTTTAATTATTGTCGGATTCAGGAGGCTATGTTTCAAAAATTCTAGGACCCTGCACATTAATTTCAAAAAACCTAAACATGAATTGTTTCTATATAGGATGGCAAGCACAGCCTCTAAAAACCTGGTGGCAGGTTGGCAACCAAGCAAGCACATGGATCTGCCACCGGGTTACTGTTTAATTATACCCCGTGGTATGAGTGGAAGGATTGTTTTATGTAAACTATGGAATGCTAGTTGTTGCCTCATCCGTGTCGTAAATGACATCTGTCATCTATCATGGGCACGGCCCATACTACATAGTAATCAAAGTTCAAACTTCACGTGTAAAGAGCCTATTATGTTGGCTCAATGTTGCTATTCCACTTGATGGTGGACAAATTTTCCTTGTAAAAGTAGTTTTGTTTGTACCAATGCTCTTTGGTATGATTCAAGACTAAAACGTGAAGACCAGGCCTACCTATGATCTAGTTTTTAGCACTTTTTCGAAGGTAAAGGCTATACGTAGTAACGACAGCGCTAAAGAGCTGAAGGTCGTTAATCAATCGAAATCTCGCTTTCCGACACATTCACATATTATAATTTTAGCTTGCTCAATTAAAAACAAATATAGAGAATGTTGACTTTGCATATAATGGTAACGCATACCACAGATAATATTTTTAGCTTGCTCACGTAAAACCATATATAGAGATTGTTGACCATAGGTAAACTCTGCTGTACCTTCTCATTTTAGCAACACACCTTCTCATTTTAGCAACAAGACACCTTCTCATTTTAGCAACAAGTAATGCCGTGCTCAGAGTTTGTGTGTATTTTGAAAGCACCTTTTTAAGCACACATTTAATAATGCCATAATTTGGAATGCCTGCTGTGACAGCTGAATTACTAGCAGCTGAATTACTAGCAGTTTCTCGCGCTGTGACAGCTGAATTACTAGCAGTTTCTCGCGGAATGATTACTCTGACACCTGGCTTACTGATCCATTCTGCAGGAATCTCCATCCTTCACACTGAGCATTGTGCAGGGGAAAGCCGCAGCCCTCGGGCCTTCCATGCAGTTCGGCTCTCGGGCAACGGCCCTCCCAGCACGGAAGGCCCTCGGGCAGGGCATTTCCCCCCACCACCACAAGAAACATTCAGATATTGAGCAAGGCTAAGAATATTTTCGAACTCGTTCGGCACTTCAGAGCAAAGTAATGTGTTATAACTGTGCAGGTGCCAGGGGTTTTGTGAAAAATTATTTGTGATGTTGTGACTTGTTATAACTGTTCTTGAAAACTTGTTCTAGTACTACAAGCCAATACATGAAGAGCCAAATGGACTTGTTTTTCCAGCGATATAACACAAATGAAACCTTGAAGCCGCTGCAAGACCGTCGATGATCCTGATTCCTCGAAAGTGTCAGAAGCATAAATGTAACTAGTCATCGGTCAAACGATTGTACACATTCAGCTGCTTGAGTAATTTCTTGCAGATATTAAACAGTCCTGGAGTTTGGATTTGGAATCATTACTATTTATAAAAATTACACAATCAAGATTTTCGTAGGAGGTAGTTGGCCATTGAAGAGCACATGTGAAAGAACATCATCAAGCACACATAAGGAAAGCATATATGTGGACTCTTAAACAAAAAAACGGCACAACACTCAAAATAAACAAGAGAAGCTGATTCGGTTATACACTATTACATTCTTCAGAACTCACAGTAAAGTTACAATTTTGCGAATTTGTATCGAACAGTGTGCAGGCACGCAGATGCATTTCCCAGTACCGCTTCTATGGTACTATCTTATCGAGTGCTTCTACCCTCTTAAACAAACAAGTTCCCGAACAGAGACCGCATTAGTATATACAAAACTGTTTTCACATCACGTGTCGAGCATCCAGAGATAGTCGATACGAGCATTGCTATGGAATGTCATGCACACTAGGCTCTAAGTTTTTTTAGATGAAAAAGGCGTATCGCATCCCGCTTTGAAGAAACATGTAATGCGGCTCAGACAACAAGTGATCACTTCTAAACCATAGGCTTAGTCTTGCATCGCGCAGAGCATCTGGCCTGAGGTCTCTTTCGGGGAATCTGTAAGGGTATTGATGGTGGAGTCCAAAAATACCAGCAAGTATGATACTTGGCACTTTCGTCAGTTTCCCAAACCATCGAGATCTTCTCCACCTTCTTAACCAACCAGCTTCTTCCTCGTTCTGCCAGCCGTTGGCTTGTCTCGCGCCGTGTTCTAACGGAACAGCAGGAACTTCTTGAGGCAACAAGCTCTCATCCATTATGCGGGATAACTTCTTGCCACCCCTAAATCTTAGTCCTCTTTGCAGAGAACTGGACAAACGCAGACACATTGAATCTACAGGAATTAGTCTGCTGAATTGTTGTTTTGATAACCGGAAGAGCTGTGGAGAGCTGCCAGAGAAACACGAGAAGATTCTCACGCTCCAACGTTTTTACTCTTTAGGATCTCAACACATATCGTGTTAAAAGCCTAATGCTGCCAAAATACTATAAATATGGATGCAAAATGATGCTAAATTATTAAGGTAATCTACTTCTCACAAAATAAGATCAAGAAGGAATGAAGCACAACCTACAACACTCGCTTAGCTCTAAGCTAAGACTTCCTTCAATGCAAATCGATCAACAGAGAAGGGAGTGAAATACAAGCTCAGGGAGGACATTATTAGATACATTGCTTGTAAAAAGCAACGCAAACTTCAAAGAGAGCATATTACTCCCATTACTACTTCCTTAAATACCAAAAAAACACCATAGGTCAAGGAAACTATGACTTAGAACAAACTCAGAATGAGGAATTTACTGTCATTTCTCATGGATACAGGTGTTAATGTACCTTACAAACTGTCATGACTGCCGAATTCCAAGCCAACTCCTGCGCTTCACCCAATCGTGATGCCTCATGGCAAATGCTGGCAAATGCTGCGATGCGCCTTTCATCCCCAGAAACACAGATCACGATCCATCGTTCCAAAAGAAGATGCCGACAACATCTGATACAACGATTAAACAAATCTCATACAACAATATCATATCATATCTCGTTTCATAAAATTATCCCGGAGCCGTATTTCTTCATAGCATTCACACGCTAAAGCGATCCAATTTTGCGGCAGCCGCACGTCCAAGCTGGACAGACCGTCCGCGGCACTTCAAGTTTAGGTCCGCACGCTTGACGCGTCTCGTCAGCCACCACTCTATGGGGCATGGACCAACAGTTCTTCTGGCGCCGGTTCCAATCCCGGTGAGCTCACTGCACAAAGTAAAATCTCGCGAATCAAGACACACTACACTAGGCGCTGTAAACACTCATTAATCTAGTACAATAATACAAAAATACAGCAGCCAGCTGGTTTCAGTTTCATTTTTTTGCTTTGGAAACTAAGCTCTAGCCTCTCTCTCTCTCTCTCTCTCTTGGGAATTCTTTGCATTCTTAGCATGATTTCCATTCATTTATTAAGTACAAAATTTGTGATTCTTCACATGTGAAGATCATTGTAATCATAAAAGTCCACTATGACCTCAACTCAACATGATGGAATTCCATAAAATATGGATTGAAGCATTTCAAATTGGTTTAGAAAAGACTCTCAAGCAATATTTTCCATGGCGAAAGCATAAATCAGGTGCTACAACTTTTCAAGCCTTGACACTCATGAGTGTCTCTCAAGCCCACCTACTATGGCTTTGCCCTATACCAATTCTGTCTTAAATTTAGCTCACGTGTTGAAGATGATCAGAAGTGACACCTTTGTTTATGTTCATACTTAGTCTTTTTTATTCCTACACATTTTATATTTGGTTGCCACTTGAGCCTCGCTCTTTTCCAACATGCATGCATGTTACTATCACATGAATGATATGAGGCAAGTCAAAACATCCAATAGTGAACCCCTTACATATATAGTACCAATGTTGGGCAGGTAATGAAATTTTTAGTACCACACTTTTTGATAACATCTATTACTAGCTGGGTGTGGAGGCATGTTCACAAATTGGTCACTAGTATCAATATAAGCATGTTTACAAGTTGGTGGCACGAAGTCAGTTCTTTGATACTTGTGTTAACACTAGTCGTGCACCTGTATACTCTCCCCAACATTGCATACTACCCATCACAAAACTACTCTAGACTACCTATTTCAATAGACTAAATGTTGTGCTCTCATCTCAATTATAGACTAAAGGATCTATGGATAGTAGTTATTTGCAATCAACCCAGTAAACATAATATTTGTTACTTGTATCTTGAGATTTTAATATGTATGTCAATGACACCTACAAAAGAACAAAGTATTCCTTTGTTATTTTGTATTTCTTAAGCCAAATTATGCATGCAACTTGAAGACGTGGATTGAAAATAATCTATTTCTAAATCCTCCAACATGTCTCTCTTATTTCCATACCACGATGACTTAGTCTATAGTGCTTTAGACATCATGATAATAAGGTGAAGTATGCATATGAAAGAGCATGTTATTGTACACTTGGATGTATCAACTATTTGAAATCAATGCTAGAGAGAAAAAAGAAAGAAATAAAGATTTTAGAACTATCTTAGAATACCCAAGGTACATAATACTAAAAAGTACATCTCAACGCCGACGATATGTTGTCGGGGCCATTTGGTATGGGTCACCAACAACATGTTGTCGGCACCATTTGGTCCAAAAATTGGTTGTCGTCATATTTGTTGTGGCTTGTGGTTCTAAGCATTCCTTGCATGACCGTGAATTGGGTTAAGCTCTTGGGGAATGGGCTCTAACCAGTTCGTTGAGTTGGATGGCTTGCTTGGGTGGAAGTTAGATGTTTATAGTTGCCTAGTATGATGTGGCACCAAGTTGGCTTTCGGCACTCATGGCAAAGCTTTGAGTTGGTTAAGTGTGATGTAAGTCAAATGGCTTGCTTGGAATGGATGTTACTCATTCTTAATGAAGCTTCGAGTTGGTTAAGTTTGATGTAGTCGAGCGACTTTCTTGGAGAGAAATTAACCACATCAGGTCACCCTGTCTAGCATGGCACCAAGTTGGCTCTCACTGTTGGTTTCAGAACTTCAAGTTGGTTAAGTCTGATTTCTGTTGGCGACTTACCTACTTGTATGTCGAGTTGATTGGGACTAGAAGTGTTGAAAGCCAAGAAGCTAAGTCATGGTTCCCAGTTCCCTTTGGGGTGCCTATGCTACAATAATGTAGCCATGAAGAGGACATCGTACAAAGAACGAAGAGGGAGGTTTTTTATCTTAACATGAGGAGAAGCACAAAGCAAGGCCAATGAGAGAGAGAGAGAGAGAGAGAGAGAGAGAGAGAGAGAGAGAGAGAGAGAGAGAGAGAGAGAGAGAGAGAGAGAGAGAGAGAGAGAGAGAGAGAGATGCTCAAGGAGAAAATTAAAAATATAAAAAGATGAGACAAAGCAAAGCAAGACACATGCTTCTGCTATCTCTCTCTCTCTCTCTCTCTCTCTCTCTCTCTCTCTCTCTCTCTCTCTCTCTCTCTCTCTCTCTCTCTCTCTCTCTCTCTCTCTCTCTCTCTCTCTCTCTCTCTCTCTCTCTCTCTCTCTCTCTCTCTCTCTCTCTCTTTGTCTCTCTCTCTCTCTCTTGTTGAGTGCATCTAGTGCATCCAGATGGAGCATTGTCGTCACTCTGGGATCTCTCGTTGTTTGTTTGGTCCGTGCCATATCCTCCAACATTGGTGGTTAGCTCGTGAACACCTATGAGACAAAGCACGAAATAGCATGCACAACACTAAAAACACACACTCTGACACTCAAAGGATGAAGTGGTGAAATGAGGACCCAGACACCCTTATATATAGTGAAGTTACTATTTATAGTTTGTGCCACTTTAAACGTTTTGGCCTCTTTTCCAAATTCAGTATATTCATGTCTTGTCACATGAGAAGGTAATGCATTGCAGGCTAGCGACGGCCTTCAAACAACCTCAAACAAACCTAATCGAAAACCAAGATTACTGTGAAATCAATAAGATGCATATTAGACTACCAACCTTATTTAAAGATCCATGAATCCATGAATAGGCATTTGAAATGTGACAACGCAATAATTCAAATATATGAGATATAATTTAAACTAGTTGATGGTGTAGTCTAGGTAATAGGTTTACTTATTCTTGCAAGCTAGATATTGTGGGTCTAGTTGATGTTAACTTGTAGTATTAGTTATTGCTTTATGTAGAATCAATGTTAGAGGTGTACTATGTGTGTGAACACTTGATTTAATCAGAACCATTGAATATGACCATTCCTTCTCAGTTGTCAATATCTTATTGGTACACATGTCATCATTAACACTAATTATAATTAGTGAAGAGGTCCTTTTTGAGTCCAAAAAGGGCCCTAATGTGTGAAAGCCAACAACAAACCACAAGCTCCACCCAAAGGCCACAACTTACAAGTTATTCTATATCACAACATATGTATGATCTCTCTGTATTCCGGCCTTCTTTCCCTCCTTGCTTGATCGCACAGTTGAGAAAAGGGCCAGCCGGACACGGTGTTCACGGCTTTATGTGTGTAGGGGTATCAATGTTAGGCTTGTTGCTATCATAACAAAAGCTATATAGAACAACCAAAACCATAGAACTATTGCTTACGACCATCTTATAATTTCAAAGCATTGCATGGTCTTCAAACAAATTATAAAACCATATTCTAAGAGATAAGAGTAGAGTACAAAAAGCACATGAATGAGATTAATAGAATGAAAGATATTTTGATAGTAATATATATTTTAACATATCTATACCTTGTGTGGTTTCAATATATTTTCAAATCTAATTTGTGTAGTTTCAATATATATTTCAGATCAAATTTGTCTTGATGTTAGATCCTCGAATGCTTTAAATGTTGATTCAAACGCATGCACTTGTTTGTGTATCAAGTTGATGTGAATAGATGTAACAACAAGCCAAATACAGCCATAATTTTGCATAGTAATGCAATGATTTGAAGCACTATCTCAACCAACAATATTCTTTTTCTATAAGTTCCTAGCCTCTTGTGTGATTTTTTTGCAAGCCTTAGCAAGTAGAATGAGGAAATTTTACACTTAGTATAATGTCCATGTTGGTGGCTTTGTATCTATCGTTAGTAGCTTGATAGCATGTATTCTCATGTCAACGTTGAATTTGTGTTCTCATGTCAATGCAGAATTTTGCATGTTTCCACGATGATTTCAAACACTATCTCTTGTAGACATCTGTTGACTCCCTTGTCCTGAGCAGATGTTTTAGAGTTGATTATACATTGTTTGGAGATGTTTTAATGCTGAAACGTGGGTACAAGCTCATGTACCTTCTTTGTGATGAGAATGTATTAAGTCAATGTGACAAAAATATGCTCAATACAAATATAAGTTTGCATGTTCATACGATGATTCAAAGCACTATTACAGCCGACAATGCGCTTTTTGGGTAAGTTTTTAGGCTTTTGTGAGATTTTTTTGCAAGCTTTAGAAATTTGAATGCGGCAATTTTGCACTAAGTGTTATGTCTATTGATGGCTTTCATTTTTGTCCTTACTACAATGTGTTCTCGTGCTGACGCATAATTGGTGTTCTCGTATGTATATAGCAAATAAACTTTTGATATGCTTAACAAATTGCACATCTTTGGTTCTGGTAAGACCCAGTTTGATCGTGCCTTTCCTTCACATGAAAATATAGTTCATCAATAAATGAACAAAAATGAATCAGATTAAGTGCTTCATGCATGAAATATTTGTTGAAATCACTTTGGATCTTGGATACAATTAGCTTTCAATTGCAATTTTATGTGTCCGCATAAGTCTTTTGCAAAGCTTTGTTGATATTCTTAAGAAATCTTTGCATGATTGTAGTGGTTGATGTTTCTAGTTTTATTGCATGTGTTATGATGTTAGAAATATTTAGAAAGATAACTTAACTTTGGAGATGTTTTGACCCATTGTCCATTCATAATTTTGATAAGTTTTTTGAGGCATGTTACAAAATCAGCTATGAAGTCTTCTACTTCTGAAGGTTGCAGTTGGACCATATAGTATGTGTACACTATGAAGCACATCAATGGCCTCATTTATAAGGAAACAAGAGGCGTGTTGAAGATCATCCTCTAGAATGTGATCAAAGATGCAATGATGTACACGGAGCATGTTGGTGTTAGAAATCAGTTTTGATTTGATTCATTAGTATAAGCTTCAAATGTGATATTGTAATTAGTGTACAGTTAATTAGATTTGCTGCATTCAGTTGTGTTCGGGATGTGACCCACTATATTATATCGGTTGGGCATTGATCCCGTAGTTGGCTACTTGGGTTAGCCATAGCCACACATAGAAAAAATTAGCCTGTCTAGAGTTCTTTACAGTACTTGCTATACTCGGGGGCACGTCTCGAGTTTGTCGGTTGAATTTGGCCAGGCCATACTAGGCCCGACCTTAGTTTGGCAGGTGGTAGGCCAATATTAGGACACCTATCTTTTTCATGCAGGTTGTGGATTACTTGCATTCATATTCAAGATACGAATGTTTGCCATATTTGCCAATGTCTCAACTTGGATTCTTTGAGAATAGCCAAGGAGTTCATTACCACCATTTCCAATGAACCTTAACAAACTATGTACGTCAGAAGATTTAGGAGGAACAACTACCAGCAGATTGCGAGGGTATAAATCACCTCTTACCAATAGGTCAATATGTTATCTACCTTCTAATCTCCAACAATGCATCTCATATGGATTTAAGTTAATGCCCCATGCAGCTTTGGTTGTCGCATAATCCTTCTCTAATTTTACATGTAAGTGATACTTGGTTGTCATCTTGAAGATGTCGAAGTTCCCAAAGGAATCGATGTAGAACTTTAGAATCATACCTTAATCAAATGATGTCAATGTACACTGTGAACTAAGCATGATATAAGCTTTATTAGGCATATACTAGTTTGCCATTCCTAGGGCCCTATTGTAGTTTGCCATGCCTAGTTTGCCATGCCTAGGGCCCTATTGTAGTTAGGTCAATGGAAGGCCCTCCTATACTAACTCTATTCTAGTTGTACTTTGTAACTTACCTACTAGTTTCCTATTATAGTCTATGCAAATAACCTACAATAGTCTATGAAAATAAGACCTGCAATTAGGCCTTAACTCTTGCTCACCTTGTGTGGTAACCCAACGTAAAGGTGCCACGTAGAATTGGCTAGCACTAAATTAATTATGATTAGGAAACTTGTTTAGTAATGAGAGCAGCAACGCCTTGATCTGTGGCATATGCTACTGCAAGCCACATGCACCAATGCTCTTCGCATTGTATTTGAAACTTGCACGCACCCCCACTGTTGATATACCCTGCCCGCTGCCATTATCAGGCAGACATGACCGCCTCTCTCTCTCTCTCTCTCTCTCTCTCTCTCTCTCTCTCTCTCTCTCTCTCTCTCTCTCTCTCTCTCTCTCTCTCTCTCTCTCTCTCTCTCTCTCTCTCTCTCTCTCTCTCTCTCTCTCTCTCTCTCTCTCTCTCTCTCTCTCTCTCTCTCTCTCATGGACTCTTCTTTATCAAAAATTACTACCCTTGATCACGCTATAAACAAACAATCATGATATGAGGGTCCTAAACTTTTTTGCCAACCCAACCTATTTTGATACTTTTTCAAAAAAGAATTTTCCCACCATTTTTGGTTGAAGGGGAGCTTCCATGATACGTCCTACGGAACCACTATATGTAGCCTATTCTTGAAGGAGTTTCTTCTACTTTAGTTTGGAAGAGATGGCGCCCTCCCTGGCTTGAAGTTATCTGCTTTAAACCCTACGGTATGTGGTTTTGCGCGTATCATGTATTTGCATTCATCTCTTATATACTTATGAATGTTATCAGATGTGGTTGATGATAAATAGGAAGGTATGAATCCGTTGTCCAGCGATGAATTAGTGAGGGTTCATATTACCGTTTTTGGCATGATTTTTACTCCATATTCTATCCGTTGTCCAGCGATGGACCAGCGATGAAGCTCACTCAGTAATGCAGAGTCTTGTTGAGGATGGATAGGTTGTTGTTCAACGATGGACCTACAGCAATCTATCCTGAGCAAGATAATCAAAATATTGATACTTATGGGTAGTTGTCCAGTGATGAACCAATATTTCCTATCGCATACTTCAAAAAGCATGATAATGAAAGCTATACATCGTGTGTAATAGATTGAGGCAAGTGCTACTTATGACCAGCGATGAAGCATTTTCTATCTCATAAATGGTTATATGGATTCAAACTCCATATCATAGATATAAATGGATGATAATGTGGTTTGTTAACTACAGTTTACAGTATGCTTTACTATCCTTCAAAGGACAGCATGAATATGTGGTTGTTCCATAAGTAACTAAGGATACTCCAGAAACGAAGCTACTGTAGTATCATACTATATCAAAAGATACAACTCAGATGCTGGCACATGCTGATTATGATTAGTATACCTCATGCTGTAACCAGTTTCGTTATCATACTTCTGATTGATTGCTTCTTCACAGGGAAGACTACTATGTGTAAGCACTAACAAATCAAAGTTGCACACTTTGTAGCATCGAATATTACTACTATCTTCATTTTCAATGAGGTTCGGTTTCGAACCATAAAGCAATAAGCGTTTGCACAGGTATGCACATGAAACCATTCGCTTCAGATTTGTATAAGCTATGAATGATAGGCTCTCCTTAAAGTACTTATTATCGCTTTCGCAATGGCTGACAATATCGGATATGAACGTTTTAAGGCTAAGGAAGGCGCACTCAAGGGGGCTAAACATGGCATCCTCACAAGAGACCACTGCTACAATCATCCAGGTAAGGGTTTTCCGAACAGTTTTAAGATTTTGCAAGCATCACCTATGCTCGAAAGGTAAGGTGTTTCTTCACGAATATATTCCATTCTAGGTGACTAATAATTAATGACACCCACATTGTCCCAAAGCAAGGTTTCTCCACAACTTATCTTGGACAGCATGGATTTGCGTAAGATAAACGGTTTTTATAGAAGGATTAGAATGGCACGGATCTGCCCTGATACCTTATAAAAACCATGAGAACCTCATCAATAAAATGAAGCCTATCCGATACAAGGGTTCAAGAAAAACCACGGGATGGATATGGAGTTACGATAAACGTAATTCTACTCATAGCTACACTATTCAACCATGGTGTCTGCTAATTTACTACCCATTCGGTTGTTATATCAGACTATGGTGAGATACAACTGGAAAGCATGGATATGCTCAGGAGTATGGACAGTAGTGCGTGATGTTTCTTAAGTCACACGGGCTAGAATATCATGGATTTGCTCTGACATTGGCACACGTGTTCACACCATGTCTTTTAGCGATAAGCAATATATACTGTGAAAACTTTTCATACTTGTGCTATAAAAAAATTAAACTGATACGGACCAATGCCCAACAACTGATTAGCATGGCACTCGCCCTAATACAGTAACAGAGGGGCTTGGCCTATCGCTATAAACTCATCTTTGTGTTTGGGAAGACTGGACTATGTTTTAAAATGCTATTTATGCTGATGAGTAGTATAACTTCTTTTGAACATGGATAACAACTAACGCTCAGCTATGACACTTGTCTTCCCCACAGTACTAACTCGTGCAGTTTTGTGTTGTGGGATGGTGGCAGGTATCAACTGGACGTTTTGAGAGTGGTTATGCTATATGGTGCTTTATTGTACTGTATTTTACTTTTCAGCTTTATTGTACCTTGTTGGTTTATGAATAAAGGCTTCAAAGGGTTTGGTCTTTCTTTGTCAAGAGGAACTATGTGAAATTGTGTATCTCTCTCTCTCACACACATGAGCTCTATTATGCAGTTACTACGTTGGTTTTTACCTTCTAATACTTCATGGAAGGAATTTACTTGTATGGACATCTATTTAACTGCCTTACCTTGCTAAGACTTATGTAAATGGCCAGAAAAGAAAAGAAAAAAATCAAATTTTTCCTTTGGAGGGAAACTTTGGTTGCTTTGATGCTAAGATCTGTGCACTTCTGGATGAAACTATCTAACGGTGTGCAGCAATAGACAACCAGGGCAGTAGAAGACACTGTATTGTCTATTTAAGGAAGGATCACACAAACCTAAGGGTTACTCTCTCTCTCTCTCTCTCTCTCTCTCTCTCTCTCTCTCTCTCTCTCTCTCTCTCTCTCTCTCTCTCTCTCTCTCTCTCTCTCTCTCTCTCTCTCTCTCTCTCTCTCTCTCTCTCTCTCTCTCTCTCTCTCTCTCTCTCTCTCTCTCTCTCTCTCTCTCTCTCTCTCTCTCTCTCTTGTTTTTGCTTCTCTACTGCCACAATTGAAGCAATAGAAGAGACTTGCGATTTCCATTGGAAGACTAATTGTGCTTCAAATACTACGAAGCCAAGGTAAGAAATTCATCATAGTTTGGCACCACTTTCTTTCTACTTGATCTGCACAACTGAGCAAGTGTGCGTTGCCTCAGCGCTTTGGATACAACATTTCACAGGTATGAATACAAACTCTAACAACTTTTCTAGTTGTTCTGACAACGAACAGTCACGTTGAAATGTTTAAAGCTTTGCTTATCTCTGATAAGCACGATGATAGGATGATTAATGGACCACCGCCTGTGGCCTACCTTCTGCCAGTGAGGTGCAGTTCTACCAATAAATGCTCAATTAAATCATCATACATATTGCTAGAGCAGCAGTAGTTTGCGCTGAGGGCAGCGATGGACCATCGCAAGTATACTATTACTCTTGCACTTTATGTTCTGGTCACTGTTTGTATACATGCATGCCTTGAATCCACGTGTACAGATCGTGCTATGAGCAGCGATGGACCATCGCGAATTTTCATATAGAAGGTAATAATAATTTGAATGGTTCTCTACTCGGCCACACGATGCAATTCACGCTTGTGAGAGTTAGCTATATGCGTAGAATGGTGTTTTTTGAAAGCATTGTCGTAATACTACTTACATCATATGTCCATCATTTAACAGTGTTTATTCATAATGTGTATAGCAAGGTTGTGATTTAATTGACTTAAGTGCGGTTACTTTTACAGTAAGCTAATTACTCAGTAAGGACTCGACTATGGTGGGTCTGAATGAGATGGATTTTCCAGACTATAAGGTGCCTGGACTCCCTAAGATTTTCGTGGAAATTCTTGGGGCTAGTATGGCATGGATCTGCCCTAGTACCTGGCACCGATACCAATGTGAAGTTTCTTGTCATCTGTGAAGTGTAGAATGGTTGCTTACATACTGAATGCTCATATGAACACACACATTCTTCTTGCTCTTGTACTGATCAGTATGGCATCTACCCTGATACGGTTACGTTAAAAGATAGAATGTGTTGCTATTTATGAAATGCTTGATAGGGAAGATTGGACGTACTCTTTGTAATTGCAATCAGGCTGGTAAAGTAGTGAATCTTGTTTCGGACATGAATAACAATTGATCCTCAGCTATGACACCTGTCTTCCTCACTTGACTAACTCATGCAGTTTTGTTTTGTGGAATGGTGGCGGGTAACAACTGGGTGTCCTAAAACTAGCTTCACTTTCTGGTACTCTGTATTGTTAAATTTTATACGGCTATATTGTAACCTGTTATGCTATAAATTGAAGGGTTCAAAGGGTTTGGTCTTGACTTGTCAAGAGGGACTATGTGATGTTTTGTTACTCTCTCTCTCTCTCTCTCTCCAGGCTGCAACAAACAGAATCACTGTAAGGTTTCATAGGTACCAATCCATGTACAAAAATACTCCACCTTGATTGTAGAGTCTAAATATTTTTGTACATTGAACAATAGCTCAAATTGCTCATTTTGCATGACCAATAATAGCTTTTCTAGATCTGGAATATAGCTAACTAGACTTTGGTATAGGTCAAAACATAAATATTAACAGTCTTTTTAATCAAGCAATGAGCTTGTTCTGAGGTTATGATATTGTCTTCTTGTTCCATACATGTGCAATGGAATCAATTCAATTTCTTTATATAGCAACATCCTCAAGCACAATCATTTGATGTAAGAATTTACTTGATAGGACCATCATAAGTTGAGAAAGCTGAGAAATACTCCCTATTGCTTGTCACGTGGGAGCTAGCCCCACTATCTATCCACCAAGGGTCTTCTCCTTGCATTATTGAAGATGAAAAACTTGACATCATGAGAGAGTCTTCATGTGAACTCTCCTCTTCTTCTTGGCCTAGGTTTGCCTGGCCTTGGGCTTGCCTCCTCTTGAAGCACTCAGAGGCATAATGCCCCATCTTGCTACAAAGGTAACACTTGATCTTTGACTTATCCTTCTTGGGCTTGTTTGAGATTGGAGTTGAAGATCCATCTTGATCTTCACCTTTGATTTAGTTCTTCTTGAATGCACCTTTTTTGCCTTTGGATTTGATTTTTCTCTTGATGAAGAGGGCCTTGTCATCTCCATCATTGAGGGAGAGCTTCTCCATCCTTGTCTTGATGTGTGTTTTCCTACTCTCCTCGATCATGAGGACTCCTTGGAGATCTTCAAGAGAGGGCAATCTGCCCATGATTGCATAGCCTTGCACCAAGTTAGCAAAATCCACACTTAGTCCATTAAAAATCAACTGAACAAGTTCACTCTCCTTAATAGAATCTTCTATGTAAGCAAGCTCCTTGTTTGAATCTTAAACTCTCAATGGCATATGAATGACCATTCTCTCCCTTGGCTTGAAAGCATAAAATTTGGTTCTTCAAGGATAGCAATCTTGAAGTGTTCTTAGATTCATATATTTTTTGAAGAGTTTCCCATGCTTCTTGAGTCGAGGTGCAAGCACCTACCTCCTTAAGAATCTCATTTTCTACAATCGTTTTTATACAATGGAGAGGAATCTTGCACCTCTTCTTGTATCTTGTAGCTTCTTGAGGGTGAATGGGCTCATCCTAATCACCACTCGCAATGTCCATTAGATCTTCCAAGACAAGAATAGAATCCATTCTTAGCTTCCAAATAGAGTAATTAGAAGCATTCAATCTATCATTTGGATCCAAGAGATATGCACAAAAATGGATGCAAAATAGAAATGATTCAAAATTTAGCTATCTACCTAGGCTTGAGAAAGCTCAAACCTTGACCTCTCAACAAGATCCTACCCGATCTTGAGGTAAATTTCTTTGATAGATGAATCAAGTTGCTTTGATGATGTGCTTGAATCTCAAAGTGGGCTTGAGAAAATTTCACATAACTATTGATGCTTTGATGGGATATGAAAGTTTGATCATTTTTTCTTCTCCATTAAATAGCATGTCATTAGTTTATATACAAAATATCTATCTACTTGCTCTTAGATTTTATGCAAGTAGGATCGGTTACTTCATCTGTGTGTTGGATGATGAGTTTTTTTCATGTTTTGACGCAATTTGTCAACTTATTATGAGAATAAGTGAGTCATCCTCCAAGGCCACATATATCCATAGTGAAGTGTTTAGCCTCATTAGATCTAAGATTAGCATGGACTTCAAGCATGAAGAAATGATGCAAAATCTTTGTTATTTTAGCATGCGTAATCTTGCCAATTTTGATATGCCTAATCCTCAAGATCTTGATAACATGATGATGGATCTTTGTGATCCTTATGAGTCAAGAAAAAATCTTGATTTTCTCAAGGAGGAATTGTTTTCAGGGAGGATGAGCTTTTGGATCAATCATGTTCTTCAAGGATGGAAGAAATCAATGGCAAAATTGCTCAAATGGTGGAGAGCTCTTCATGGTGCTTGGAAATGGTTTTCAATCAAAGAAGTCTTGTCATGATTATGATGATCTTGCAACAATATCAGGTTTATTGGCTAGTTTCCTCACCAAATCCATGCCAACAGATCCACTTGAGAAGCTATTTTTAGCTACTTAAGTTTTGGATAGATCTAGCATACTTATCAAGCTATAATTTGAGGAGTGCGAAGATTATGCAAATAATAGCTTGATAGTTTTATATTTTCATGTACATATGTCAATCACACGTGTTGAGCATGTTCCCATGTGTGAATAGTAGGCCTAATTGTGTTAGTTCATTTACGTCATAAATTAGCTTGTTTCATAAAGCAATGTGAAAGTAGACAAAAGCTAGTCAAATAGAAACACGCGAAGTGTCATCATGGAGTTGGACCTACATCCACCACCTTATTGTACATATCTTTAAGATAATTAGGCATAGGAAAAAAGACATCCATCTTGAGTCCTATGAGGTGTTGACACATGTCCTAGATTGTAGGGATGCAAAATTGCAAGTGGTGCACCATAATCCAAAATCCTCATGTTATTGGTTTTTGAGGTCCAATCAAATTGAGGGGTGCAAATCATCAAATCACCACATACTTTATTGAGTAAACTCGAGCTACCACTATATGGATGTGAGATCTTATTGTACTTTGAACACTTTTGAGAGAGAGAGAGAGAGAGAGAGAGAGAGAGAGAGAGAGAGAGAGAGAGAGAGAGAGAGAGAGAGAGAGAGAGAGAGAGAGAGAGAGAGAGAGAGAGAATGGTTTTTGTGTCAAATCATGTGTATTCTCTCTTTAGGCTTAAGAGCTCATGGTCTTTCTCTCTATCGGAGAGTAGGATGTTTTCCACACTCTAAAATCTTGAATAACACTTAGTTTTTCATTGATATGCATGAAACTTGCTTGTAATTGATGGATGATTACTTTTTGTGTACAAAAGCTCTTCCCACAAATCTTGTTTGATGGCTTACTAAAATCCGAGTTCATCAAGAGTGATTTGGTAGTGTGCAAACTCTCATGTATGTAGGTCATGGTAGATCTATTCTGAACTTCAATGCAATACTACTAGATATTCTGGAACAAATTGCAAATGAATTAGTCAAAGGTATAACAATATGAATATGTAGGAGATATAGCTAAGTATCATCTAACTAAGGTCGAGAATCTAAATAAGCTCTCATTCAATCAAACTAATGAGGCATCATGCCTATCTATAGTTGATATTAGGAATGAATGACCTAAAGCTGGCAACTTGCTGATAAGATTAAGAAAAGCTTATCCAAAAGCCAAGTCACCAACTATAAGGTAAGGTGACCTTATCTTAGTATTTCTCAACACTAGGGTGAACAATTGGTCAAATAAATAATAGCATTGAACACATGATGTTGCATTGTAGATATATGGACCTTAACTCTCCCTCCTCAAAAAGATAGTCCTTGATGCCAATATAGCAAACAAAATGCAAAAGCTGAAATTATAAAACTATTGCAAAATTGCATACACTTAGAAGATGCCACCAAAAATTATATCTACATAAAATATGTCAAACAATAAAATTATTGACAACTATATGCATTGTTAAAGCTGCCAAAATCTATTTATTGAAGTATAGGCTAGAAAAGCTTGCAATAAAAAAAATACCAGTTGTTTGGGCAAAAAAGGCATGGACACAAATAGGAGAACCATGTGGAAATAACTCGGTTGCGTGATTTTTTGTCATTTGACCAAATTTTTACGTTGCAGGAATTTGAGTTGTGTAACTTCGATTGATGAACAACAAATTGTTGTAGAATCACGTTACTATAGGGAAAAGTAAGATCCACTCTGTAACTTGGAATAAAATGTCTTGTTGCAATAAACAGAATCTTCTTCAGCATATAACAGAAACGTTCCTATTTGACAGAGTCATCTCAACACATAGTAAGGTCCAACCAGACTTTAAAAAGATCTTTTTCAGCATATAACAAAAGCTTTCCCATTTGAGCAGATTTTTCTGAGCTTGCAATAACATGTAGGTAGCTCCAATTGATGTGAGGCTTGTTGCAACTGGAGGCCCCCACTATAAAGCTCTTAATGATGTAAAGTTTTTCATATTTGGCCAGCATAAAGTACCAAAGAGACAACTTACGCCAAACTTCAAGAATTAGCTTATTTGTTTGAACCACTTCTGCAGGCAGGCCTTGCAGTTTTGATATCTTCTCAAACGTGTTGCCAGGAACCCGAATCAGAGCTCTATCTGCGAAGTTATTGCTAAAACTAAAAAATGAAGGTTTTCTCCTCTTGCTCCCCTATCCGAAAATCTGATCTTGCAGTTAAGATGCAATTGTTGAATGGGCTCTAAAATGAAATTAAAAAGTTAAACAGCACGAGTACTCAAAGAAAATGCAACAACACTAAAAATAATGGATAGGACTGACTGCAAATGAATCGAACAAATAACACTGACAACATTGAAAGGAAATATTAATAACTATAGTCTATCTAAGACTGATCTATCAACAATCCATCCAACTTATGAGACAGCATCATAAGATGAAGTGATTTTAACAAATATTGTGCTGAGGGCCCATTTCCCAATGTATTGTCCATGCATGCCTTAAATTGTGTGTGCGCATGCACACGTATACGAGAGAGAGAGAGAGAGAGAGAGAGAGAGAGAGAGAGAGAGAGAGAGAGAGAGAGAGAGAGAGAGAGATTGTTTCAAACAATGTAAAAACCTTGATATGATTTACCTATGTGGAAAGAAGGTAACACAATAAGTTCAATCTGATAGAACACCATGTTGCAATTGGCAATCTAAATACTGTCACTCGCTCTGGATCTTGCGTTGCCAGTGGCAAGTCAAATCAAGGGCTGGGCCCAGAAATGACACATAATCCGCCCATACATAGCAAGGGACTGCAATCTCATGTTTCAGGCAGATGCAAGTTGCAACTCAAATTAGGGGTGAAAACTTTTATTTATCTGCACCAATAAAAACCAGCCACTGAGGCCCTAGGAATTGCTCACTGCATGATACTGCCATTGAGCTTGAATAGCTTTCATTCTAGCTTGAAAACTTTCAAAAACAATACAACCCCTTCATGGCTGATAAACAGAAGCCCTGGTATGGAAAGAAATCCTCAAACAATCTTTACGAAATCACTTTTTAGCATTAAGTATGAACTTTCATAGGCACGAGCACATTAATATATCCTAGATGAATTTCTTGGCTTAGGCGCCAGTGTAAAAAGTCTTCCTGAAAATACAAATTGAAATAACTTCAATAAACAACCTGCCAAACAATGAAAGGACTGCAGAAAAACATGCAAGAGAATGAAATGGGAAAGTTACTATGCAGATCCAGTTTGTAAAAACAGATAATAAATGTCACGTGTGTTTGATTGCGGGCAATATAACTACAAAGAAAAAATCATCAAAAGGGTGTCCCAATGGAGCCCGTAGAAAATAGTTGGGCAGTATTGCAAGAGCTAGTGCCCTACTCTGAGGAAAATATATTCAGTTCTATGTAACTCAAAAAGCCAAGTAGCTAGCCCAACAATAAGTGATGAGCTGCTTAGGACTTCCCTGCTCTTGAGGTTGGGGGTCCAACTCCAATCCACAACACAAATGAGGACATACAACCAAAAAAAAACAAAGTACCTCAGTTCCTCTCTCCTTGAATTGGAACATGGTTGATGATGAATCACTAAATCTTTGCTTCCATGTTTTGAATAAATCTATACATCCTAGGTATGGCATCTAATATGATGCACCAAAGAATTTGACAGAAGGTTTTCAGCAACACAGACATATATTTGATTTAAGGGTGTACTGAGTAATAATCCAGGTTCTCAGCGTTCCTAATATGATGTGTCAAAGCACTTTGGGGTTGCTTCCAGCCTGGTCAATAAGTGTACCAATTCGCTCTCCACTCAAAGCCTTGGAGATGTTCCCGGGCTTCTTTAGATTAAATACTACCACTGCAAGAAGAGCAGGACAAGAAAAGAAGTCATGATAAAACGAAAACCCATCAATATTCTAGGAATGCATCAGTGATTTTAAAGAAGAAAGTTGAGTGGCAATGCCATTTTACCAGGAATACGGTTTTCCTGACAAAGTGTAATAGCTGTTATATCCATCACAGACAAACCCTTGAGAGCAACCTCGCGATATGAAACATGATCCAGGAGCACAGCACCTGAATTCTTTTTTGGGTCACTGTCATAAACTCCATCAACATTTGTTGCCTTTAAAAGTACTTCTGCATTTACTGCCACACAAAGAAAGCAATGTGAACTTTTGAATCCTCAAGGCCTGTCATAAAAGAAACCTCTACATTTACAAAAGTGAAAGAAACAAGCCTCAAAAATTGTCTGATGTCTAGCCCTTCTCCAACTGGATACTAGAAAGTGGGAAAAGACGAAACACCTCATAGACCCTTCTGAAAATTGAATCTATTCAAGAGTCTACAGCCTCTTGTTGTGCATGTCCACATTCAGTAGCAGCAGCCAAACTAAAGCTTAAGACACAAGGGAAAGAAAGAGCTCAATTGCTTGTGTAATTCTCTTCTCAATGAAAACCTAATTACATGCAATAAGCAGTCACATTTCTGAAAAACATTGACAAATGAATCTTACTTTCTGCGGCCCTCAAAGCAGCTGCAGTGTCTGTCGTAAAGAATGGGTTGCCAGTGCCAGCCCCAAATATAACAACACGACCTTTCTCAAGGTGTCGGATTGCTCTTCTTCTGATGTATGGCTCTGCGACTTCTGACATCTTGTATGCTGTCTGGACACGAGTTGGAACTCCTACACTTTCTAGTGATGCTTGTAAGAATAAAGCATTCATTACTGTCGCCATCATACTGCCATAGACACAAGCAACCAGACATCCTCTTAAACTGCTAGAAAAACAAACACATGGTACTTAATAACAAAGACAATAAAACTGCTGAATCTGCTCTGAATGGTCAGCACAATATTTCCACGGAAAATGCTGAAGTGAACTTGAATTTCTATGATAAAAGAACAGCACAAATTTTTCTATAAGCTGTTGGAGCAAGATAAGAGAGGGGTTAGGAGGTGGCAAGCAGCAGAGGCAGCAGACATCCAGAAACCAAGAGGTTAGACAGATTGCTAGCCATAAGACATGGCTGGAGCCTGAGTAGCATTGTGCAGCAGGAAGGGGGAGGGTGTGACAGGAGGCACAAGTCCTGACCCCTATGAAAAATATAAAGGAACATAAGTGTTTCTTTTATTTCAAAGAGAACAAAAAGGACACAGCATATTGCATGTATTTACTGGAATTGTGAAAGAAAACCTCTGGAGGCCCAAGGAAAGCCATCTTCAGAGGCACACAACTAGGAACATAGGTCACAACATTTTCCTGGATGGACCAATTGTGAATGCCTCATCAGACAAAATATATCATGGTGCACCTGAAGTCAATTTCTCTGACCATGGGCTATCCTCCTGTGTGACATCTCAAGCTTAATGATGCACTCAAAGTGAAAAGTTCCTGCCACGAATATGTGCCACCATTTGGATAAACGGAGGTGTGCACTAGAGGATAATACAAGAGATGCTGCCTCCAACATGTGGCTGGGCTAAGTAAGACCACAGGAAGCAGATGACCAGAGGAGGATGTCAAGGTGGAGTGAGGCCAAGGCATAAGAGGTTGCGGAGGCAGCAGGGATGGAGGCCAGGGCTCTTCAATGTGCTTAAGTCTTCAGCCAGTCAGCATGAGGCATGGTTGTGATTTAAAAAATTAGCTACAACCATCTACAAAACAATCAAAACTATAAACAGTACAGCGGAAAAAGTATAGATGCAAACCCAATATGGTCTGCAGAGGCACGATCTAGGCCACTAGAGCCTACCCAACTGGCTCCTCGGAAAAAATTTCCTCCTCCAACAACAATTGCAACCTGCATGCAAATTTGATTGGGACATGTAACTTACATACACTTAGTGGAAATAGATTTACCATATAATAGAACTTCTCAACCAGAAAACCACAAGAGATCCAATCACGTTCAGTCTTCCAATTCACCAAACTGCTGCAAGTTACAATAATTTCCAAATTTTTTGGGAGATAATGCATCGTTCTCAATGGTGAAAAATGTTGCAAAGTCCATTACCTCAACTCCAGACCGTGTGATGGAAGCAACTTCTCTTGCAATAGCCATTGTTATCTGATGATCAACAGCGATGACTTAAGAGGGTGTTCCCGCAAGGTACAAAAATTCAAAAGAAAGCTACAAGGTTACCATTTTACAGGGCATTTCAAATACCAGTAAGAAGAAACACTTTGTAAACTAAAGCAAGACAAATAATAAGAGAGGATGTATATTGATAACTGAGATACTCATAATGTACAAGAAAATGTAACAATAGATTCATCAAGGCCATCCAGTGGGTGAATTCCTACTTGTATCATTGTCAGATTGGTGCAGGATATACAAAGCAAAATGAATCCAAGTTAGCATTCCAAAACCTTGAAATAGATGAATGTATAATTTAACGACTTCTCCTGCACCTAGGACCGAGCACCTAGGACCGACTCAAGTGGGATGATGGCCAGCATTGACTAGTGATGCTTACAAAGAGGATACCAAGGATGAGCTTAACTCATTGCAGTCACAAGAAACGGGATAAAAATTGCTCATTATCAAAAACTAGGAATGACTTTAGATAATGGCATTGACTCAATGCTTCAGAAATGTGTCTTAGTATTATCAACCCGTGGGACAATGCTTCAGCAATGGAGACACAAAGCAAGATGGCTTGAGCAGTGAGGAAGGTAGACATGGCTCCTTCAGTGACATTATCAATATCTATACAAAAAGGGTGTCAATTTCCTGACTTTGATTGTTATTTGAGGACAATGATGTGATAGAGATCTGTTGATTGTAACACGGGGTCCTGGGAAGCAACTTAACATAGAGTCCTCACACAACATTAAGAATTCAATTTTGGTTAAGAAGTTTAATGTGAGCACACAACCATCAAAGTCAAGATGTAAAGATACAGAAGTGTGGGATATGATGCACATGTGTCTTCCTTAGATTATTTGTGGTTAAACTAAAATTTTGGGTTTTGAGTTTACTTGTTCGCAATTTGATGTTCTATTAGACAAATGGCACAAGATGCAGAGGCTCTTCATTGACTGGGATACTCATGTTTATGAGTTTCAGTTACAAGGTATGCTTCATTCCATTCCCAATGAGATAGTCAGCCTCCTAGGACCTATACCACTAATCTTGGCCAGGCAATTGTGTAAGTACCATGTGATGATATGCATGTTTGCTTTGTGCTTTGTGCTTGACATGACAACTGATGCTAGCAAGAGTAGCTTGGAGGCGCAGTTGGGTATCATTGCAAATTGTCCTATAATAGATGGACAAACCTAGAGAGTCAATCAAGCATTGAAACTCTAAAAGATATGTTGAGGGCATATGTGGGCATTTTTAGCAAACACAATGGGAGGTTTACATGGAATTGTTGAAATTTTCATATGATGATAACAAGAATGTATATACAAAAATGAGTCCTTTTGAATAATTATGATTTTTAGTCAACTAGTCTAGCTACAATAGGCATGCCTTGAAATTTTTCCACTATTGCTGAATTTCTACTCATAATTGCACGGCTACAACCAAACGTCCAATGTGAACTGTTTCAAATGCATTTCAAACATTTGGAAAAATCCTCCAAATGTTTGGAACCTTTCTCCCCATTTCCTGAGTGCTAAAAACCAAAAAGCACTTAAGTTCAAATAAATGACCATTAGCAATCACACCAGAAAAATCAGGACAGATTTGAGCAACATTTTGCAAACAAATGGGTTTAAACTCAATCCAATGCTCCCATCTTCAAGCAATGTAAAACCCTTAGCTACAATTCTTTTTGGCAACTAGCGTTCAAGCGAGGGAGCTTCGAGCATTTACGATCTTGGAGAAGGGGCACACTAGCTTTAAGTGGCCAACAAACGTGCTGGAAAAGAGGATCGGGCCACACTAGGGCAGTAGATATTACTTGGTGGCACGTTGATGGGCAATCGGGTCACTTTTGACCTGATTTGGAGTCCAAAACATGGCTTGATACCCTTTGTTTCAGGGCCTTGGAAACCTGTTTTTTAGTTATTGACGATTTATGTTGACCTGTGACGAGATTACAGTTGACTTGTGACAAAATTTATGTTGACTTGTGACGAGATTACTTCAGCAAGCCTCATGAAAGAGACATCTATTGCATAGAAAGAAGATGATGTAGGTTGGAGAAAGAAAATTGTTGATTAGCTATTAGTGCAAGAACCTCACAGCAACATCAAATATTGGATTCTTTTGTATCTTGGATTGCTAGAAAATTCACCCCAACCAAACAGAATAATGTAGTGAACAATGTTTCATGTTCCACATTTCAAACCTCAAACCAATTGAATAAGTACTGGTTCAAATTGACCCGATTCGAGCTGGGTAAAAAAGTGAGCACAAAAAAAATCTGCTCAAAACAATTTCAAAGAGCTCTTCAAGTTTCAATTTTCTTGAAATATGACTTATAACAATGAGCATTGAAGGCAATTTGAAGCCACTAAGCACTCAGCATTTGTGATTCAAGAATCAACATTTGGGAGATAGGACCCAATTTTATAATCAATGTATGTCATATATTGATATGACCACTAACATGTTTTGACTATAAAGTCTAATATCATTGATCAATCATTCGTAAGTTGTGATCTTAAACCTTATTAAATATTTTGAAAGAGATCTTCTAATTTCTATCTTCTTAGGTTATAACATATAACATTGAGCTACATTGAAGCCAGTGGCCATATGTTATTTAGGAGTCAACAATAAGGACTTGAGAATTAGGGCTCACGAGATAAGATGCAATAATCAACTGATTGTAGTCTACATTGTACATGGTTACAATTGCACCTAAACACTAAACTAGCAGTTGTTTATGCTATAATAAAATGCCAAGAATATAACCAACAACAAAAGTAGCCCTAGAATGATTTGACATTTGAACCTGGTCTGGCCGATTCAAACAAAATCCGAACAACAAATGGGCTCATGAAACATTGGCTGCTAATGACAAGGTGTACAACAACACACCAGAGATTATGATAAGATACCATTTCAAGAACATGCAAAAGTAAACACAAATAACACAAACTATCATGATGTTTCATGTTTATCATATTCAATCTTCAGATGGTTGTTTTTCATTATATATTTCAACAAGTCCCTCCAAAGGTGCGAAAAGCCTAAGGCTTTCCTTAGATCTATTTTTCAAGTAGGTATTGAAAGAGAACAACTTTATGTTGTGATAATATTCTCTTAATGGTTTGCATTTTACTTGAGGCAATTGATGATGCTTGGTAATGATCTGATCTATGTTGTCCTCACCATGAAATGTGAAGTCGTAAACCATTCTCTTCATCACTTCCAAAATTTTAATGAACCATATAGATCATGAAAGCAAGGAGAGCATACATTTGGATCAATATTTTGGACTCCATCACCTGCAAGAGCTTCTCCACTCACTTTCAAAAGAACCCTATGCCACATGCCTTTTTCTTTAACATTGGGCACCAAAGGATGTGATATCTGGGATGCTCCGTGTAACCTAAAAGAGCCATCATGTCCATTAAAATAACAAAAATGTCAACTAATAAATCCAACGTCACTTGCACATAATAAGCCAAGGCATTTGAAGCAAAGATGAACAAGGAGACGTCACAAAGAAGATTCACATTACCTTCAACAACTCTAATATTTGCTTCTATCACAATCGTAAAATGAATAGTATAGCAGAGTATATTGAAGTAAATAAAAATCTAGGAAGTTGCTAGAAGGGTCTAGTCGATAACGTCCAATACACAAAATATAGCAAATGTATCTTGATGTGAAAAAATTCCAATACAAAAAGTGTTACACCTTTAGCTAAGAAGAGAAGATTGATTCTAGTAAAATTTAAATGCAAGAACAAAAAATGATTTTTTTACAAATTTAAAAGGACTAGTCCAAATTACTTCTAAGTGACAAGCAATTTTTGCAAGGTCAACAACCAAATTGAGATATATTCAACACTAGTAGGCTAAAGCAACACAAATGAAATATGTCCTCCACCAACCTACTTATAGGCCCACATGTAAAATGTGTCAATGACTTACAATCATTAAACCGATCAATAGCATTTAAAGCCATAATGATTCCAAGTACAAATGAATGACAAAGCCACATGAATTTGAGCAATGGCGGGATGAGGGTACAAAGAACAACATACATGGAATGAAATACACATTAATCTTCCGACATCCCCCTTAACAACTATTTGATGCTCTACAATATTGCTGAATTTTTAAGCTTTTTTGTTGATATTGCTTCAGTAAATATATCCATTACTTGATTGTGTGCCATACATACCACCTCATCACCGATGTCAGAGACAGTGTATCACTCATAGTCATGCAGCAGTTCGCACTTCCCCTTTTGTTACGAGAGCACACAGTTTTCACAACCATAGGCACCCCCTCCTTGAGTCCTTCTACCTGCTATTCCCGTCAACTGGCACATGGCATCCACCTGTGGGTGATCAGTCCACTTGGCTTGCATGGCCCCTGTGACCTGTGAATACTGAGTGACTCATCGGGTACCACCCCCGTGCCCCGCCAAAGACCTGTGACCCTCTTGGTCACCCCGACTACTTGCCGGCTAGCATCTCGTCACTGACGGCTAGGGTCCCGGCGGTCAAGACACCGCATCTCTAACAGCTTGTCAGGCGGCCACACCGGATCACTGCTCGTGACGCACCGGTCCCAACTTGGGACAGATGTCCTCGTCAGTCACCGACCCTCGCCAATACTAGGCCTCAGGCGCTTTGGCAACCGGCCATGCCTAGATCATGGTAGAGCCATAATTGGGCTCTAACAATCCTTCCCTCCTCTGGCAAGTCATCGGTCCTCGATGACAAACTTCGAGTAAGACTTCTGCAATGCCTATCGCGTCTCCCAGGCAAGGTTGCATTCAAACGATTCAAACGTATCAAACGTCCACGTTTGAAACGCGTTTGAAACGTTTGAATGAAAGTTTCAAACGTTTGAAACAAAATCCTATATTTTTTTCTGATTTTTTTGCAAGTTTTTAAGCAACTAATGCTAATTTGAGTGTTGGAACCTTAAACATAATATAAAAGTAGTTGAATAAGCATGTTTAACAATTAAAAGCATTCAATGTAGACACTAAACAACAATACGTACAAATTACAATGAAATTTAGTTGGATATATGAAGGAATAACAAGAGTGCACCATCATCAACAAGTGCATAAAAACCATCCATCCTCAAAAAAGTTTTGGCTCAAAATGAAAATCAAGTCAACTGGTTACATTATACTGGAAAATGGCCACTCACTAGTGGCTAGCAACTACCAAACCAAGTATGATAACATAATAAAACATGTAGTAAATCAAACGTCGTCAAGTGGTATGACAACATCAGCATCCTCAGCAATGTCAACATCATCCTGTAAATCAACATCTTTCTCATCCTCATCAAGATCCTCTGGGTCAACAAGAACAGAAGACGAAGCATGAGAGGAAGTGGAAGCCATGCCCGTCTCAATATCCCTAGCAGCCTGGGTAATACCCTGTATCTCCAAGCCCTCATCTATGTCGGCTCTCTCAGCCTCCACCACCAGCAATCTGTCCTCCTCTTGCTCCTCCTCGATTTGTTGCAAAGTTAGAACCATCTTCTCAAACCCTCATGCCTTGATCTTATCAAGGACACGAAGATTGAAATGCACAAAGACCAACATGTCAAGGGTGGATGGCTTCAACCTATTTCTCCTCTTGGTATGAATCAAGGAGAAGGTACTCCAATTTCTCTTACAAGGAGAGGCCGTACTTCCCTGGCTAAGTATCTTGATTGTCAACCTTTGCAACTCAGGTGTGGAGGCTCCAAAGGACTCCCACCAACGCACACCCGTCTGATGCTCTTAATCACTCCAGCATGGTCCAAAACCCCTGCCTACAAGAAATCTTGGCAAACTATGGAGTGGAGAGCAAGCTTCTATCACTTTTCTGAAATGGAGGAGGGCGCATTTCTTCTCCGCGATGGAGGAGCAGTTACTAATGCAGTTATGAGCCATGGTTGAGCTGTCCCAGCCTCGTGGTAGCCTAGAGTAGGTCGTTTTTTGGTAGATGGGCCCCAGGACCCCATTTGGAGGGGTAGGGCCCAAAAAAATTTGCATTTGAAAAGTCCACGTTTCAAACGCGTTTGAAACGTGGGCATTTCAAACGCGTTTGAATGCAACCATGCAAGTCCCAGGTAGCATCTGACAACGGATGCCCTTTCCAGGTTGCTAGATACTCTTGATCTAGGATTCTTTCTCGCCCATAACCTGTGGTGTCTTTCTCCTCTAGAGACACTAGACCTTCCACCAGGCTATCGCCATCGTGCAAACATTTCTTCAGTTTGCTAACATGAAATACTGGATGCACCTTGCATCCCACAGGTAGTTGTAGCTTATAAGCTACTTGGCTCACCTTCTTAATAATCAACCATGGTCCACAATACCAAGGAGATAACTTGGCGCACTTTCCTGTGCATAGCACCTTCGACTTCTCAGGGACTGGTAAATACACCCAATCTCCATTTTCGAATTCCTGATAGGTACGGTTCTCACGGGTATAACTCTCTGCTCTAGCTACAGCCTTGGACAAGTTATCTCGTGCCATCTCTAGCTTCTGCTGCATCTGAGCCAAAAACTCTACAGCACTAGGTACCCTATGCGGAATCCCTATGATTGCAGGACTAAGTGGCCTGAAACCATAATTGAGCTCAAATGGCTCAATCCAATGGACGCATGTCTCTTATCATTGTACGCGAACTCCAATAGCGATAAATGCTTTACCCAGTCTGTTTGCGTACTACTAACATATGCCCTAAGCATATCTTCCAAGATCTGGTTCACTCACTCTGTCTGACCATCCGTCTGAGGATGCTCAAAGCTACTCATCCGCAACTGTGTTCCCAGCTTGGCAAACACCTCAATCCATAAATTTCCCATAAACTTGGGATCTTTGTCAAAAACAATGGACTTCGGAAGGCCATGTAACCTAACAATATTCTCAATAAACAACTCAGCAACTTGCAGAGCTGTGACCTTCTTGATCGTTGCGATGAAGTGACCCATATTGGAAAACCTATCTACCACTACCATAACGGAATTTAATCCCTTCTGGGTCTTGGGTAGCCCAACAATAAAATCCATAGAGATGCTTTCTCACCTTCCTGTAGGTATCTCAAGTGGATGTAGCAAGCCCGGATGACTTACTCTCTCGGCCTTGTTCACTTGACAAGTCGTGAAACGCTGGACGTACTCTCTTACATCCCGCTGCAATAGTGGCCAGAAATAATGCCTTCTTAAAAGCTCACTAGTCTTATCAATACCAGAGTGCCCTGCGTAGGGACTATCATGGCATTCACGAAGTATCTTACGACGAAGATCCTTCATGTCTGGCACAAAAACTCTTCCATTTCTCGAAAACATAGCATCCTTCATGGTGTATGTTAGATATGTACTGGTGACTGACTCTTTCGTTTGGTAGACTACTTTGCGCGCATTAGGCCACACACGCTGACAATGCGAGTCCTTTTCTTGAGCCTTCTTAATCTCCTCCATGAGACCACTGTCAACCACAGTAAAGCTCATCGGATGCAGTATACGAGATAGTGCATCAACGACCACATTTTCCTTCCCTCTTCAGAAGCGAATTTCCAAGTGAAATACCTCCATCAGCTCGGCCCACCGAGCTTGGCAGCCTTTCAAATCTGGCTAAGTGCAAAAATACTTTAAAGTATGATGATCTGTGTACACATAAAACTCGGCGCCATATAAATAATGTCTCCACACCTTGAGCGCATGTATAATCGCATACAACTCTTGCTCGTGTGTTCTCTGTTGAGCTGGTGTCAACTTCTTACTCTCAAAGGCTACTGGTCTACCCTCTTGGCTCAACACTGCACCTACGACAATGCCACTTGCATCCGTCTCTAGGTCAAAAGGTTTTTGGGTATCCACAATCTTGAGGACTGGAACCGTGGCCACAGACTCCTTCAAGTTCTCAAAACATTGCTGAGCTTCAGCGTCCCATCGAACCATAGTGTTGTTTTTCTGTAACTGGTCCGTTAGAGGAGCAACTATCCAGGAATAATTCCTAACAAACCGCCAGTAGAACTTACAAAATCCTAAGATTGTAATTGGCGTATATCGATAGGCCTCGGCCACTTCTTAACCACAGCCACCTTGGCTGGGTCAACCGAAATACCCTCAGCTGTCACTAAGTGACCCAAATACTCGACACGAGTCTTACACAACTCTGTCTTCTGAGCATTGGCGTACAAGACAGAAGCTTGTAACTTGCCAAATACGGTCTTGAGATGAACCTCATGCTCCTCAACCGCTTTACTAAAAACCAATATATCGTCAATAAAATTGACAACAAACTTGCCAATATAGTCTCGCAAGACATCATTCATGAGCATCATGAACGTGGCTGGGGCATTGGTGAACCCAAATGGCATAACCAAAAACTCATAATGACCGAAACGGGTTCGGAAGGCCGTCTTTTGGACGTCTTCATCTCGAATCCGTATTTGATGGTACCCACTTTTGAGATCTATCTTACTGAAAATGGTTGCACCTTGCAATGCATCCAGTAGATCATCAATCCTGGGCATCGGATACTTGTGCTTTACAGTGATCTTATTCAATCCCCTGTAACCTACACACATCCGGAAACTACTATCCTTTTTCTTAACAAGTAAAATAGGAGAGGCGAAAGGTGAATAACTTGGACGGATGTACCCCAGCTTGAGATACTCCTCCAAAATCTTTCTGACTTCCTCTTCCTCTTTTAGGCTCATCCTATAAGGAGGCCTACATACCGGAACGAGCTCAATACGATGATCAATGTTTCGACTAGGCGACAATCCCTCTGGCATATTACTAATTAACACGTGTTTAAATTGAGTGCGGATGGACTTCTCCAACTCACTTGTTGGGTCACATCTAGGCTGTAACGAAAATGCATGTGCACTAGAGGATGCAAAAGTAAATGAAGCTTCTTGTGGTTTATTAGTGAGTGTGCTTATCTGATTATTATCAACATAAGAATCAAAACTGGAATCAACATTCACATAACACAACCACAAATATTGAATCTCCATTCTCTTTATTTGCATACAGGTAACAAGAGGACCCTCAACATATGGTCCCTCTCCCTTTAAGACATGAGACATACCCTCATGCCCAAACTTATACACATGTGACTTAAAATCTATAGCGGCTGCTTACTTGCATGCCACCGCTTACCAAGTACAATATCAAACTTAGCTAGTTTAGTAATTTCAAAATCTAACTTCTCGGTATACATCTAAATAGACAAAGACGCCCGAGAGATTCTTTCATCCCAAACCTCTGTTCCCTTACCATCTGGCATCTCAACAGTATACCGGTAATCAGATGGAACAGTAGCTAAGCGAAACTTCCTCACCACGCGAGAATTGATAATATTATGCGAGGAACCGGTGTCAAATAAGACGAGCACGTCATGACCTTCCAGCTTCCCCCTCATGCGTATCAATGCACTATCAAGAAACTGATAAGCTTCACGCGCCTTGGTGGACAAATAACAAACTGGTGCCTCTGGAACAAGCTTCTACACCGAAATAGTCATGACACGACGAGTGTCCTCATCATCACTTACCAACAAGTCATCCAAAATTTCCTCATCCTTGCCCTCAACTTGATGTTGCATAACATGGAGCTTCTTGCCCGTACGTCGAGGACAGTCTTTGAAAAGATGCTTGCCAAGACAAAAAAAGCATAATCCGTCTTTCTTGGCCTTTTCCTTTTGCTCAGGACTGTCGTAAGCACGACAAGCCATAGGAGATGCTGCCTTGGAGAGCTGTAGCAACTGCCTCTTCTAAGGTCTTGCACCCTTCATTAAGCACTGAAGGCCTCAACTCTTCACGAAGGCCAAATATGAACTTGTGGACTACTAGCCACTCAGGAATCTCTTCTAGAATCTTGATAAGTGTCTCACGATACCTATCAGCATATTCCTGTACCATGTACTGCCTCTGACGATGCAAAAGCCAAGCATCCGTCGCACGCACATGCTCATGTAGAGGAATAAACTGAGCTCTGAAAGCTCGCTCAAACTCAAGCCAGGTAGATGGAGCCTGATTAGACTTCAACAACTTGCGCCACCACCTGTCAGCAAAATCATTGAAATGGTAAGCAACTTTGCGGACCCACCAACCTCATCAATTGGGGACCACTTCAAATCAAAATACTCCTCCCACTTATGCAACCACTGATCTACGATATCAGTATTGCGTTGGGGAGTGTTTCCTGTGAAAAGGGTAGGTTTAATATCTTTGTCTTCTGGGTAAGGTGGAGGTAACACAGGACGAACAACAGAAGACGGAAATGGATAAGGATAAGGTGGGGCATGCTGTGAGGAAGACATAAAACCACCAGCTACCATCATCGCTCGCATCTCTGCGACGGTCTTCTCCACACTATCCATGCGAGCTTGCACAGAAGGGGAAGTACCAGCAGGCGAACGAGCAGCCACTGTAGGCGGATTACGGTCAGGGCTAAGCACAGGGCTGGGTGGTGGTGATTGGAGGGCAACAGGAGGGCTGAGAGGTATATTGACACGGTCATCTTCCATAACGAACAAAAAGCACAGAAAAAACAAAGTCTCTTTCTGAATGTACACAAAAAACAACAAAAAAGAATTTTGTGAAAAGGGAAAACAGAAAGTAAAATAAATCAGCGAAGATAGATCACTCCCTGATTCTCAAAGACGTAGTATGGATGACCATTAAAGAAGTTGCCAGAAAAATTTGAAGTTTTGTCGACTTTTTGCGAAAATAGGTGAAAAAACAGCACCAAATCGATGCGAACTTATGCACGCTCAGGTCTACAAACAGGGCTGAAGGTCCTATTGTAGTAGGTCGCCCTCCTATGAGGATGCTCCGTGCCAAATCTCAGGTCAAATGGACGTACGGTGGAGAAGTTATGACGTTTCAACTCCAAAAGCTCTAAAAAAAACGTCCAAAACTGTTTTTTGAGCAAAATCAGTGATTTCAGAATCTTTTCTCAGATTTGCAGCCTCCCTAGCAGCAATTCAGCACCCCCAAGCACCTGCCGAAATCTCATAGCAATCCGATAAGCGTAGAGAAAGTTATGGCCTTTTTCAATTTTCTACAAAATTTGTTTTTTCATGTTCAATCTTTTTCAGATCTGTAAATCCCTGTTTTTTGGCTCAAATCGAGGCAAAAGCTCCCTATTCACCAGCGATCCATTGCAAGGCATCAATTCCCCCACTTCTCCTTTTGCAATCCCCCAAAAAGAAAATAAGAAAATTGATGTTTTCTCCACTTTCTCTCTCTAGAACGAGCTGTTTTCTCTCTAGAACGAGGCTCTGATACCAACTGTCACAAGCAAGTCTGTCCAAGCTCGTGAATCCCAGAAGGCCGGTGTGTAGAATGAACCTCCCAACCATAGGCACCCCCTCCTTGAGTCCTTCTACCTGCTATTCCCGTCAACTGGCACATGGCATCCACCTGTGGGTGATTAGTCCACTTGGCATGCATGGCCCTTGTGACCTGTGAATACTGAGTGACTCATCGGGTACCACCCCCATGCCACGCCGAAGACCTGTGACCCTCTTGGTCACCCCAACTACTTGCCGGCTAGCATCTCGTCACTGACGACTAGGGTCCCGACAGTCCAGACACACGGCATCTCTGAAGCTTGTCAGGCGGCCACACCGGATCACTACTCGTGACGCACCGGTCCCAACTTAGGACAGATGTCCTCGTCGGTCACCGACCCTTGCCAATACTAGGCCTCAGGCCCTTTGGTAACCGGCCATGCCGAGATCATGATAAAGCCATAACTGGGCTCTAACAGTTTTCACATACTTGACATGTACTCCTTTTGGTCTTATATGCCTTTTGGCATGGAAAAGACATTAATAAAGCTTTCTTTCTTTTCTTTCTCTCTCTCTCTCTCTCTCTCCTCATCCCACCCCCCTTCTCCCGGCCCAATGCCCTACAACCAACGCCTTGCTACACTTGCAACAAAGCCTACTACAATTGCAACTGTGCCCTTACTAGATTGTCCGATCTAGTTAAAGCCCTTCGCAATTGACTAACATGGAATTTTGAATGGAATTTAGTATTGTTCAAGAGTTCCAGCTCGTAGAAAACTTCGCCTATTCTCCTAATGATGGTAAACGAACCACAATACCTAGAAGATAACTTAGCACACACTCCTGTTTTGAGGTTTCTAGAGTCAGCTAGGACTCTAAGAAAGACTTGTTAGAAGTAATAAATAATAAAGTTAGTTTCCCATAGGTTACTTTGACCCAAAAGGTCGAGACTTGTGTAACCATGGGTTAGGTTTATTATTTAGACCATGTTAAGTCAGCTTTAGTTGAGTTGGACCCAATTTTGGTCCAGTAGTGATTCGTGGGTTCAAATAAAGTCTAATTATGTTAATGAACCATATCTTGACTTTTGGGGGTGCCCTATAATTAGTAGTGGGTCTTGGAAGGTTCTAGAGCTTAGAGTTTGGAAGAGTCTAGGCCCTTGGAAGGCCTATTTATATGTACTCTTTGTTCATTTGTAATTCATTTCCCCTTCAAGCATTGCTACTACTTTCTCTCTCCTTGAGGGCGCCTAACCCTCTCCCTCTTCTTCTTCTTCCTCTTTTTCTTCTTCTTGTATATGGAGATTGAATGTTAGAAGGATCTTGGCACTTTGATTTCCTACACGGTATCAGAGCCATGGATCTTCTATGCTTGATTGAGTGAAGATCCGTTTTTTGACTCTTTTCCGTTTTGCAAGAGGGCGCCACGCATCAAAGAAGATAACAGGATTTTGGGCGCCCAAAAATCAGGTTGTTATTTGCTGATTTTTCAGGTCGCAGGAAGGCGCCATTAAGTATCTTCTTCGGGGCTTCTTTTAGGTCGCCCACATCCGTGTAGGTTTATCCTACTTCCGTTGGTCCGTTGTTGCCCTATTTTTCAAATTTGCTCCTTTGCAGGAGGGCGCCCATCCTCTTCTGATTTGGCTGAAAAATCAGCACCCTTGCTGATTTTACAAAGTGAAGATCCGCTTCTTTTTGCTTGTTTCTAGGCGTGGAAGAAGGCGCTAATTTTTTTATGATGATCCAATCACATTCCGAGGCTGAAAATTGGACAGCATATTACCATTTGTAGGGTGTTGCAACAGCCCTATGTGTGTGTGTATTGTTCACACTTTTTGGCAAGAAAGAAGGGTTCCAAAAAAAGCTTTGTTGGAGGCTAACCTGATTCTTTGCTTGCTGGTTTTTGAGTTCGTAATGCAATTTCAGGCTGAAATTTTCAGCACACAAGGCTTGTAGGAGGGTGAGTTCCTACATCCATCTAATGTGTGGTTTCGACACATTCCGGTGCTGATTTGTCAGATTTGATACTTGCTGGCTTTTGTGTCTTTTAGGGCACAATTAGGGTTTGAAAAAGTTTATCTTCTTGGCTGGTTCTTATGGCAAGAAATTTGGGAGCAATTCGTACTTGTTCAAGTGAAGATATGTTGGATGGCACCAACTATTCTTCATGGAGTTGCAAGCAAGATTTTATCGGTAACAAGATCTATCTTGTATCATTTGAGATTTTGCAAGACCTCTAAAAGTGCTTGGGAAACACTTTTAAAGATGTACTGAATAAAGGATTCATCATCATGCTTTCTCCTCTCTACTTCATCCTCTTTGAAGGTAGAAGAGCAAAGTCATGCAAAGTTTGATCATTGTCTCTCTACAAGTACAAGTTTGCATCGGAATGTTGGTATGGTAAAGCATTCTTTTTCTCTTGAGCCATTTGTTGCAAATGATGGATGCATTAGTGAAGAACTTTATGAGCAAGCTTCTCAAGATAATGTTTTGGAAAAGGCTGAAATCAAGCATTCTTTGAAGCCATTTTGTACTAATGGAGGGGAAAAAATCATGTCAATTAGTACATTGGTTCAAAGTAGCGTGTTGCTGGATTTTTTGGGTGTTCAAAGTGGCAAGCTGTTGGTTTTTTTCTTGACGATGGTAGACAACCAGATTCAGCCATGGTTTATTGATCATTTTCAGCCTATGTTACATCGTGAGCATCCTATTATGCATCGGGAACGGCCTACGGAAGGTTTTTGGACAGCAAGGTCCACATTTGGAACACTTTGGACAACAAAGTGTTGGTGATTTTGTGGCTGTTGGACAGCCTGCTACAGCCTCTTGTTGGTTGCCCGAGTCTTTGAGGGATAGCAAAGCATCTTTTTACATTGGAGGAAACACACATGCCTCACCAAAATCAGTACCTTATGCTGATTTTCATGTTTTGATGCTTACTTCTTATGATGACGGTGTTGTCTTACCTAGTGTTGGTGAGCAAATCATTGATAGTAAGATTCGGGAGGATGTGATGGTAAAAGAGTATCATACTCTTCTTTATGTTTCTTGTGGTAAGAAGACTTATGGAATCATGTGGGAACCATTGATGGATTGCAAATCCATATTTCGGCTTGTGACTGGTTTTTTGATTGCCTACTTTGGATGGAGCATGCTTGTCTTCACTCTTCGACTTGATGCTACTGTACTTCGTATTCTACATCTCTTCTACATCGGGCATGATTGGGGCTGAAATTTCGGCTACTTCGACTACTTCAAACTGAAGTTTTTTTTTTTGGCGGCATTAAGCTTGGACAGCAAGCTACATCTTTTCTTTTTTGGCTACATGGAGTTTTGGGCAGCATGCAACACTTTGCATTTTTGTTGCAATTTTTCATACTTCATGTCATGTTATGTTTTTTACTTTTAAGGAGGGTGTTAGAAGTAATAAATGATAATGTTAGTTTCCCATAGGTTACTTTGACCCAAAAGGTCGAGACTTGTGTAACCATGGGTTAGGTTTATTATTTAGACCATGTTAAGTCAGTTATTAGTTGAGTTGGACCCAATTTTGGTCCAGTAGTAATTCGTGGGTCCAAATAAAGTCTCATTATATTAAGGAACCCTATCTTGACTTTTGGGGGTGCCCTATAATTAGTAGTGGGTCTTGGAAGGTTCTAGAACTTAGAGTTTGGAAGAGTCTAGGCCCTTGGAAGGCCTATTTATATGTACTCTTTGTTCATTTGTAATTCATTTCCCTTTCAAGCATTGCTACTACTTTCTCTCTCCTTGAGGGCGCCTAACCATCTCCCTCTTCTACTTCTTCCTCGATGTTAGAAGGATCTTGGCACTTTGATTTCCTACAAGACTTTCTCGCCCGAGGAGAACTGAATATCCCGTTTATGTGGATCTGCATAATGCTTAGCTCGATCTTGGGCTTGCTTAATGCTACGCTTAGCATGTTCTACCATTTGGTTTAGGTTTTCTAAAAAGGTTTTAGCTGCTTCAACTTTTTCTGTTTAAACCCTAAAGTTGTGGGTGAGCGTGGCTGAAAACCATACATCAACATAAATGGGTTGTATCAAGTAGATGAATGTTTGGCACTATCATAAGCAAACTCTAATATCGAAAGATATTCCTACCAATTAGTCTAATTTTTGCTGACGTGTGCACAAAGCACGTCCTCTAGCAGCTCATTTACTCTTTGTCTGACTGTACATCTGTGGATGGTCTGAAGGACTCATATTTAGTTTGGTATGGAGATGATGGAATACTACCCTTCAAAAACCTCCATCAAACTTACTATCCCGACAGCTAACTATGCCAAAAGGAAGACCGTATAATTTAAATAGCCCGTTTATAAACAACCTTGCTCATTTTGGAGCTGTGACGGTTGTTTTGGTCAAAATAAAATGAGCCATTTTAGTCAAACAATCAACTGGTTCATAAGTCTATACATCTCTATCCTGGACTTTTCCAGACTATGGAGAAATACAAATCATTCTTGCATTCCCCCTCAAGGACTTGAGTAACTCATTATAGATTTGGGTAAAACTTAACTCATTTACCATTGGCATTCAGCTAAGAGCCTCTGCCACAATACTGAATTTTCCTCGTGTATATCTGATAGACAAGTCAAATTCTTGCATTAGTTCAGCCCATCGAGCTTTTTGACTCCTAAACTCAAGCTGATTACACAAATATCTAAGGCTTTCGTGGTCAGTCAGAATCTCGAAAGTAGCATCATACAAATAGTGTTGCCAAGTATTAAGGGCATGAAAAACTAAAAAGAGTTCTTTCTCATAAGCATTGTATCTAGTTTGGGTTTGGCCACGTATGTGAAGGCTCCTAATTGTTGGCACTTGTAACATCTAAGCAATTGAGAATTAACAAATTTGTGAGTGGATTCATCATCAGAAAGCACATGCACAAGATTACCCATGACTTCACCCTTCATTCGAATTAAGTCGTGAGGTCCAAAAACAACAATACTAGTCTTGCAAGTTCACATTGCTATCTTTCAATAAATGAATACTCGATACCATAAGCACTTGAGACACATTTTGAAGTCTTACCCTTCTTCTTATACTTTGAGCAATCCTTTGCCTGATCACCCCTCTCCATGCATAACAAGCAAAGTCTTTCTTACTTGGCCTTTGCGAGGGAAGGCTCTCATTGTGGCTCTAATGTTGCACACTCAACTCTCCAAAGTGATGGCTATTAGCATTCAGGATGATTCATGGATACGGACTTCTAAGCCAAATCCTAAATCCTTCACAAGTAGTTGGGACTCGATCAAAGATAGGAACTTTTTCTACACCTAACTACTATAATGTGTTTGTGGTGGTAAAAGTCTCTCAATCAACAAGTCTCCAAGTGTTTGAAGGGTTGGAAGAGACTAGAGAAACATATGTGTCTTCCCAAATGCAACAAAAACTCCTCAAAAACTTATAATATATATGCCTATGTAGCATCAAGGTATGTAGGTAGTGCAATTCAAACTACTAGAGTGCTTTGAAATTCAAAAAACAAATTCCATGCAAGCTATGAACTTATGCCTAATCTACTACTCAAATCATAGCGAGGATCATAGTTGAAGCAACTTGGTAAAGTGGTTGAACCCATCAAGTTGAACAATGTCAAGTCTCTCCTGCCCCTCAGGGTGCAAGAAGTATAAAGAACTGAAAAGTAGTACTATGTAAGAGTCACTGGAAGATCTCATTTGTGCATATGTAGAGAGAGAAAAGGATTGCCTCATTATTTTACTTCAATCTTAGCAAGGGATTCAACTATGCAAAGATTTAATTTTTTAGGATATTATGCCCGTCAATACAGCCAGGCATTGGTTCAGTAGAACACGGACTCTGCCTGCATTTCAAAATATTTTTTCAGAAAAATCGTAAAAGAGCCATAAGGAAGTAAAAGGGAAATTGTGAAATTTGAAAGCTTCTTGTTGGCAGATCTCAAAAACCCGTTTCGAGCCTTTGAGGTGTTTGGTTCAGAACGTACTCCCCCAAAACATGCAATAAAAAATATATAAAAAATAGTTCAACAGCCAACAGGGGCCAGTTATTGAACCAGATCGTTTTGGAAACTGTTAGGGACTGCCTAGCTGAATAACGTGGACTGAGTGAGGAAGCTGTCCGCTAACCTGATTTCCATATAGTGATTTTTGATTTGTGGTTTTTCTTTGCGGCTTGTTCCAATATTTTCATGGTTTTTGTGCATTCATTCAAGAGTCATTCTGTTGATTAATCTTTTCCTGGGTTGTTATTAAAGTTTCACAGTTTTTATGTATCCCGAAAGGCATCCCTTTGAAAGCCCTAAACCCCTAAAAAAAGTTTTAAAATTTCTAACTTTTTAGCTATACAATTCAGTACGTACTACAAATATATATTTTTGGAATGGGCAACTATGCGGCAGATTATGAACCTTGGCATCCATTGAGGAGATCTTATAGGCAGATTATGGCCCATCTGCATAAGGAAGTTACAAAAGGAGATTAAAGCCCATAGAAAGTCAATATGTGTGGCCAATAAAAAAAATATTTATGCCAATAGAGGCATATCTTGTCGTGCGTTACGGTTGGAAAAGGCTTATCTAGTGAGCTTTGGTCATTTCAATGATCCAGCCTAATGGCTTCACCATAAATTTCATAACCATTTTACCTGGTGGGAAGGCGACTAGAAAATCCGTTCTCCAACACATACGGGCTGCCAAAAGGCTATTCATGAGAAGTTTTCTTTTTCAATCCGTGCAAATGTAAATTAAGAAACCTCTCAACTGATAAAACAATTCTTATATTTGACATAAGAAACTAGCATGGCTTCTACGGTTCATCAATGCAATGATTTACATCATGTCAGATTCCATTCCTCAAGAATTACAGGCTGTGGCAAGGTTTGGCAGATTCCTTATACTCATTCTTCAAAAACTTCAAACATGAGACCATAAAACAATTGCATAGAAAATTATGACTTTTGAAAGCAACATTCCCACAGATTATGAATCTTGAAGTCAAAAGCAGACTATACCCCATAAACAGTCTTTGAAGGATTTGGAGGAACATATCACATCCTATAAAAAATCAAAAAGTGTGGGTCACTAGAACAAATCCTTGCCAATCTTATCTTTGATGTGTGAGAAAAGAATTTTTAGTGAACTTTCCAATCGGTTCAATGGCCTCGCCATCATTTTCAGGCTGTCTTACCCGGAGGGAAGTCTTTAAAAACTCCCCCAAACACATAAAAAGCTGTTATACATCAGGAGAAAAAGTACCTGAATTTCGCACAAGCGTGTAGTTCAACTATACTACTGAAGCAAGCTCAATGTGACTCTTATCATAGAATGTGGGATAGAATTTGAAGGGAAAAGCAAAGAAAGAAACTGGAACTTTCAAACCGATTATGACCTGGCTCAATCACGATAGGCAATTCGACGCAAACAGAAATTTGCAACTCAGCGCGGTGAAGTAAGACAAGTAGATGGATAAACTAGATTTGGCCAAACCTGAAATTATCTGAAAGATTATAATCAGTAATAGCGTCCGTTGCTTCAACACAAACGGGCGAAGAAAATCTACGCTCAACTTTTCTCCGCGAATGAGCCAACCCCAGCACTACTTTCTCCATCGATATTTTGCTGGTATCCTTCAATCCTAAAAGCTTGCAATGTAATCCGTAGTCTGCACAGTTTGCCTTGACATTTGGAATGCGAAGACAGTTCCACTTTTCTTTACCAAAAGCACATAAATCTGAAGAGGAGGACATTTTGCGGCAATCACCAAACAGAGACGACGAAAACTTACTGGAAGCGGCCATTGAAAGATTGCAGCTGTCCTCAACTAGTTAGGAAAAGCTCATCAAAACTGATGTTTCAGGTTATCAAGCCACAATCAAACATAAAATGAACGTCAACAACTATGCGTTCTGATGTGAACAAAAGAACATGAACCAAGCACAAGCGCACAAACAAGACAAGCAACAAACAAAGCTAAAACAGAGAAGTAAACATAAGGAAAACCCTGTGGGGCTTTTCCACCTGTTTCCGTTGCTGTTGTAAGCAAGAAAACGCTCTCGAAAATCAATGTTGCTGTTTCCGTTGCTGTTGTAAGCAAGAAAATGCATTCAGAGCAACATTGAAGAAAGGTATGAATAATTTGCCACTTTAAACAGCTGAATGACACCTCAATTTTCAAACTGTTCCTTGTGATTTTTGCTACGAACATCTATCTGTACAAGATCCGCAAATCTAACAAGATACGATCATGAAACAAATGAGGAATGAATAGTAAACTTAGTAGCAGGATTTGTCAAACACAGAATCCAAACGGAGCAAAAAGAGTGAAAAGGGAGAAGAAAAGGGAGCAACAAGTACTAGTAGAGTATCACGAAGCAGAGACAAACTGCTATTTCTCTTCTACTACTTTATTATTATATATAAAAATATGATAATAAGTGCCAAGAGCTCAATTGCCTTAGGGGCTCTTTCCATGTCCACTCCCTACAGGTTCTCGATGCCTCATGTTGACATCATCCTTTCACCTGAGAGAACAGGTGATCCGTTCTCTCCGACTGCTTTTTTTTGGAAAATCTGCAAACCCCTTCATCGGTTGAGCAACCCGTGTTGTTTCTTGATGTCAAGACAGCCCGAGTGAGGGGGTGGACATGGAAAAGCTTCCTTATTAAGGTTTTCGAGGCTAGCTTGATAAACCCATAGGACATGAAAGGTTAAAAAGAAGGGCTCGTTGATGGCTAGGGTTATCTTTGAGGAGTGATTATCTTAGGTGGCCGTGTTCCCACCAACCCATTAGCAATATCTAAGTATGCTACCGGTTAGCTTAATTGAGAGGCCCCACCAGTTATTAACTTTAGTTGATGTCAGTTAGCCAACCATTAAAAGATAACGGGTGTAGTGCATTAGCAATGCCAACCAAGATAGTGAAACCCCAAGAGGTCACTTAGCTTAATGGAAAGCTACAAGAGAGCACGTTTTTAACTATTTGCATAATGTCACGGAATTATGGAGAGCAAGGTAGTAATTGTGACTCATTAGGGAACATGCAAAAGGTTCGGTGGGGCCAAAAGTGCAGTTAAGGTTAACAAAATCACCCGTCCATAGATGGGTGATGTTCATTCTTATATGAGACCATTTTATTTTAGATTTGAAGCATCTTCAAAATTGAATGCAAGTCGAATAATGATAGATGATTTTCACCTTTCAATGAGATTTTTATTATTATATGAAATATGTAAAATATAACTTGTCGGAGACTTTCAATAGAAAAATTTTGGCACCCACAACAACATCTACGACTACCTCAAATTTTTGCAAGAACAAAAAATAGTAACTTGACTACTCAACTTTGTGAATGTAATAAAAGAAAGGCAATCACCACCTAATGGTGAACTTTGTTATATTGCATCAAAAGATTCACAAAAATAAAAGAGTTTTTGCATCAAATGCACGGTTGTAATTTGAAGTTGAAAGCACGTGCCTTTGAACACGAACCCTTGGCACATATTACTATTTTAACACAAAGTCAAAAGGCTTGTAAAGTCAAGGTCCTTGTTCAAAAGATATAGAATGCAAGTCACCTTAGACTGTCTAAGTTAAAAAGTGGCAAATGAAAGTGTTCCACCTAGTATATAGAGGATTCAATTTTATAAGCCCTACTCTCTTTGTATTTTTGCTCTTTTAAGCTCATTTCAATTGCAAGGTTAATATTTCTCACCAAAGGAATCATATCTATCTATATATATATATTTAAACTAAATCCCACAGGACTAAATCGGGCTCCAAACGGTTCAGTACTCACAGTGAAACGTGCATCCGAACTAGAAACCCTAAACGCAATCCTGAGATTCTAGGCCCGTCGAGCCAGGAATTGGTCAGATTTAGTCAAAAACAGTCAAAACCTCGGACGGTAGGTGTCCAGATGTTTGTGGACTCAACACAAACCCACTAGACCAGTTGTTGCTCAATTCCGACGTTGTATGCTTGAAAACGCCCTTCGTTCGGGCACAATAATTGGACTACTTTTTGGCATTTTCGAGAAGTGCTCCAGTATTGCCGAACGGGCTCCATCTTGCATGCCGTCTATTCCATCCAATGCTGCACATCGAGACGAACCCGCATCAACAAACCGGGCTCCAAGCGGTTCAATATGCACAAAGAAACATGTGTTCAAGCCAAGAACCCTAAAAGTAGTCTAGGGAATTGTAAAGATATCGAGTTTTTGAGAAAGCATTGCATGCACATGCAAACTCATACACACAAATCCACACACACACACACACACACACACAATCGAGTTTTTGAGAAATCAATGCATGCACATGCAAATTCATACACACAAATCCACACACACACACACACACACACACACACACACACACACCATCGGCCACATAAATCACACACACCATCAGACACATCATACACACAAATCCACAAACACAAATACACACGCACACTCATACACAAATTCATACACACACACACATCATTGACCGCCGGCCATCGGCTGGCACATTATGCTACGCCACCCACACGCATGCACAGATATACGCACTCTCACAAATACACACACATATATAAACACATGCACTCACGTACATACACACACATACATCGCACGACCATCGGCTTTCCTCCTAAACCATCAGCTGCCATCCATTGGCCGTCACCTAGACCGGTCGTCATCGCCCGTCAACGACGGGCACACGTTACTAGTATATATATATTTAAACTTTGTTCCACTTCTATGCATGGGTGAGGGGACCCATGCATCCTCCTCCGCTCACCCATGCATACACATTTTTTGAACTAAAAATTTTTTAAAAAAAAAAAGGATGCATGTATGGGGAGAAGGATGAATGGCCCTCCTCCCCATGCATGCATCTAATGAGCCCATACCCCACTCCAAATTCAAATTACCCTCCTTCTTTCATGATGCTCCTCCTTCGTCATTTGTGCTCCTCCTTCGTCATCGGTGCTCTTGCACTCCATCGGCCTCCTCCTTCCTCACCCTCATTCCTCACTCATGTTGGATTGGTGTTCTGAGGAGGTGGTATGGATGCAAGGGAAGCATCAGACATTAAATTGTGGTATAAGGAGGTGTTGTGGATGCAGAGGGCGTTCCATACTAATCAGATGGCACTCCAAGAGGAGTGGACGGCCGATGTTGAGGAGAAGGCGAGGAAGCAAGCACGCGTGTACTGTTAGCTTGCAAATTAACTTGGATTTTCAGCAACACTTGTGGTGGAAAGATAGGAGGTTGATCTTTCATGTTGTTTCTCAAATCTAGCAGTTTGAGGGATTTCAATCTTGTGAGTTATATTGGAATCATTCCAATAAGATTGATGGTCAAGGTTCACATTAGCAAGAGAGGATAGATCCGCCAGCGTTCGCAAAACCATCCCAACCAGCTGAAAACTAGATAGATTGATGGAAGACACATGCTCAAATGAGTCATAGGCAATACCTTGCCATCCAACGCATGGATTACCACCTATCCAGCTTGATGTAATTGTAAATGGATAACCCACATTGTTGATGAACGTCAGCAGAGCAGTGACCTCAAGTGCACAAGCCATCCCTGGCTTGGATTGACAGAAACTGTTCCCAAAAGACAAAAAACTTACAAAAGAATTGAATGAAGGAATTGGACCAACCAACTAATTGTTCTGCATAGTGAAGGCAGTCAACTGCAAGCTGGTTAGATTTGGAGGAATAAGACCCGTCAACTGATTTGCAAGCTATCCAATCCTTTGAAGAATCAGCTGGAATAGAATCAAAATTATTGTCATCCAAGTACACTATCGTGCATGTAGGCCATGAAAGTTTTTTAAGTGAACCATCTAAGAGGAGAAATCTCATCCACGTTGAGAAGATTGAATGCACTTCAAGTGCAAACATGTTTAGTGGCTACATTCCTTCTTTGTTACTTCAGGTGGTTACCGCTTTGAAAACCGGGTGTTTCTGCCCGTTTCCAGCACACAACGTTCTGGACAGAGAGCAAATCTACAATCTATCTACCAAACTATCTTAGGAAATCAGGGAATAATGCAATAACAAGATTAAGCTACTCAACAAGAAACAAGAATCAAGAATGCTAACTTCCTAACAACATTCTGGCAGCCCAAGAATCAAGAAACACCCATTTGTTGATGCTTGAAATGCCCAAGAACAATCAAGGACAAGATTGTGATGAATATGCAAAATCAGATCCACAACCTCAGCCTCTATAGTTTACCTGCATGCTAAAACTACAACATCAAGAAACAAGAAAATTAATCCACAACAGTCCACAAAGCAAGAAAGTAAGCAAGAAATCTAATTAATTCACAATCACAAAAAAAAATCTGAACATGCTCATAGGAATTTCACTCAAGAAGATAGCCATGAACAAGGAGCTTCTCAATTGACAAGAACTCATGGAAGATCTTATTTATTCAATCAAGAGAAATGACAATACAATAAAAGCTCCCTCATAAGAGAGGGGGGTCCTTAAATAAGCAAGGGGGCTGCCCATGTGGATCTCAAGTGGCAATTCACTAATTTAGAAATCACATGTGGAAATAGCCCTTCCACTAGAAGTCACCATCAAAAGGTGGCTCACTCTAAATTATTTAAGGGAGTCTACACTTATTTACATTGCCTAGGAAACACTGCTAGCTCCTACATGGTCATTCCTTCTCTGGGATACACCATGTAGGCTCACATAGAAAATAATTGTCATCCTAGCTAGTAATCCTTGGCTCTCATGCTCGGCTCTCAGCTTCTTCTGCTCAGCTTCTTCTGAGACCTCCTCGATCATGGGTGAGAGATACTCTATGTCTTCAGCTTGGCTCGGCATCTAGGGCTTCTCTGGAATCCGCTAACACATCCACCCCTAATCTGTTGCAGGACCCACTGCAACACATGTGATGTTGTTCCGCTCGACATTTGGAAAAGCGTGGATCTTCGTTCACTTTCGTAAAACCAGGTGCTTATTATCCGCAAAATTGTTTCTCAAAAATGAAGATCTCTCAATGGCCGCTACATTCTAGCCCTCTTGAGAACCTCTTGCGAGTCATGCTCGCCTCATTGTCTTGCCGTCTATTTTTGCTCGCTCATTTTTTGCCCTAGGGCTTCGAACACTTGGAAGCGGAGCTTACTTCCGTAGTTTAGTGGCCCCAAGTACTCTTGTATCTTTTTGATGAAGCCCATCTCCTTCCAGTCTTCTATCATGGTGACATACCATGATGACATGAAGGCCGCTCTATAGTATAGTCGGGCCATCATCTCATGGTCTTCCTCTGACTGGAGGGCTACGTTGGGATTGATCTTGATTGGATCCAAACCAAGATCTCAAAAATATTCTTGCTACATTAGAAAGGCCACTGATCGGCAATATTCGACGCTTTCTCGCATGCATAGATTGGCATTGGTCTTGTATTTGTGCCCGAAGTCTAGCAACTGTAGCCTCAGGTCATCCAGAGAGATTCTGTCTAACATTCCTGGAATCACTGGCCAGTTCACTAATTCAACCTGTGGCTTCTCTGCAGGCCATGGATTTCTTTGTTTGAGTGGCATGTAGAATGGATCAACTCGTTTCCACGCTGGTGCCCTCAGGTACTCTTGAAGCCGTCTGCTATCTTTTAAAACCTTGTTCCGCCATTCAGGTTGCAGTTGCAGTGCCACAATGATCTCGGCCCTGGTGGAGTATTGGCTTTGATCGATCTCCTCTTTGTCTCACCTCATGTTGGGAGGATATTTTCTTTCGAATTTCTCTGACTCTTTGGTATTGGCCATCTTGCTCATTGGCCTGGTAGGAGAAGCTGCCCTACGTTGTTGTGGTGGCCTTGCCAAGTAATCATCCAGGGCCTTAGTGTCTGTATCCTGTTCCTTTGTCCGCTCGCTCGTGAATGGCTTAGATGCACCCGTGTTTTGTCTGGGCGAGAACCTTCTTGATTCCGATGGATCTGCTAGGAAGTCGTCATCACCCCCAATGTCAGTGTTAATTTATGGAGGGTCAAGGATGGAGTGATATGGAGAGAGAGGTGTAGGGATGACAAGTTTAGGAGGGGGTGGGTTTAACAAATTGTACGCCGCGTCGGGGGAGCGAAATTGTTGAAGGAACTCGTCCCGTTAGGCTTCGTACGTGTCAGCTAGACCTTTAGATGGGCCCATTAATCTGCTAGGAGGTGGTGGAGAGAGAGAAGATGAAGAAACAGGGTAAGTTGGAACGAATGTTTCAGAAAAATTAAAAGCAAAATAAGATGAGGGGTTAAAAGCAGGAGGGGAAAGGGGAAAAGCTCCGGAAGTAGCTTTGGCTCTCTGGCTACCCGATCTCGAGCTACAATCTGATGGTTGGGTTTGCCCATCCTTATTTTCTGCTCCGTCATCTCCATCATCGTCCCGTGGTTTCTTTGTAAGAGTGCATGTTTGGGCCTTACATGTCGTGTCCCACAATTGGTTTACCTTGTCCAAGACTTGCTGTTTGGGCCTTTGTCGTATCTTCTAGCTGCTTTTGGGACTCAAGGATGATCTTTTCTTGCTTGGCCACAATATTTTTAAAATTCCTCTTTTCGGCTTCTCGTTCATGGATCAGCCGCACATACTTCTCCATCTGGATGGTTGTGGCCTGTGGGGCTTGGAACTGTATGTCCTCGGGCTTAATTAGAGGGGCACCAACTGTCATTGCACCTGACAATCCATCTAGTGCTTGGTCGATCTAGACCATATGGTGCTTCAATTGTTGCTGGACCTCTTCCAATGTGATCTTCTGCCCAGCCATCACGGATCTGGTTTCTTCTGTCTCTTTTTCTTTTTCTTTGGCCAGCTTCTGTTGTTGCTCAATCTCTTGGTCTTGGTACTAGATCTTATTCTCGAGCACTTGATGCTAGCTTATCAACCAATGCATGTGGTAGCTTGCTTCGGATAGGCCGATTATCGAGTGTTTAGCTGCTTCAGAGAGCTTCTCCGGGTTAGTGATGGTTGGGTACCGATCAGGGGTGTGGGATGGTGAAGCTAATCCAAAAAAATAAACGTTGTGGAGGAAATGCATATGGAGGTGGAGAGAGTGGAGAATTAATATTAGTAGCAATGGTGGTTGTTGTGGTGGTTAGTGGAGGGGTTAGCTGACTGATCCTCTTTTTTTGGTTCATCATCATTGATCTCCATCAGGTCCGCGGCATCAAAATATTGTGAAGTATCCAAGGTATGGATTTATTGGGCCTGTGGATGTTGGGCTTGCGACTGCTGGGCCACTTCTGTGTCTTGGGGAATGGGACTCCCCACTCCTCCCCCCCCCCAAAAAAAAAAGAAAAAAAGAAAGTGACATTGGTGAAGTTGGCAGCGTTGGCGTGGTAATCAATAGGGGTGAGGTGGTGACTTCGTCTGGTGGCATGACTTGGGTTGTGCCCGTGTCTTCTGCTGCCGATGAGGTAGCTGCTCCATCACCCTCGTTGATGGTGTGTAAGGATGAGGAGTGTGTCGGAGAGGCTGCATGTGATGTTGAGCTTCCGTCATCTAAAGCTGAATCTTCTGATGTTGTTCCATCGAGTGATTTCCTCCTGGCCTGAAGCTTTTGGCGTATGCGTTGTTGCCTTGTGTCTGGCAACTGGGCCTTATAGGTATCGGCCTGTTGAGTTGTCGAGGATGTTGCTGCTTGTGGATCTGGTTGAGAGTTTGGTGGCTTGTGTACCAGTGGAATAATACTGGTGTTCGTCCTTTTGGGTGGAATCCCTGATGGTGAAGTTGCCCGTGAGAGTGAACACTTGGACTTTTTGGACCCTATAGGGATGTCCCATGCTTTGTCTGCAGTTTGCAGGTGTTGTTGAAGTTTGGGCCCATTTTGGACCTAATGGAGTGTGATATTAGTCATGAGATATCCCAAGACTGTTGTCAACTGCTTGTTCTTAACACAATCATAAAGACAATTCGAAGCAAACTGTGCCCAATCATAAAGATTTTGGGCATGCAGTCGTGAATCTACCATCATGTGGAATAGAGACATGGGTACCCGCAACACCTTTGTTCTTGGTCGTTGTGTGCACCTGGTCAAGTATGTGCATGCTGCTGCCAATTGTTGATCGTTGATGGCCTCAATGCGGTACCCATCTTTATTCTTCCATTTGTCCACTGAGGGATCGATATACTTGAAATAAGTTGTCTGCTCAATCTTCTGGAGCGTCCTAGTGACATGATTTGTTCCACGGATAAACCCGAAGGGTTGCAAGGCTGTCGCCGCAAAAGATATATTATAAACATAGTTTCTGACAGGGGGAACTATGAGTTGTCACAATCTTGCAGGAGCATTATAATTTGCGTACGCCATGTGTAGCAGGTACGGACTCTGATACCCAGTCAAGACAGGGATTTCAAATTCAATTGCCTTGAAAAATGATTCTACCTGCTGGTACCAGGTATGCATCTCGGTAATATCCAATTTGCATAGCTGGATGTCGATCTTTTTAGCATCGGGGTCGTCGGAACTGGAACTCGGGTTGGAAGACATGGTGAAAAAAAGGAAAAAACAGGGTTCTGGAAAAAGTGTGTTGGTTGAGATTTGAGACAGGGTTAAGGGTGACGTCGATTGAGATGGGACTGGTAACTTCGGTCGAGAATTGGCTGGCGGCTTCGGTCAAGATGGAACAGAGGGCTTCGATCGAGATGGAACTGAGGGCTTCGGTTGAGTTGAAACTGATGGCTTCGGTTGAGAAAGGAGTGAAGTTCGTCGGTCGAGATGGAGTGGAAAGTTGTGAGTGAGAAGGTAGGTGAAGGCTATGGTTGAGATGCAGGTGAAAGATGTGTGCAAACTAAATGATGTTCCTGAAAGGGGGTTACGGAATGAGGTTGGGTAAGGAAAAATGTAAGGTATAATGTCTAAAGATGTTGAGGTGTCAGTCAAGATGGATGTGAAAGATGTGTTGAAAGTGAATGGTGTTTCTGAAAGGGAGGTTGGGTAAGGTATAATGTTTGAAGATGTTGAGGTGTTTGGGAGATTGGTAACTGTGGAAATGGAGTTGTGGAGGTGTTGAATGAACTGGAAAAAAATGAAGTGGTTTATGTTGATGATGGTATTTTCAATAGTGTAACGGGAGCGTGATGTATGCTCACGTGACACTACCCCTCAGACTGCGAAAAGTTTCAAACTTATGTGTCGTCTGCAGGCGATGTTAGGTGTGGAAAGTGTTGGTGATGGTGCTCTAAATGGTAATCAAATGACGATGGTGGATACTCGGTGGAGGTGGAGTTTAACCAAGGATAGAAGCATGGAACGAGAGAGCGCCAGAATCGAGCACAGGAGCAAGAAGATCGCCAGCAGACAGTTGCAAGAAACTCTAAAATTCGCGCTTTGCTGAGGTGCGAATGGCGTCGTTGTCAAGGCATTTATGGATGACGTCGTCTGGCTTCAATTGAGATGTGACATGACGGATTTGTTGAGTTTGAAATTGAAACCTTCGGACGAGATTTGAGTTGTGGCCTCTGGTTGAGATTTGACGTGGAGTGCTCCAATTGAGATTTGAGTCATGGCCTCCGGTTGAGAGTTGACGTGGCCTCTGGTTGAGATTTGATGTGGAATGCTCAGGTCGAGATTTAACAGGAGTGCTCCGATTGAGATTTAACATGAAAACCTCCAGTTGACGTTTAAGTTGTGGCCTCTAGTTGAGATATGACATGGAGTGCTTCGGTCGAGGTTTAAGTTGTGGCCTCTGGTTGAGATTTGACGTGGACTGCTCCGGTCGAGTTTGAGTCATGGCCTCCAGTTGAGAGTTGACGTGGCCTTCGGTTGAGAGTTGACGTGGAGTGGTCCGGTCGAGATTTAACAGGAGTTTGTCGGTTGAGATCTGACAGGATTCCATCGATTGAGATCTGACAAAAACCCTATATGGAGGAATGGAGCTGTGTGATGCAAGTGAAGAACTTTAGGAGGGAAAACATGGTTGTGGCTCAAATTAGAAGTTCTTATGAGAAAGAAGTATCTCAATGAATGAATGGATGTTTAATTGGAAATATTGAGATATTATACAAACAGAAATGAGATGGGCCTAAAGTGTGATAAATCTTGTCCATATGGTGTAGTCTATCACTTGTTGACCTAGAACATTCATGACAAATGAGTATTTATAGAAATGAAGATGCACAGAAAGTAAATAAGTACAGGCATGAATTATAAACAAGAAAAGGATAGAAAAATAGGCATGCAAAAAGAGAATAACAAAGCAAAGAAAATAAAGAAAATAAAAAATGTAAAGTATAGACCTGGAAAAAAGTGTTAAATTGGGTCAACAAAAAACAACTCCTCGTAATACCGCCGTAGACGACCACTATTGACGACAGTGTGTCATTTCTTCTCTGGGATACACCATGTAGGCTCATATAGAAAATAACTATCATCTTAGCTAATAATCCCCGGCTCTCATGCTCGGCTCTCAACTTCTTCTGCTCTCCTCCTTTTGAGACCTCCTCGGCCATGGGTGAGAGATACTCTGTGTCTTTAGCTTGGCTCGACATCTGGGGATTCTCTGGAATCCACTACTAGTCATGTTCTATATTTCTACAACACCATTGTGCTGCGGTGTATAGGATGACGTTCTCCTGTGAATGAATCCTCGATCATTGCAGAATTTAGTGAATCGATTTGAGATGTATTCTCCACCTCGATCTGTTCTGATCTGCTTCACCTTGTTTCATGTGCATCTTTATGCCCAGTTCACATACTCTGTGAACTTGTCAAATGCATCTGATTTTTTGTGAATGAAATAGACTCAAGCGAATTTAGTTTAATCATCAATAAAGGTGATATAGTATTTCGATCCTGATACTGAGATCACATCAAAAGGTCCACAGATGTCCGAATGTACTAGCTCCAGAATCTTTGTCGTTCTGTAGGAGTCCTTGACAGAAGGAGTACGTGACATCTTACCTTTTATACATGCATCACAGGTCGTCGAACTAGTTGCATTCGAGATGCTCACCCCCGTGATTGCTCCGTGATGGCTTGCTTGATACAATGCCATTAAATTCATATGGCACAGTCTCTTGTTCCATAGAATATCTGACGAATCATGGGCTTCATGTGCTTGATCTGCAGGTAGGCGTACCCTCAAATGATACAGGTTGTCTTTGCATCTTCCTTGTGGGATCAATGTACTGGTGCTGGCCTCAACAACATTGCATACTTCATCTGAGAATGTCACACGCATTCCAACATCTACTATTCTTGTGACTGATAGCAAGTCCTGTTGTAGTGTAGGTACGAACGGAACATCTTTGAGTCGTCTGTCTCTACCGTTTGTGTTGAGCCATAGCAAAACAATACCATTCACTTGATGTTTTGATCTATCTCCAAGAATGATGGATCTACACTCTGAAAGTCAGACATTATCCGTCTTGATGTAATGGAGTGTGAGGTTGCTCCTGAATCAAGGATACCTCATGTGTGTCAGGTGTCAATACTGCACACATGTCTACACAGATGTTAGTGGTCGAATTTCCATGATTCAATCTTTCTTTGCCCATCTTCGAGCTTTTTGGCTCTTCGACGTAGGATGAACTATTATTGTTCTCCCGTTTTCCTTGAGGCTGTTTGTTTATTGGATTTTGGTAGCAGTCCGTCGCTGCATGAACCTTCTTGTGACAATAAATACACTCAATCTTCGGATTTAGCCAACATGAACCGATAGTATGTCCTTCGCATTTGCATCTCACACATGTTTTATTGTCTCCATTCTACTGTTTCAGCTTTCCTTTGTTCTTCCATTTGCCTTTCTTGGCTCCCTCTGCTTGCTGATCTCGATCCTGCCTTTAGTCTGTTGACTCCCTCTTAGGCTTGAACTGTTTCTTTGTCTTCTCCTTGTTGCTGCAGAGAGCTTGGTCAAAAGCATCCTTGTGATCAAGGTGCTCACGAGCTTCAACTTCTTCTCGAATCTCGATCACTGCCTTTTCGAGTGTCATAGCTGGATCCTTCGCTAGCAACATTTGGGTTGTTTGGAAGGATCTTGGTAAAGCTCTTAATAGGTAGGTAAGCTGCTTCTTTGTTGATATTGCATTCTCTGCTCCGGAATTGTGTAATGAAAGGAACATATCCTTCATCTTTCTGATAAAGGAGGTGAGGTCTTTGCCATCCCATTGCAAATTTGTCAGTTGATCTTCAAGAAGCATGATGTGATTGCGTGATTTTGTCTGGAATCTTGTGAGTAAAGTATCCCACATCTCTCTTGCATTGGAGAGTGTCACGAGGTCAAGTGTCAAGCTATCCTCGATGGATGATGTCAACACGCCTACTGCCTTGTCGTTCTTCTCTCTCCACTCAAGTAGCTCCTTGCCTGTAGTTGTAGGCATTTCTTCGGTGCCGTCTACCCAGGGAAATAATCTTTCTCCCTTCAGTATAAGAGAGGTCTTAACCTTCCATGCTAGGAAGTTAGACCCTGATGAGTCGAGGATTGTACAGATCTTTGATTGCATATTGCTTATTAAAGCCATTGTGGTAGATCGTGTTCTTTAGCTATTCTTTCTGGTTTCCTGTTCTGAATGCTTGTCACCTAGATCTGATAGCTTTGCGGCTATGTCAAACTATGTCAGGCTCTGATGATCGAAGCCACTACTCTGATACCACTAAAGCGAATGGAAGCGAAATGAAACGAAACGAAATGCAAATAAATTCGAATATGAGTCGTCGTCCAGTTTGTTAGCGCAGCTGCATGAACGTGAAGAGGGTGTGACATTAGCCTTTGCTTTTCGTCTCTTCATTGCCTGTGAGAATTTGCATGTGAATATGCAGAGTGCGCGACAACGCGAGTAAATATGTAGCATGAATGGAGGTAGATTAAAAATGGGATTTGGATGACTTAGAGGAAATAAATCCAACAATTTTGACCGCATGTTTCCGAAACACGTGTACGGTTAAGATGCTCTGAATTAGACTATATATATGAATGTCGTTTTCAGAATTCAGGTTCACATATTGAGTCCAAGAAACTAACCTGCTCCAAAATCAGTACATACAATATCGCTACCATGTGCCCAACAAATGGTTCCATACTCGCACTGCTCCCCTGGCGCCTAGTTCCGATATCTGAAATCATGTACAGTGTATATCGCCATCATGCGCCTAGGATTACACCGTTTATGTCCCCTTGCTAATCGACGCCTCATATCGTTATGGCCTCCTCTTCTACTAGTTTGATCTATGATAGAGCTCTTAGTTCTTTCCTTGTTGATGCTGGGGTTAGCGACAGAGAGGCCCATTTTTTGTCCTATTTCGATTTTTGGCCCATTCAGTTTGACATAGAGAGATTTGTTATTGAGCACAAAGAATTTTTTCCCAAACTGTACAAGGATTTTTATAAGTGCTTGCAACAGGGTACCCTTCTGATGGACGGCCTGAGATTTGTGCATTTCATAAATTTGACTCATACTCAGCCTAGTGCCAAGCAAAGGCATGATCGTAAGTTTACCAAACTTATCGATCTGTTTAAACGTGTCATACCCTATAAGGAACACAATCGAGTATGTCGCTTCGTTCAGGAGGGTATGGCCTTCGTGTTTTTCTTATCTGCTCTTATCCCTGACGAGGCAGAATCTTCTGGGTCGTCCATGATTGGTTTGCCTACCCCTACTACTCATGTGGCTTCAGAGGCTTCCATTACTGATGAGGTTTAAGGAGATGTAGAAGAGGCCAGACAAGCACAACAATATGATCCTGCCAAGGCTCGTTATCTGCCTATCTCTCCCTTATCTACCGTGAGTGAGATTGACCAGAACAGAACCCTGATGGACCTCCCTATGTACCATATGGACGATATTGCATTCTTGTCCATTAGCGACATCGGAGACGTAATGGATCTCAGAGAAGATGAGATATTATCTCTTATGTCAAGGATAATTTTTGAATTTAATGATTTTATTGACTTTGATGATGACGACCTCATAGATGGCATCGACTATGAGGACCAGGTAGAATGGAGTTTTTGGCTTTTCAGAAAAAGTATCCGCCACCTCCCATATATACGGTTCCAGCTGACCAGCAATCGACCATTATTGCTAGTCACAATTTAGAAGCAACTGGTGTGATCCAAGCTGACGAGGAGGATTTGGTAAGTACACCTTCTCACAAAAATCATTTACTATTTAACGTGTAACTGATGATTGATCTGCTAGTTTGACAAACACTTGATTATGTGTTGTAGGAAATCGTTGAAGTTGATGCCTTTGCTAGCGGGCATGGAGGATTGAGAGAGAGACAAGGTGGGAGACAAAAGGATGCCTCATTGGCTCATTATTTGAAACATTTTGTAAATAACAAAATTTGTATTCTTCATGAAAGGTTTTTTGTAAATGCGGGAATCTTAATCATGGCCATCAAGGCCCTATCTTATTTTGCCCAAGGGCATAAATACCCAAAGAAAATACATATAGAATCATTTTTTTCAAAAGAGATGTTGCTCTTAAAGTGTTCAATTACGTGCCAAAAAATGTTCCTATGAAATCATCTGCTCTGACAATTCTATTAGGATATATAGATCTGAGCAAAAGGCGATCCACTCGATTTTTAGATCTGTATGATAGGAAAAAGTTCCTTCATGAACACACAACAAAAATTGTCCTTAGAGACAATGAAAAAAAAATGATTGTACTCTTTTCCATTGAATGTATGTGAAATTTGAGAATTTTTGATCACACGCGTTTGATCTTTATTGAATGCCATCAATCTAATTTTGGCTTATAAATTTACATGCTTTTTTGAATCTTTGATATTCAGTTGATCTTGTTGTGTATCGAACTTGAGCTCGTCTATAAAACCATTGGAATAGCTGAATGATGTAACTATTTTTTGAGGATGTTCCAACATGAAATGCTACTCTTGTCTGCCAATGTGATTTCTCCATTCCTTGTGAGGACCATATACTCAAACTGCCATACTTTTTTTGCAAAAAACGATGCATGATGCCTTAGTATGTGCTGCAATATCAAAGATTTTATGCATTGGTTAGAAAAATATGCATTGGTTAGAATCTATCAAGCAAGTTATACTAAAATTATAAAATTGTAAGACACTGTTCAAATGTATCTTACCATGTAGTGGGTGATGTGATCTGAGCTCCAAGCCACCCGAAGTGCATCTACAAACTCTATTGCTGTTTCTCCAATAGGAGTGCATCTGCATATGAAATTGTGTCTTTTATAAGCACTTCAGCCATATTATCGAGCTTTTTCCAAACTTCAACCTTCTTTACCCTTGTTGTTCCTTTATCTTCAAAGTCTTTTGTTTTAGAAATAACATCTTTCCAAACCGAGTATTGGATCTTAGACAACTTTTTAGAATGATTTGATAAAAATCGACGAGCTTTGACTCCTCCTATGCTAGGTTTACTGGGTACGTTTCCTATTTTTCCCAAAAGCTTTTCATCTTTTTGTATTTTAACATGGCCTTTATGAAGGCCTACTTTTGACAACACTTCCTCTAATCGAGAGATTGCTTGTTTTGATGCTGACTCTGGCTTAGTATTCCATGCAAACAAAATATGAAGATATATTAATTTCTCTATGATCCTCACCTCTCCATGAAGTGTGCAAATATGCACATTTTGTAAAGGAATTGATAGTATTGGTTTCCAGTTATCTCTTGAAACTCTTGTGTTCCTTGAAATGTCATTTGATGATTTCATACAATATAGACATGGATGTTTCGAATTTGCTCCATGAGATATATTGAACATACATTTCAATGACTTCAAGTCTCCAGCTAAATGCCATTCCACAAAAAATTCACCTCTTTTAGGAACACTAAGTACTGTGCCATTCATATGATCCTTTATGATATCTGAATAACTTGTTCTGCTAAAAATCCAGGAAAGAACATCGTGATCCTCCTTGATAACCGGTTCAACATATGGAATCACAAATTTTTATATATTCAAAACAATTACCAAAAGAAATTGCACACAAATAACAACCATTTTTTTACTTGAAAACATGCTAGCCACCATATGTTATTTTATGATTGCACATTGAAGTTGAGATCCCTTGAGTTTGTTGCATTGCTCAATGCTCCATTCATGAGAGTAATACTTACTCTTTCCAACTTTTGTCCTTTTATAACTTCCGATTCATCTAGCTTGACCACCAAAATAAATTTGCTCATACTAACACTTGTAATATTATAGAATTTCACTATAAATCTCAATAAATAGTTCAAATCTACAAAAAAGTTGCTGGTAGAATCATATGACAAATTGCCAGACTTTGAATTGTAAATCTCATTGATGTGAAAAGGTATTCCAATGACGTTTTGCATACCCTTATTCAATACATCTCTCTACAATCTTATCTGAAAAGGCCAAGGAATAGGAAATTTTCTTACATGCATTTGTCCAAAAGTCTCTTTAATAATTTTAAATACTGGCATATGCCTCCCTGCTAATACCTGAGAAATCACATGCTCCCTTGAATTAACATTTGGTCGATTATCTTACCGACCTCGTTCATCAAAGCCTCAGTGACCTTGGACTTGATTCGAGATTATTGTCCAATAAAGACTTTGTGGACTTGGTTGTCAATACCGAACTCAGTGATTCTCCAATTAGGTCATTGTCCTTCAAATGCTCATTTGCAGCCAATGCTGATCTACAAATGATTATGAAAATCAAGAAACCCAAACAAGACACATAATAAATGTCATGCTACTTCACAAAACTAAAATAAAACTTATTCAAATCAAATCCTTACTTGAATGCTTGAATCCTTTTTCTCCGTTGGCCTCCATTTATTGAAAGCTCATCAATGTCCTTCAGAATTCTTTTTTGCTTGTTTCTTTTTAATTCCTTACCTAGTATGCGAGTTTCTTCTTTTAACTGGTCATCTGATATATGTAATGTTTGAACAACTTGTCGGAATTGATCATTACTTGCATTCAAATTTAACATAATATTATGTAAACGTGCATTATCTTCTTTTGTTTGTGATAATGCGATCTCTTTTCTATAATTAACAAACAAACCATTTAACATACATTCTAAACTCTGTATTTTCTGAACCGAGTTTGCAACACCATAAGTCGTCAATCTTTCACAATAGACCAGTAAATCGTTTTCTCTGTCACACAAAAACTTTATTAATTGTGTGATGGATTGGAATTGTGGAGCTTGCATCGAGCTCAGATCCAATGGATACAAACTTCCGTCAGACCACAAATCATAATTCTTTCTTTGGTTGATTATGTGAGCGATCATATCAAGTGGAGAAACCTGTGGATTCTTTCACTACTCCTCTTTTAACTATTCTCCATCCATGGCATACCTGAGATTCTATGTTTATTCTCTCGCTAGTTAAAACGAGGGACACAATCCCATTTTCAAATTTGAAAATGTTAGTAAATGAGCGTCATAGGTTCTTGAAGTCGCAGTTGCACGCGTCATCATCGTGTCATGTTAACTACAAATTACTAGTAAGGTTAAGTTAAACTGGACCTGAAAGTTCATCGGAGTTTTAAAATCTGGCGTTTTTTTTTTATCCTATGTGGCATTTCTTAGACAACCCTTTTGATGTTTGTAACTCCTACTGCCTAAAGCCTAACTCTAAAGCATAATGTCTAAAGCCTAATGCCTAATGCCTAATCCTAATGCCTAATGTTCAATGTCTAAGGCCTAAAGCCTAACCCTAAAGCATAATGTCTAATGCCTAAAGCCTAACTCTAATGCCTAAAGCCTAATAGCTAATAAGACATCATAGAAAAATTCCAAACTCTCGATGGACTGTTGCAATTATTTGAGAGTGCAAGCAAGTCTTGGATTTTTTCCCTCCATTTTTTATTTTCACACCTGCACCTATATTTAGCTGGCCTAATTTATTGCCTACTAATTTCTCGTCGCTCTCTGCACTTTTTCTCAAATTCCAATAGCTTTGCTGTCATTTTCCTAGCTCAAAGGTCTATTGGCTTTCCAAACATCAAATCTACAAGATTACAAGGCAAATCTTCTCTGAGCCTCAATAAGGATAGCACATGTTTCAACCCTAAACAAATTCGCTCTCTGAACTATCCTCATAGAGAAACGTGCGTCCGAACCAAAAACCCTAAACACAGTTATGGGATTCTAGGCCCGTCGAACCAGGAGTTAGTCATATTTCATGAGAAATAGTCAAAACCTCGGATGGGGGAGGTGTCCACAAGTTCGTGGGCTTGACACGAACCCACAAGACCATTTGCAGCTCAATTCTGATGCTGTTTGTCCGAAAATGACCTTCTTGCCGGGGTGAATGCCACTAAATGGACTACTTCTCAACATCCCGAAAACCAGTTCAATATCAAGGAACAAAGTCCATTTTGCAGGAAGTCTGTTCCTGCATGTCGAGACAAACTTATAGGACTAAATTGGGCTCCAAATGATTCAATACTCACAGTGAAACGTGCGTCCGAATTAGAAATTCTAAATGCACGGGAAGCCATTTCTTGAGTGCAAAAGAGGTGGAAGTTTTTGTGGTGGAAATGTCGATGCATTGTCCACTCTTCCCTCAACAAGACAGCTTCCATGCATGATATCTCTAGGGACCACAAGATCTAGTATATTAGAGCTGCATCTCACAATGCTACTCTTGTCAGGAAGTGACTTGGCCTTTTCCCCGTCATCTAGTTGGGAAGGTACTCTTGTTCGCATCTGACAGCTCAAGTACTTCTGATTACAGCTGATCTATGAGCCCAATAATCGATCTATGCCACATAGAATAGTCAGAAAAGAGTAAGATTTCATCAATGGGCTATTTCAGATCTAAGCAAAGGCCATATAGCATCAATACAAATTGGAAAGAAGAATCTAAGCAACTGATAAGATAGTGATGGTATATATCAATAGCTAATAAGACATCATAAAACAATTCCAAGCTCTCAATGGACTGTTGCAATTAGTTGAGAGTGCAAACAAGTCTTGGGTTTTTTCCCTCCATTTTTTATTTTTACTCACCTATATTTAGCTGGCCTAACTGATCGCCTACTAATTTTTCTTAGCTCTCTGTACTTTTTCTCAAATTCCAACAGCTTTGTTGCCATTTTCTTAGCTCAAAGGTCTATTGGCTTTTCAGACATCGAACCTACAAGATCACAAGGCCAATCTTCTCTGAGCCTTAGTAAGGGTAGAACCCATTTCATCCCTAAACAAATTTATACTTCATGCTTTCTGAACTATTCTAACAGAGAAACGTGCATCCAAACCAGAAACCCTAAATGGAATTATGTGATTCTAGGTCGTCGAGCCAGAAATTGGTCACATTAAGGGAGAAAGAGTCAAAACCTCGGACGGGAGGTGTGCACAAGTTCGTGGGCTTACGACACGAACTCATAGGACCATTTTCAGCTCAATTCCGAAGCCGTTTGTTTGGAAATGACCTTTTTGTCGGAGGGAATGCCACTAAATGGACTACTTTCCCCAAGAATCGGTTCAATGTCGTCAAACGAAGTTTTTTTTTTAGACCGTCTATTTTGTTCTATGTTGCACGCCAATACAAATCCATAGGACTAAACCGGTCTCCAAACGGTTCATTACTCACAACGAAACGTGCGTCTGAACCGGAAACCCTAAATGTAGTCCTAGGATTCTAGGCCTGTCGAGCCAAGAATTGGTTGGATTTAGTAAAAAACGGTCAGAACTTCAACCGTTGTGCAAGGTGCTACCCACAGTGTAAGCACAGGTGCGTCCACGGTCGCGATGGTCGGCAGAACGGGGGACTTGATGAGGCAAGGTGCTGCCCTTGAGGTGTAAGCATACTCAATTCCCGCGGTTCTGGCCTGGTGCCGTCTGCACGTAGAATGTGCTGCCATTAGGTTGGTGAAAGCACGGTCTGTGCCTTGTGGGGTGCGGGGTGACATATTCGAACTCTACGGGTTAACCATTGATACAGAGATGCTGCTCAAATTCGGGTGTGAAGCACGGGTGGTTAGCTGTCGGTGCGGGATAGCTGCCAATCGTTTAGCTAAAAGGGCTATTGACCAAAAAGTGGTGGGGCGTGACTGAGGCAATGTGTTGCTTAATGGTGAAAGCACGGATGGTTGGATGGATGTTTCCCCGTGGGCTAATTTTGTGATAGATTTGTGTGGGTGCGGCTAGGCAAAGGTCCTACGTCCGGTCTAAGGGGGGATTGTGGCTTGAGAGGGATCCTCTGTGTTTGCTTTGGTTGGTATGTTCCGTTTGTTGTGTGCTTGCTTGGACACAAATGACCTGGTTCCTACTTGGCTCTCAGGTGATGTGAGCGTGCTAAGTTTGAGGAGGGGATATTTTCATTGAAGCTGATTTAATAAAGAAGAAAAGAGAGCTGTGGGGCCCGGCCGACAGAAGGGAGAGTTTTCAAAAATAAAAAGAATTGAGGCGATAATATGTTGGAAGTACACCTCTTACTATAATGGAGGACCACCTTGATGAGTTGCGAGCATTGACGGACGGAGAGGAGCAGGTTCGAGAATACGGCTCCCGCATGCATCGAGATGGCACCAGGTCCAAGTCAAGAAAGAAAGAGCATATGCACTCCACGGTGGCGCCTCTCCAAGAAGAGATGGGTGGCCCTTCTGAACCTACACCAAGAGACAAACCCATGCCAGAGGCACAACAAGACCTCTTTGAAGTGAAGATGCGACCATACTTATCAAGTGCAATGACGACTATGTTAGCGAGGTGAAGAAGGACAGAGAAACCGAAAGGAAAGAATGGCAAACATCCCTGTGAGCCATGAACCTTACTCAATTCGACCTTTCTAGAGAAATGAGAGACGGGCTAACACAGCTCGAAGCCAGGTTTGAAGAGTTGGAGGCAACTAGAGGGAATGTAGTGGCGCCTCCTCCATAGATACCAAGAGAACCACGAGCGCGAAACATAGAAGGCCCAAAGAAGACTGCCAAAATAAAAGCACCACCTACTTTCAAAGGAGAGCGTGACATTCGAATTGTGTTGTTTCACATGGACCATTACTTCCGTCTGATGAACACTCCTGAAGAAGAAAGAACAGACTTGGCATTAGCATATTTTGAGGGCTACACTACAAATTGGTACCGGATGGCAAAAATGCATTTCCAGACATGGGACGCGTTCAAAACCGCGTTACGAGAGGAGTTCATACCGAAGGATTCACACATGAGATTGAGGACAGAATTATCAGGGCTCAAGCAAAAAGGTTCATTGCGAGAGTACCTCAATAAATTCAGACAGAGTGTATGGGTTATTGAAGATATGTCCGAGGCGGACAAAACTCATTACCTCTTGTCTGGAATGCAGTCTTGGACCCGGCGTGCAATAGACAGGTACATGCCCCATGATTTCAATTCAACTATTCGGGCGGCTGAAATGGTTTGTGATTATGAGAGCACATTGGCACCAGCTGCTCCCTCAACCTCAACAAGAGTATTTAGTGGATCCAGATCGAGTCCAAGCTTCTTTTCAAGGGGGGACTCAGCTTTAGCTGGCAACCAAGCCTCGAGTAGCGTGAACAAATTCCCAACAAAAACAGGGTTTGGCAACCAAGGCAACAATGGGGAGAACACGTTCCAGAGAAGAAACAATGCTGGACCTTCAGCTAGTCACAACAACAGCTCACCAACAGTGGGCAGTTCCATGACCTGCTTCAACTGTCATCAGCAAGGTCACTCTTGGAGGTCATGCCCCAAACCATTGAACAAGCAAATCATGGCTGCCATTGAAGGATTTGATAGGATGGAGAGAGAGACATTCGATCAAGAAGATGGTGAACAAGATGACGAAGAAGACCCAGAAACGGATTTGACGGAGTTCGACCTAAATGCCTTACAACAGATAGGGGCACTTGCGGCGTATCGTGAACATCTCATGGCGACTCTTGCGAGAGGATCAAAGTTATTGTACCTGAAAGGCTGTATTCAAGACATGATCATTTACTTCATGGTAGACCTGGGAGCGTCACATAACTACTTGTCAGAAAAACTGGCAGGGGAATTGGACATCCAATGTGAAGAAAATGTGACTCCTATTTGTGTGGAGACCGTGAAAGGTACAATGACCACTTGTAGATTGGCAGCCAACTTACCAATCTCCCTGGGAACCTGGAAGAATCAACTAATGTTCACAATCTTGAAGATGGATGCCTTCGATGCTATTTTGGGATTAAGCTGGTTTAACGAACACGTGGTGGCCTTCTTGGCAAAAGGGGTTAACCTTGTGTTATTATATAATGGCAGGAGACCTTGTGTCGTCAGAGCTGTGCCAGGGGGACCAACTAGAAAAGAACGACACAAATGAACCTGAGCCAACCATCCCTCCCAATGTCATTCACCTCTTTAACGAAGGGCAGCCCGCAGTGACAAACCAGCTGACATGGGACCAAATGGAGCCAACATTGCCTGCAGTTTCTACATCAAAGGTGAATCCAAGTGCCGATGCACAGCTCAAGGAGCTCAACTTGTGTGACCAAGCGAAAGCTCACCTCTTTAACGAAGGACATCCAGCAGTGACAAACCAGCTGACGCGAGGTCAAATGGAGCCAACATTGCCTGCAGCTTCTACATCAGAGGTGAATCTAAGTGCCGATGCAAAGTTCAAGGAGCTCAACCTGGGCGACCAAACGAAAAATCTAGAGTCCTAGGGGACTCATCCAGATGTGCGACGAAAACGACATATCTGAGGCTTAAGGGAGCCGTAAGTATCTTTTTCTTTCATGTTAATAAAGTAAGCCACATTTCTCATCGAGGAGTGAGCTTCAGTCTAATGTCTAAGTGCAGTAGCTTTACACAGGTTTTACGTAAGTGAACTAGATCCACACTTTTCGTGTGCTGGGTGCAAACACAATGTTTTTACTTCTCTTTACAGTTGGTCTCCTTTGGCCGGTGAATCAAGCCCGTGCCCTTGTATATGTGAATAAAGTCTGGCCGGTGAATTAAGCCCGTGCCATGAGTCTTAGGTTCTAGTTTGGCCCTGATGAGGACATCAGCTTTCTCAAATGAGGGGAGGATGTTGTAAAGTTGACTCGGGTGCACCCAACGTGCCCTGTAAGACTCTAAGGGGTGACACTCTCTAAGGTCCCAGAGCAAGTTAGAACGTCAAGGACTGAGCCTTCGACCTGTGGTGAGCCAGTCAAGTAGTCACAAGTCATGAGCTAGCTCTGGAGCTCGAGTCATGGCCTAGTCAAGAAGCAAGTTGATTTTGCTGCTGGGACGGCTCCCGGGACCCATGTCCGGGAGCCATACTGATTCTGTCAGGCTTGCCAGGCTTAATCAGCAAAATAAAAACTAAGTCCTAAAAAGCGTGCTTTACCAGAAAACACTATGTTTCAGAACAGAGGGGGTGCGCCGAATCACAGCAGAACTATAGGGAGAGTCCGGCAGACAGAAACTTGGGCAGCTCAACAAGCGCCAGGAATCCAGTCGCTAGGTCTCAGCTCCCTCTACCAGCACGAGCCAGGCACAATGCCCAACACGTGTTGGTGGCCCCGAGACCGGTTAGTCTATGTATGAATGTAATCTCTTCCAAATCTAATAAAGCTGATCCTTGGGGATGATTACCATTTCGGTTTCGCCTACGGGACTGGTCCAAGTGGAAGGACCCTTACTACAACCTTTTTGCGTCGCCGGTGCCTAAGGGTCCACATCACCGACGTGTGGCTTGCCGCTATGCCAATTGGTCAGTTTGGCGACCACTATGCCTTGGGTTTCATGTGTGGCTGGTCTTTGCCTTTGGTTACCTTTTGGGGACGGATTTTGAGTTGGCTTTCGGGTTGGTTGGGATTCCAGTTTTCTTAAGTCTGAATGGTTAAGCTTGTTACGTTTTTGAGTTGGCTTTTATGCAAGTGCATGATGGATGAATGTTAGACTTAAGCGCGTGTTGGGGAAACCGCTCAAGTCCTAGCGCCCTTTGAGGCGTCGGCGCAACAGGCGCTCTAGTTCAAGGCGCAGGGCTTTCGCCCACATGTGACAAATTTGTGAGCTAGTTCCATGGCACTCCAGGTCTTGGTGCAGGGCTTTTGCCCACATGGCACAAATTTATGAGCCACTTATTGGCTGTGGTAGCATAGCTAGGATGTGCGTTTTTGCATAGCAAGTTGGGCAAGTTCGTGAGCAAGTTCTTGGCATTTGAGTTTCTGGATATGGCAACACAGCCAAGATGTGCGTTTTTGGGCAAATTTGTGAGTCAGTAATTAGAGTGCCACGAACTGGCTCACAAATTTTCATTTTTGCAAATTTATGAGTTAGTAATTAGAGTGCCCAGAAATTGGTGGGCAAAAATGCAATTTTTGCATGGGACAATTTGTGAGCGAGTTCCTCACACTCTAGTTTATGGCTGTGGCAACACATCCAAGATGTGCATTTTTGGACAAATTTGTGAGTTAGTAACTAGATTGCCAAGAACTTGCTCACAAAATCTGGCACTCTAGTTACAATTTGTGAGCCAATTCTTGACACTCTAGTTATTAACTCACAAATTTGCCCCAAAATGCACATCCTGGATGTGCTGCCACAGCCATGAACTAGAGTGTCACACACTGGCTCACAAATTGCCACTTCCTGGCACTCTAGTTACTAACTCACAAATTTGCCCAAAAATATGCATTTTAGATGTGTTGCCACAACCATGAACTAGAGTGTCACGCACTGGCTCGCAAATTTGTCTCATGCCCATTCACTAGCACCAATTTTGGTTGTGCAATCAAAAGAATTGTCTCCCTCATGTGGGGCACCCAAAAGAGAGAGAGAGAGAGAGTGCGCACATGAGGTTATTTTGAGCCAGCACAACAAAAAACTTGGTGCCTTAGCTAGCCAATTTCTAACTGTGCGTTAGCTAGCCAATTTCTAACTCTGCAGTGCTGCACAACCAGGAACTGGCACACAAATTTGACCCATGTGAGCCAACCCAGTGGGCATGGGGACAGCTTTTTTGTTGGTACAACTGCCACACACCCTCAGTGGTGTTTAGTGTTGTGTAGGCACAACATATACTCGCAAGTGCGCGCGCGATCATTCTAGTGTGTGTATCTCTGAATGTGATGCATAGCGGAAAGAGCAGTGGGAAAGCAAAAAAGTGGAGCTGCTGCACAGATTTTCAGTTGTGATGGTGCGATTTGCTGATAGGATAAGAGTGAGACCTTGAATGCAGGCAGGTTTTCTCACTGGAACAACATTCTATGTTTGACTCATTTTGTAATGTTCTTGAGCCGCATGATCAGTAACGAAGAAGCATTTTGATGCTCTCATAGTTAGAAAGGTACTACTGCTCTAGAGTGGGAGCAAAATCGGAATTACGTAGTGTTGCAGAAGCAAGCGCGTAGTAATGACTGCAATGCTATCTGTGATGTGAGTAAGCCAATAGCCTAGCAGCGGAACATTTTTTGTTGGGATTGAAGATAAAAATCTTCAGGCTTTATAAAAGAGGAAAGAAAATGTCTACATCCAGGAGCAGAATGCCAGTTTATCTGCCTATTTTAGTGATAACATTCGCTATGACCGGATTATTAGGCTTCCAGATTCTTAAAGAAAGAAAAGCATCAAGCGCTCTGCTGGAGGACAAGGAAGCAGAAATTCTCAAAGTGCATCGAGAGTTACAAGTCAGTTCTCTATCTTTCTCTCACACACAGGCACACCCACGCACATGCACATACGCGCACACGTATGCGCGCGCACACACACGCACATACAAAAGCTCCTGATTGAGTTGGAGGACAGAAGTATGTACTCTTTAGTAGCTGCAATGGTGGCTTTTTATGCCCATTTTTCAGACTTCTTAAAAAGCAGAATGTGCAGAAACTAAGAAGTAAGATGATTTTGTTTTTCAGAGACATATTCTGTTTTTCAGATGATGATTCCGCTTCAAAACGGTTGTCGGAAAAAAAGCCAATGTGCTTGCTATGCAATGGAAGGAGCCGGGCAGAATGTCGTATGTCCAGCTCTTTCCATAATACTTTTTGGTCGTCATGGCAAATTATGCACGTTCAAAATGCATATTTGGTAATGTGGAACTGGCCAGGTTGAGCCAGTTTGGGTTCAAGATCCCAGAGAGCTCGATAGGGCGAGCCAGGTTCTTTGCTGAACTGCAAGACTGGCTGGCTGGTTTCACAACGTAGTAGAAATCTGCATTATTCCCAACTTTCCTGTTGATGACATCAACTGACAAAGCTGCAAAGTGGGTGTGAATTTTGGAAGTTGACCACTAAGTTTCTGCCATGTGGAGACTACTACATGTAGCAATTGTCAACCGTATAAAACTATGGTTGCAGTTTCCTGCTATACGCTTTCATCCCAAAATTAAATTGAAGTTATTAATTCACTAATTTCACTTCAGTTTGTCAGCTACAGCCTATGTATGGTAGTCACATTGAGAGGTGGGTGGCCAGCTACTTCCCATAGTCGTCTACCTCTCGACGTAATCTCCTGACCTATCAAGTTATAAAGCCCCCTAAGTAACCAGGCTCAATTTACGAAGGGAAAGAAAAATGAAATTTCTTCTACAATGTGAGTGAAAGACCGAAGCACATTTTTTGAGTAAGGTGCGTGCCGCACCTGATGTTATCTCACTATAGTTAGTGCTAATTTGCACTAACTAAATAAGTCAATTTGCTGCCCATCTAGTATTGGTTCCACGTTGCTGTAGCCGAATAAAGTATTTTTGAGAGCAAGTTAACCATGTTGACTCTGCAACTTCAACGTAACAATTGTTTGCTGCCCCGTTTGTCGTTACTTTTTCATTTTGATCTAACCAGTTGAGGTGGTGCCCCATTGAAGCTTTTTCATAAAAAAACACTAACTTTTGCAGTGCACAACAATTATTCAGCATGGTGTTGATGGTTGTACCACACCGTTGATTTGTATGATATGAGAAGAGAGGTGGTTGGAAAATGTGTTGAACGCTCGTGTGAAGGGCAATGCTGACAGAGTGAACGACTCACTCGAGGCTAAAGCTCTCTCTCAAAAATACTCTGTTGCTAAGTGAAATGTAAAACATGGAGCTATGTATTAGCTAATGGTAGGTGGGTAGCAAATTCCGCTCATTAGTGCTTACTAGCACTAACTATACCAAGCTAACGACATGTGGGGCACCCCACTTAGGCATAATGACGCTAATAGCATGCAAGCGTGAGCCTGTTACAATTATGGACTCTGACATGCATCCCTTGAATTAGTGTTTCTTTGTCATGTCTTAAGTTTGCCATATTGAAGATATTGACCTTGACTAATGTGATGCACCAACTTTTGAACAATTAATGTACTATCTAGCTTTGAATGGCATCCTTATCTAAAGCCAAAATTATATTGATACCAACAATATTTGTGAGAATATCTTTTCCTTGTGAGTTTTGGTTTTGCTCTCTCATAAGCAACTTGCCAATTTTTGCTTCTTAGACTGAAAGTTGATGTCGTGCAACACAATTGCTCTTTTTTGACTCTTTAATCAGTGTTTGGGATGAAGTGCTCCTTTAGAGCTAGCCAAACCAGATTAAGATGGAAAGACATTGGTGTGCTGAGAGGTTCAACATTGCATCAACAAACTTTGCAAAAAAAAAATTTCTACTGAACGTGAAGCATCTAGTATCAATTTTTTTAGATGTCTTCCTACTATAACCATGAATTTTTGTTTCTTGGGTCCTTTGTAGAAGGCTCTGCAGCTCTTTTTGGTAGATATGTGACTACTCTTTTTGGTTGTGATTGGTATTTATTCAATGTTTTTAGTTGGAGATTACTTTATGCTCATCACCAGCTACCAATATGTTCTACATGTGATGTCTTATTTGCAAATGTGCTTATAACTTGATATTACATGACTTTCTAGGGCACATGGGTATCCATCGATTGAGTTATCATCATATCTTGACACTACTCCTTTTAACAAGTGATCCACTTTCATCATCTACTATCTTTTTCTACAATGATTGGCTGCAGTTGGCCTCCATTGCTAATTCTGATCAATGATTGGCATAAGCGAGCTATTTACTTCAACGATTTGTCTTCTTTTCATTTGCAATTTGTTTTCTTGTCCACTTTTTTGGGATGTGAGTATGATCTGAGTACAATGATAGGTTTGCAAAGCTTTTTTCATTTATTTACAAGTCTTCTTGTTGATAAGGTCATATCATGATATGTAGTAAAATCTAGGGCCTCTTACATATGATGTTGCCTCTTTCTCTTGTTGTTATAGTACAACACAAGTATCCACATCAACATATGCCTAAGGTGCTTATACAACTTGCTCTATCATGGTATGCTATTATTGTTCCCACATCTTTAATGATATCTGCCATTGCCAAACCACAACCAGTGTAATGTCCTATATTCCTTAAGTAGACTGTAGTATAGGTCAAAGGTGATGATTGAGATCTACACAAAGAATCTATGTTTTAGGTGTAAGAGTCTATACCATCGGGCCACGAGCAACTGCATAAAGCTGGGTTTCTATGCATGTTCATTGAATTAGAGCTTTATGTATCTTTTTTTGCTTCAGAGTGATGCCAACATTACAAATATTCTACGGGTTCACAAAATTTTGACTTCATTGTGCTTGACTGACACATCATCATTTGAAATTTTTTTAGCTATAGAGTATATTGTGAAAATTTGTGAGGTCTTTTCCTTGAGATCTTGTGTTAGCACCTTTACTCCCTGTCCCGGTTATTTATAGTTTTTAGAGACACATGTACGTTTTGTAATTATTGTAATTACTGAAATGGCTAAGTCACCAGCCTGTGGTGACCTTTGTCAGTAAATTGTAAATAAACTGTAAATAGTTGGCATTGGACCTCGAATAGTCGTGCTTACCTTTGGCATGGGGTATTGGGTCGTTTATTAGGAGTGGCTGGACTGACCTCCTAAAAAGTAGGAGAGCTGACTAGTCAACGGGACACGTGTCATATTCTCACTGGGACACTTGTTCCAGTGAATGATTGACACATGTTAGGGTTGACCGGTCAAACGTGACACATGTCACATGCTCACTGGGACACTTGGTTCAGTGTATGAGTCACACATGTCAGCCTACTCACTTACCTATGTGTCAGAGTACTGCCAAGTGGCAAGTGTCGACTGTGCATGGAATTGGCCATGTGTCGACGTTAGGAAAGGTCAGGGTTAAGGGGTGCTTGAGGATTGTGCATAAGTGAGCCTAGAGAGAGGCATTCCTCAACCTAATCTATGCAGCAAAGGTTGGGAGGAGACAAGGCAGCCAGCTCCACCATGTTTCATGTGCTTTGATGTTTGTACATGCAGGGAAATTGACAGGGATCGACATTGCTGATTGCTGCGCACGGGATAAGCTAGGTTCTAAGTGAAGTTTCAGATTTGGAGTCTGACATTTGGTATAAGAGCAAAGGTTGCTGAGAAGAGGGCTGCCAAAGAATTTGCAGATTGACGCCTTGAGGACCAGCGGTGATTGAAGGACACAGAAGACCCGAAATTTATCACAAATTGGAGCCAGAACTAGGCTGTAGGCCAGCGCTGCACTGTATAAGGATTTGGGCATTAATTTAGTTGGAAAATATGATGATTTCAGCCCCAAAAATCTGGTTTGAAGGCTGCAGGACCAGCGTTGACAACTGGGAGCAAAGAAGCTTCGATCTTGACCTCAAATTGTCGCCGAAATCACCCTAGTAACCTGTGGTTGACTGTGTACTGCTGTGGCATGGTGTAGGGATACTTGATTTCTGTGAATTTGATGGATTTGCAAGGAAAATAAGGGCTATTCAAGGCTGTTCCAGCCAGGACAGACCTGGTGAACGCTTCATAAGAGGGTTTTGTGAGCGAAAAACACCTGATTACTCTCATTTTAGACCTCAACTTGGGTTGGCAGGGTTGGAAAGCCATAATTATGGATCCACAAGAGGGTACTAGCACTAGATTAACCAGGGTTGAAGAAGTGGCAGCTAAGGTGGATGCTATGGAGGCCATATTTTAACAAATCCTTGAACAGTTGAAGACATCAAGATCCTCACAGGAACCGGAAGCGGTATGATTCTTCAAGTATTTCATTTTGTGGAGGGCTTGCTTGGAAGTCTCAAAACCTTTCGTTGTAGAGAAGTAGACTCGTACCCTCCAAGGAGCAGTTCAGATAGCTCTGTGTTTGAAACATGGGAATAAGGTTCAGGCGGTTTTTTGGGTCTTGGGGTAACCAGAGTGTCACAAGCAAAGCTCTCCAAGCTCGTGAATCCTAAAAGGCCGGTGTAAAGAATGATCCTCCCAACCATAGGCACCCCCTCGTTGAGTCCTATTCCTGTCAACTGGCCCATGGCATCCGCCTGTGGGTGATCAGTCCACCTGGCATGCATGACCCTTGTGACCTGTGAATACTGAGTGACTCATAGGGTACCACCCCCGTGCCCCACCAAAGACCTGTGACCCTCTTGGTCACCCCGGCTACTTGCCGGCTAGCATCTCGTCATTGACGGCTAGGATCCTGACGATCATAATTCACCGCATCTCTGACAGCTTGTCACCGGGTCACTGCTTGTGACACACTGGTCCCAACTCAGGATAGATGTCTACTCCAGTCACTGCCCTTGATGACTATCGGTCGTAGGCCCTCAAGTAACCAGTCGTGTCGAGGTCATGTTAGAGCGAGACCGGGCTCTAACAATCCTTCCGTCTTCTGGCAAGTCATTGATCCTCGATGAGAAACTCTGGGTAAGACTTCTGCAACGCCTGGCGAGTCTCCCAGGTAGCATCAAATAAAGGATGCCCTTTCCAAGCCACTAGATATTTCTGAAGGAGACGATTCCTCAATCGTCGCTCTCTTCGATCCAGGACGGACGACCATGCAACCTGACAATATTCTAAATAAACAACTCAACAACTTGCGGGGTTGTGACCTTCTTGGTCGTTGTGATGAAGTGAGCCATCTTGAAAAACCTGTCTACCACTACCATATCGGAATTTAATCCTGTTTGGGTCAACAATAAAATCCATAAAGATGCTTTCCCACCTTCCTGTAGGTATCTCAAGTGGACGTAGCAAGCCCGAAGGACTTACTCTCTCGGCCTTGTTCATTTGACAAGTCATGCAATGCTGGACGTACTCTCTTACGTCTCGCTGCAGTCGTGGCCAGAAATAATACCTTCTTATAAGTTCACTAGTCTTATCATTACCCGGATGACCTGCGCAGGGACTATCATGGCATTCATGAAGTATCTTACGACGAAGATCCTTCACGTCTGGCACGAAAACTCTTCCATTTCTCAATAACATACCATCCTTCACAGTGTATGTTAGATATGTGTTGGTGTGTGCCTCTACGGAAGCGACAACCTCGACTGACTCTTCCACTTGGTCGACTACCTTGCGCGCATCAGGCCACACACGCTGACAATGCGGGTCCTTTTTCCTGAGCCTTCTTAATCTCCTCCATGAGATCACTGTCAACCACAGTAAAGCTCATCTGATGCAGTATCCGCGATAGTGCATCAACGACCACATTTTCCTTCCCTCTTCGGAAGCGAATTTCTAAAAGAAATTCCTGCATTAGCTCGGCCCACCGAGCTTGGCGGCTTTTCAAATCTAGCTGAGTGCAAAAATACTTTAAAGTATGATGATCTGTGTACACATAAAACTCGGTGCCGTATAAATAATGTCTCCACACCTTGAGCGCATGTATGATCGCATACAGCTCTTGTTCGTGTGTAGGATATCTCTATTGAGCTGATGTCAACTTTTTACTCTCAAAGGCTACTGGTCTACCCTCTTGGCTCAACACTGCACCTACGACAATGCCACTTGCATCCGTCTCTAGGTCAAACGGTTTCTGGGTATCAACAATTTTGAGGACTGGAACCGTGGCCACTGACTCCTTCAAGTTCTCAAAACTATGTTGAGCTTCAGCATCCCTCCGAACTACAGTGTTGTTTTTTCGTAACTGGTCCTTTAAAAGAGCAGCTATCCAAGAATAATTCCTAACAAACAGCCGGTAGAACTTACAAAAGCCTAAGAAAGATTGCAATTGGCCTATATCGGCGGGCCTCGGCCACTTCTTAACCAGAATCATGTGGGAACCATTGATGGATTGCAAATCCATATTTCGGCTTGTGGCTGGTTTTTTGGTTACCTACTTTGGATGGAGCATGCTTGTCTTCACTCTTCAACTTGATGCTACCGCACTTCGTATTCTACATCTCTTCTACATCGGGCATGATTGGGGTTGAGATTTTGGCTACTTCGACTACTTCCAAGTTGTTGTTTTTTGGCTACATGAAGTTTTGGGCAGCAAGCAACATTTTGCATTTTGTCGCAATTTTTTCCATTCTACTTCATGTCATGTTATGTTTTTTACATTATCATTAAAGGAGGGTGTTAGAAATAATAAATGATAATGTTAGTTTCCCATAGGTTACTTTGACCCAAAAGGTTGAGACTTGTGTAACCATGGGGTAGGTTTATTATTTAGACCATGTTAAGATAGTTTTAGTTAAGTTGGACCCAATTTTGGTCTAGTGGTAACTCGTGGGTCCAAGTAAAGTCATGTTAAGGGACCCTATCTTGACTTTTGGGAGTGCCCTATAATTAGTAGTGGGTTTGGAAGGTTCTAGAACTTAGAGTTTGGAAGAGTCTAGGCCCTTGGAAGGCCTATTTATATGTACTCATTGTTCATTTGTAATTCATTCCCTTTCAAGCATTGCTACTACTTTCTCTCTCCTTGAGGGAGACTAACCCTCTCCCTCTTCTTCTTCTTCTTCTTCTTCTTCTTCTTGTATATGGAGATTGAATGTGAGAAAGATCTTGGCACTTTGATTTCCTACAGATGGGTCATGGCATATGTGTGTGGGCTTATCGACGCTTGAACTCCCCAGGAGCAAAGGACGGTATGGGACGCCCAATGTTCAAGGAGTTTGTCAAGCATCGATATCTTATTCCGCATATTGATGGGTATTGTACGGTGCTACTGTTTTAGCAAAGTTGTTTGAAAAATGGATATCACTAATCTAGAGTTCATGAAGGGAATGCACATAAGGCTGCCTTCAGAACTTGTATTGGTCACTTTGACTTTCTGTTATGCCTTTTGATTGACTAATGCCCCAATAACATTTATGATGTTGATGAACGATGTACTCAGACCGTTTATGGATGACGTTTTATAGTTGTGGTGACGTGTTGCATGTAACTCACCTTAGAACTGTTTGTCAACCCTGAGGGATAAAATCTTGTTTGCTACTGATGATAAAAGATAGCGTATTTGGGTGTTATCGTGTTAGCTGAAGGCATAAAACCGAATCCAAGGAAAGTTGTTCTCCTTCCGTGGCCTGTACTGTTACGTACCCATAAGGGCACACAGAAGGAGCTTTTTGTAGTCATTCACGCATTAAAAATCTGGAGGCATTATCTTTATGGTGCCAGATTTTTTCTATGGCGTTCAGCCGCGTTCTCCAGTTTTAGTCAGACTCAAAGGTCTCAAGGTGCAAGCTGCAGTAGGTTTCCTGCAAGATATGCAAGGGATGCTGCTAGTGGCCAAGGAAAGCATGAAAACCGCTCAAGATAGAGCTCAGTTTTATGCTAACCAAGGTCGCTCACCTCGGGAAATCGAGATCAAAACCTGGGTGTATCTTAAAATCCCTAAGGATCGAAGGTACTTCGGACGGGAAAATGCCATAAGCTACCTCTTCGTTACAGCGGACCTTATAAGGTTGTAAAGAAAATCAATCCGGTCGCTTATCAGCTAGATCTTCCGATGAGGGTTGGGGTTAATCCTGTTTTCCATGTAAGTCGTTTAAAGGAACGACTTAGTAGGAAGGATTCCCTAATTCCGGAAGGTGAACTAGTTGAGTTAGAGAATCTGTCTACCTTTGTTCCTAACGTACTTGAAAAAGTGGTTGATGTAGGAAAGCAAGAGTTAAGTCACCAAGATCTAGTTATCAATCAATCTCCACAAGAAACAAGAGAGAAGAGGCTGGGCGCCCAACTCTAAGAGAGAGAGAGAGAGAGAGAAAACAACAACAAGAGCAATGGAGAGCAATGCTTAGCCAAACTGAAAAATGTCACACAATAAGCCAATATGTACTCCACCTACTTGCTGAATGCAGGGCACCCCCAAAAGTCAAGATAGGCTCCCTAAATCAAATTAGACCCCTGAGGACCCATGAGTCAGTACATGACCAAAATTGGGTCCAACTGAACTTAAGACAAACTTAAGATGGCCTAAATAACTAAATACCCATGGTTACACAAATCTCGACCTTTTGGGTCAAAGTAACCTATGGATTAACTTCAGCATAGTCATTTATTTCTAACACCCTCCTTAAATGACAATGCAGAAAAACTGAAATCTTCACTATGTAATAAAACCACCACGTGGTATTAAATTTAAAGCTTTGGGCAACGCCTTAGTGAAGAGGTCCGCAATATTATCCTATGTAGGACAATTCTCAAGTAAAATGTCGCCATCATGAAGTCTCTCCTGAACAAAGTGATAATGGATCTCGATGTGCTTCGTCCTCGCATGAAAAACAGGATTCCGTGCAATGGCAATAGTACTTTGACTATCACTCAAGATAAGAGTGGCTAAGGGCTCGCCAAACTTCATGTCAACAAGTAGTCTTCTCAGCCATAAACACTCCGTTGTGGTTGAAAATATCGCTCTATATTCTGCCTCACTAGAAGAAGTAGCAACAGTGGGCTGCTTTTTACTTGACCAAGAAATTGCAGAATTTTCATAGAAAAAGTAATGTCCATTTGTAAAGCGTCTAGTGTCTTGATCTCCACCCCAATCCGAGTCACCAAAACCAACCAAACATGCATCATCACAAGCAGGAAAAACCTGTCCATGACTTCTTGTTCCTTGAAGATATTGAAAGATACTCTTCAACGCTTTCCAATGTGATGTCATCGGGGCATGCATGAATTGACTCATGAGTGAGACACTATAAGAAATGTCCGGTCTTGAATTACATAGGTAAATGAGACAGCCAGATATAAAGTAGTATCAAATGGTTTACTATCACCTTGACTACTTAATTTCAGGCCTATCTCCATAAGTGTACAAACCGGCTTGCAATCTTCCATCTTGAACCGCTTCATGTAGCGTTGTTGGGCATTCATGTCATGATAGTACTGGTGCTAGTCATCCTGGTGTGGATTGGACCTATGAGATGATTCTATGTAACTTTTGGTGGCCCAATATGGTTTTAGGCCTACTTGTCTTGTCTTGTTATGGTGGGAATTCCTCAAAGTACCTAGTACAGTTGATTTCTAACTCAATGGATGAAATGAGTGAGTTAGTTGAAAAAACTTAAGACAAGCAATCGTGATGCTAGTGAGAGCCGAGTGCGATCGCCGGTAGTATGGGATGCTGGTTATCGTAGGAGGCTTGATTAGGCCAACTGTTGTCGACAACTCCGGCATATGGAGGTGAGTCGGTTGTGACTCTATTTAGGGCATGTAGAGGAGATCCATGAGCCAAAAAGGATATTGGATAGGCGGGAGAAACGTCTTGTAACTGCTTGATCTTTGATATATTTAGTTGCTTGGCTTGGAAGACCTCTTGCAGATGCTGCCTGGGAGACCACGCATAGTTTGCGTGCACAGTACCCTAGTTTGGTCATCCCGGATGATGTCTTTTTTGAGTGGGAAGGGATGTTAGAGCCTTTACTCCCTATCCCGATTATTTAACATTTTGTAATTATTGTAATTACTGAAATGGCTAAGTCACCGGCCTGTGGTGACCTTTGTAAGTTGTAAATAAATTGTAAATAGTTGGCATTGGACCTCAAAGAGTCGTGCTTAGCTTTGGCATGAGTACTGGGTCATTTATTAGGAGTGGCTGGACTGACCTCCTAAAAAGTAGGAGTTGATTAGTCAACGGGACACATTCATATGCTCATTGGGACACTTCGTCTAGTGAATGATTGACACATGTCAGAGTTGATCGGTCAAACATTACACGTGTCACATGCTCACTGGGACACTTGGTCCAGTGTGTATGAGCGACACATGTCAACCTACTCACTTGCCTATGTGTCAGAGTACTGCCAAGTGGCAAGTGTCGATTGCGCATGGAATTGGCCATGTGTCGATGTTAGGAAAGGTCAGGGTTAAGGGGTGCTTGAGGATTGTGCATAAGTGGGCCTAGAGAGAGTCATTCCTCATCATAATCTATGCAACAAAGGTTGGTAGGAGACAAGGCAGCCAGCTCCACCATGTTTCGTGTTCTCTGATGTTTGTACATGCAGGGGAATCGACAGGGATCAACATTGCTGATTGCTGAGCACTGATAAGCTAGTTCATTTTGTTCACCTTGTTGCACTTTGCAATAAGTGGAAATCTCATCAGTGCTCTTTGAAATATATTAGTCCTTGGGATTATGATTGATGAGCGTGTTTAGTTTGTGGACTCCCATGCTGTTTGAGATATACTTTGGCTTTCTCAATGTGTGTACTAAATGAGCTTGGTGGCTCACTAGCTATCCTATCAGCCTTGTTCAAATAATTAAATTATAGCTATTGATTAGATTTCAAGTAGTTTGTTGGACAAAGCGTTAATATTGTCTATGTAAAATATGGAGAGGGTAAAACTTGAATGATAACTATATAATTATTGTGCTTATGGCAAAGTGGTATTTAGGTTAAACAAGAAAAATGTTAAGTTTTATTTGACATACTCATTTCGATGATGAGTACAAGACTCCTGCCCGCATTGGTAATAATTCCCTATCATCTCCTTTAGGGTTACTAATGGCCAATCTATTTTTGATGTTAAGCCCTTGCTTGGTCATTGTGTCCTTATCTATTCTCCTATTTGTAGGACTTCCTTGGAGGAGCATGTTGGTCATCTTAAATCCGCCCTGAAGCTTGTCAAAAAATCAACTCTTTGCAAAGGATCCAAACGTCTCTTTCATAGTTGCACGAATGATTGAGAAGATCTAATCACTTCTATTCCTAAAATTTAATGCAAGTTACCAAGATCATGCACCTCAAATTTCTTCTTAAGAGCACTCTTGATATCCTCCACATCTTGATTTTCTCCACTACTCAAGATGATATCATCCACATAGATTAGCAAGATGGTAACATCATTTCCAGCAAACCTATAATAAGGTGAATGATCATACTCACTCATAACAAAGCCTTGAGAGAGTAAAACAGTGTTAAGCTTAGCATACCAACTCCTTGGTGCTTGCTTAAGGCCATACAAATCTTTTGTAGTAGACACACATTATTTGGCTTTGTAGAAGAAATGCAGCTCTCGGGTGGTTTGATGTACACTTCCTCCTCAAGATCACCATTCAAAAAAGCATTTGTAATGTCCAATTACCATAGATCCCATCCATAAAGAGTAGCAAGTGAAATGATGACTCGAATGCTTACCATCTTTGCCACGGGTGCAAAGGTCTCATCATAGTCAATCCCTTATTCTTGAGCATATCCTATTGCCACTAACCTTGCTTTGTACTTGTTTTGTAGATTCATCTTGGTTTGTCTTCACCTTAAAGATCCATTTGCATCCAATAGCTTTCTTGTCTTTAGGTAACTCCACCAATCTTCACGTTTCATTCTTCATAAGAGCTTGATACTTAAGATCCATTGCTTGTATCCACTCCTCTTTGTTCCTTGCTTCATCTACACTTGTAGGTTTATCAAAAGAGGTTAGGAAAGCAACATAATTTCCAGAAACTACTTGCTTACCCTTTTTCATCATATGTGAGCTTGAAGACATTTGTGTTTCCCTTGATGTTCTCCTTGGCTTTTGACTTGATGATGGTCCATCATCATCACCATCTAAAGTAGGATTCTTTACATCAACATCAAGAATGTTAGATCCATTCACATCACCATCAATAATGCTTGAAAACACTTTTGGAATGTTCCCCTTATCAAAAATGACATCTCTACCAACAATCACTTTGTTAGTAGAAGGAATGTAAACCCTGTAGGCTTTACTCAACTCACTATATCCAACAAAAATACCTTTCCTTGAAGATGGATCCTCCTTGGTCCTATTATAAAGAGTAATGTTGACATAGCATGTGCATCCAAAAGTTCTTAGAAAGTTGACACTCGGCCTTTTCTTGAATAGCATCTCAAATGGTGTCCTTCCATCCAAAATAGCACTCGGCAACCTATTGCACAAGAAATTAGCACACAACAATGCTTGATCCCAAAATGGCTTATCAAGGTTAACACTTAACCTCATGGCTTTGGCACTTTCACATAAAGTCCTATTTTTCCTCTCGGCCACTCCATTTTGTTGTGGGGTCCTTGGTGTTGTGTACTCCCTCTTGATTCCGTGCTCATCACAAAAAGCCTTGAACTTGGTAGATATGTACTCACCACCATTGTCACTCCTTAAGCACTTGATCCTTGTGAAAAATTGGTTCTCCCTTGCATTCTTGAACTTCACAAAGACATCATACACTTCATCTTTGCTCTTTAGTAGATAGATCCAACAAAATCTACTAAAATCGTCAATGAAAGTTACATACATCTTAGCTCCACTATTAATTGTAATAATTCCATGAATATCCAAATGTACAACTTGAAAAGGCTTTTAAGATCTTGATGTAGATCTAGTGTAAGGTAGTCTATGTGACTTTGACAAAGCACAAGACTCACAAACATGATTGATACTTTTTAAGAAACTTGGAAGACCTATCACAACTTGCTTTCTAGCCATTACCTCCAATGACTTGAAGTTGAGGTGTCCCATCCTTTTATGCCAAACCTCTTGAATTTGCTTTCTTGCAACACATCCAACTTGGTTAGCAATAACACAAGCATCTAGTTTGAACAACTTCCCTTGCCTTTTACCTTTTGCAATCAAGATATCCTTCCTTTTGATCATACGGAATGAACAAAACATTTTTCAAATGAACATTCGTATTTGTAAAGAGAGAAATAGGAATTGTACCAATCCCTTTGATTGCACACTCACCATCATTGGCCATGTAGATCACCCTCTTGTCATCTCCATATGCCAGCAAAGAAGTGAAGTACTCTTTGTGAAAAGTCATGTGTGAACTTGCTCCACTATCAATCCACTATGGATGTAGATCTCCATCATTAGCAAGCAGACATGAAGACATCACAAAAGCATCATCATTTGCATCTTGAACATCCAAACCATCCTCATCAAGAGTATGAATGATCAATTCCAAACCCTAAACCCCAGCCTAACACGCTGCATTGCAGCCTACAAGGCCTAACTAAAACACAACCTAATGGGAGCAGGAGCACACAACCTGATAAGCAAAAAGATGACCCTAAACCTACATAAGACATAATATCACTGATAAATGATTTGTACTATAAAGAAAACCCAAAAGATCCTATTTGTAATATGTATCAATGCTTTTCAAATAAGTAGCAAAAAGACTTTAAAAAACTACCATATAGCAAAAACACAAAATGAATGACTATGGAAGTTTGAACTGATAGTCATGCTTCACACAATGGTGAAGCACTAGTTGTGAATTCATTTTGGAAAGTGCTCTATACGAAGTTAAGAACATACTCCCACATGTTCATTCATAGAAGAATAAGACAGAGTGGTAGATTGTTAATTTGATATCAAGATGCTACGATGATTTCAAGAAAATTAACAATAAATTGGTTTACATGCCCCTCCAACAAAGGAACTCTACTGTAGGGAAGAACTAATCAGAGGACATAGTTTTTTTGGTCCAGTTACACTAATCGAATGCCACTTAGAGTTTATAGAGTGTTTCACTTAAATGGGTCACTTAGGTTTGGGGTACAAATGTCTATGGCATGAATTGCAATGCTAAGGTAGCATCAATTTAAGATGTACTATGCAAAGAGATGTTTGGAGTAGCCAAGGCAAGATCCAGTACATTGGTATTCCATCACAAGATATATTAGGCAAAAGAGCATAGATGATGGGAGTAGCAACTTGGGTGTGTTTGTTACTTTTAGATGTGAATGTGTATTATGATTAAGTAGTAGATTACCAGTGAATTTGAGCGAGCATGGATTTATTCTCCTTGCCAATATTTAGAAACAAGCCAACAGCCATTCTTGTCTCGAAAGTGTCCTAAATCAGTTTGATCCTTTGTTACCAGTCATGCAATCATTGTCTCCTGCAGGATAGTGAACCCTTTGGATGCTGGCAATCACCGTTCATACTTGATTGTGTATTGTGGGTTAGCAGTAAAGATTGTAGAAAGAAGTACTATGTTAGAGGTAAGTTTTACACACTTCCAAAATGTCTGAAGGAAATGAAGCCTTTTTTCAAAATTTCAAAATTTCAAAGGCAATTGTTGCTGTCAGGTTTCAGATTGGCTGGAGAGGCTTTTGAGCGAGTTTGGAAGAGTTACGAATGGAGCCACAGCTGATCTAGAGCTAAGCTATGGAAGCATCACATAAGCAAGACTTAAGTTATGAAAGCAGCACATAAGCAAGACTTAGCCTTAGAAAGCAGGAAAGAGAGAGGTTAAGGAGACTAAAGAGAGACATCAATATCATCAGCTGAATAACAAATGACACAGTTTCCTACTTATAGCCAAGAGGAAGCCCTAAAAGGAAGCTTCCGGTGGCTAGGGCCCAACTGGGAGGGATAATAGTGCGCCCTCCAAGAAGGCCCCCACTCTCCAGTCATAAGTCCAAATGGCCTAATAACAGATAGAGAGCCACATAATCATAGAGATATCCGCACCATAGGCGATCAGTAATATGGAAAAACCAGCACCAATCAACAGGTCTAAATGGAAACCAAGCTATACGTAATAACCAAGAATGCCACATATCCATAGCATCGGCATGGACTGCAACAAACCTATATGTAGAAACACAAGGAGATTGAAGGATGCCCGTATACTCATCTAGAAAGATCCCAGCATATAAATACCCTAGATAAGTAATAGTGACCATCTGGCAAATATCCTCGGATGGAAAATGTGTAACGATAAGGGCCAAAGACGCATGAATCATGTAAGGAACCGTGGAAATATCATGAGACAGTTCACAAACCTCAAGTAGAGATCCATGGAGTAAAGCGAAAGAAGACACAACCTGATCACCAATAGCGAGGGAACCATCAAACGTGGACCCGTGAAGAACCCCATAGAAATCAGCAGGAACATCGGCCATAACGAACTCAAGAGATGGAGATGTAGAGACCAATGGAGAAGATACTGCACCAACCACCGAACCAGGAGGGCTATCTGAGGTATGCGCAAAAGCAATAGTAGAAATACCACCAAGGTATACGGCCTGAATATCAATGAAACCAGGAATGACCACTGAATACAATATCTGTGAATCAAGGCGTAGGAGCTTTTCCAGGACCATGAGGCTATAAAGAATCAATATGTGACTGCATAGTAGCAAAGCCGGTCATAACTGTATTGAAGCGAAAAATGAGGCCAGAAAGGGTATCATCCATGCGCCGAAATTGATCGGATAGTTTCCTGAACAGTTTCACTCGGGTAGGTGAATGTGCCATAATGATAGTGGAAGGAATAGACGAAAACTTGAGGGAGTGGACTCTTGTCGTCACCCCAAATTAGTCTATTAAGACCAATATTATCACAACTAAGAAAGGGCAGCAATCAACAAGTGGAAAAAGTGAAAATGAAGGCTGTAAAAATGCGCTGGACAGCCAGGAGGGAATTGTCAAATTGGAATATCAAACGGAGTCAGAAGGAGAAAACCGCTGAAAATGGTGATGAAGTAGGGCGCTGGACAGCTTCCAATCAAGCCACGAAATGGGCAGCAAATCGGTGGAGAAAATCGACGAAAGTGACAAGCTAGTAGGGCGCTGGCCAGCCTCCACCAAATCTAGAAAAACGATGGAAATCTGATGAAAAAATCGACGAAAGTGAGGGTTAGTAGGGCGCTGGACAGCCTTTACTAAATCTGAAAAAACGATGGAAATCTGATGAAAAAATCGACAAAAGTGATGGGTTAGTAGGGCGTTGGACAGCCTCTACTAAATCTGAAAAAGTAGTGCACAGGAAAGTGCTCTGATACCAAGTTACGAATGGAGCCATAGCTGATCTAGAGCTAAGCTATGAAAGCATCACATAAGCAAGACTTAAGCTATGAAAGCAGCACATAAGCAAGACTTAAGCTATGAAAGCAGCACGTAAGCAAGACTTAGCCCTAGAAAGCAGGAAAGAGAGAGATTAAGGAGACTAAAGAGACATCAATATCATCAGCTGAATAACAAATGACACAGTTTCCCTACTTATAGCCAAGAGGAAGCCCTAAAAGGAAGCTTCCGGTGGCTAGGGCCCAACTGGGAGGGATAATAGTGCGCCTTTCAAGAAGGCCCCCACTCTCCAGTCATAAGTCCAAATGGCCTAATAATGAATAATAAGGCCAAAGGCCAACCATATAGTCTAAGTGTCACTAATGAATAAAAAGGGCCCAAGGCCTGCTTATGCATAAAGTAAAGTAAATGTAAATGGACGCGGCGAATGCAATGAGCCAAGTCCATAACAGGAAGTAACAGCATAACATGAAGTAACTATTGCTGTTAATTCTTGGCTACGTATTTTTTTATGTTGTATGTCCATGAGCCTGAGTGAATCAAACTCCTCAAGGTGGGATCTACGTCATACAATGCGGATGATAGTGTGAGGAAAGTGTCATTTTGTCATATGAATGTCCTGTTGTGCATTATCTGTTGTAAACTTTACAGATATGTTTAAGGCTCTCTCCAGGGAAGTGCACTAGTGTTGGCTATTTAATATGAGATACGTTAGCAGGAAAGTGACTTTCCTCTTAATTGCTGTGAAGCAATGCAAGTGATGACCTACTATCTATCTAGCTATGTACGTAATTATCAACAACAGAAAGATATGCAGATGGACGGAGTAACAATGTAATGGTATGCGGTCATTTGTAGTTCTGAATGCTCTTTTTTTTATGGGTATCTTCATTTACTCCAAGCATTTTTTACTGAGTACAAGCTCTAGCATAAATTTCCACTGGCCCACTGTTGCTAGTGATCGGGCACTTTTTGTGCATGCCGTTTACAATTCTCTACAGTGTTCAATCTACCATTCCTTCACGGTGCTGGTACACATTGTGATTAAGTGGATAAAGACATCCACATACATATCCTCATTTTCTTGTGCAAAAAGGGCATGCACTTCATTCATGAAATTCATTAGCATACCAGTATCTCCTTGTGTTGTTTCTGACAAATGTCTGGTCTGTGCTCAGAAACTTACAAAGAAGTCTGATGCACTACGCCTCTCTTATGGAAAGCTCGATACAGAGAAAATTATCTCGGACACTGAATTGGACGGGTTAAAAAAATATTTAGTAGGACTTGAGAAGAACAAAAGTATTGCTGAAAGAGAAAGACAGATTATTGAATTGGAATTACAGGGAAAGAAAAAGGAAGTTAAAGACCTAAAGCGGCGCCTGATCAAAATGGAGAACAATGAACAGGAAATAAAGAAATTAAAGCAACAGGTGGGAAAGCTTCAAGAAAAATTGCGGTCTGCAGAAGCCCAACATGTGGAACAAGTCAGGAGGTTGAATGAGGAAAAAGCTAGATCCCTGGCTGACCTTGAGAAGGAAATTCAAAGGCTTAAGGTTGAGAAAGCTCAGCTAGCTGAGAAAGTGGAGGCAGAACTTTCGAAAAGGTGTTCAGAAAAGCAGATTGACAAGGAGAAGGAAGTATTAGTCTCAGGTTTACTCTTAAAAGATTCTGAGAAAGGAGTCAATGTGGTTGATCGGAAAAGTGCTGGAGAGCCTAAAGAGGAGGTCAAAGAGAAAACTAAAGATAAACAGGAGAAGATGAAAGAGAAAAGAGAAATAACTCATGTTAGCACACCTGCTCAGGAGGAAACAATAAAGATTATGAAAGAAAAGGAGAACCGTTTGGGTCACCATCAGGATAACAATACTTCTGCCATTGATCTGACAAGAGGAGAAGGCACTGAACCTGAGCGTTTAGATGAAGGTGAAAAACAAGAAAAATTTGAAATGCAGGATCAGGATGTAGAAAAACTTGAAGAAGAGGATCGGTCAGAAGACCAAACAGATGCTGAGGACATTCAGGAAGAGAAAATTGATTTTGCAGAGGATGCTGATGGGGTTGCAACAGAGTAGTGCAATCATAGTGTTTCACATTGCCTAGTTCAGAAAGAGCATCTTAGGCAAACTCTCTTCATTTATTGAATCAAATTTTCTGGACAATAATAACTGCATGGCAACTCATTCTTTCATTTCTACACTAGATTTGACCAAAAACATGATTTAATAGCTTGTTAGGTTTCATATGGAGGTGGTACATTCTAATAGTGTTGCACTTGAAATTTATCTGTATATATTGCGCTTTTGTTGCATGTTCAAATTTTTCTTGTTTTTTTCAGAAAATAGAGAAGCTGAGCTTTTTACAGAATCATGTAGCATCTGTCCAAAGAATGGTTGCAATTTTCACTTTGCAATAGGCAGGAAGAGTATCTGCATCTCATAAGGCTCCTTTGTCCTTGATAAAATGGGGAAACAACATACTACTGCTAGAATTTGCCATTGAGAGTCTATCAGATCAAATCATGGGCCATATTTATGGCAAGTGAGGAAGGACATATGGAGGACCAAGCAGTCAGTTCAAAGGGTTTGTAGGAGGTCAGTTACCACATCATTGCCAAGTCCATTGTAGAAGACGTTAAGGATGCAAGCATCTTCTGAAGTGACAGTTAAATGCGTTTGAGCGTGTGAAGGCCATGTCAGTTTTAAGTGAAGGGCTATTGTCCAATCTTTAGAATATACTAGATTGAAGAGCCTGACCACTGTAGTGACTAGCAATCTTGCAAATGAATGAGTGATTTGTGTTTATGCAAAGCTGCAGAAGGGTGTCATCCAATCAGTGGCATGTTGGTGAAGACCTTCTGGAGTTCAGCTGCATCAAGGACGTACAAAGAGAAAAAAGCTCCAGAAGGCCATTTAACTTGTCATCTTGCCCGATGCAATCAATAAATGTTGCCCACCTCTTCCATTGTGGAATAGAAATTTTTTAGTTCAATTTCAATAATCAGTGGAATGTGTTTGTACCATAGTTGCAGCGCGATTCTGAATCACGATCAGAATCGCGATTTCGATTCGCGATTTTCCCAGAATCGTGTAGAATCGATTTGTTTTTTTTTTTTTTGAAATTTTTTTAGGCAATATGGGTATCAGATGAAAGCTCTGATCGAGGGGATTATGATTGAGTAGCTTGCCGACTGTTTCGGGTGCGAAACACCAAAAAGTGTGTTTTCACTCGGGGAGTTGGAAGGCCAAATCATGAAGAGGCCTTACTGTTGGGGCCGGGCCCGTCGTTGGGGGGCGTTGCCCCCCAAACCCCCTAGAGCTTCCTGCTATATAGACACTGTAGATAAAAATGCCACCGCCTCATTGTAGATAAAATGGGCTCCAAATGCGCGCCGAGAAGGGCCCAATATTTATGCCCCCAACTGTATGTACATTGCACTCACATCTCCAGTGAACCAATTGCAAAAGTGATCATCATCCATACAGTTGATAGTCCAAACTGTAGCATTAACATTTATTGAAAACCAGAGCAAATGACAACCGTATAGCTACTGAAAATAAGATCTGTTTGTGCCTCAGCTACCGCACTTCTGAGAGGCAAAACGCTGGTTTGACCATTGATCCCCTAAAAAAATTTCAGCAATAAGCTATTTTTCCATTTTTTTTTTTTTTTTTTTTTGCGATTCTGGGTCGAGAACTGAGATTCGCAGAATCGCGACCCGCAAATCGCAGACCCAGCAAATCACGATTCGCTGCAAGTATGGTTTGTACATTCTTAAAAATGACGGATTGCCCGTTCCATGATAATAACTCAAACAACTTCTCGTTTCCAATCATTGTTTTTCAATGCCATTCTAATTGAGAGGCCCTTTTTGCCATGCATTGAGAACATTTCAGTTTAATGGTTTATCCTTCATTTTAAGAATTTTCTTGTGCTTGAGAAAATTTGGAATGTTCAGACTTTACGTGTCAAAATGAAATAAGTTGGGAATGGAAGAACATAGCTTAAATGAATGAGGCTTAGTACTTGTACTTGAGAAAGTTGTCCTCATTTGCGAGTACTTTGCCAACATGTAATTTTTTGTTGGCTCTTAAGATTGTCTAAGAGACTCAAATAAGGAGACTTACAAACTTCATTCTGACCACCAAATCTTTTTGCCAATTGAGAGATGCTTCATAATCTCTTATGGGCATTGCAAGTGCGAAAAAGGTCGAGCCAATGAGGCTATGCATGTGCCCAAGATAAAGAGTTTTTTTTGGGCTTTGAACAACCCTAAAAGTTAATGATCATCACTTGAACAAAGTCAGGCCCTTGTTAGGTCTGGAGGGATCCAAGTGTCTTTACTATTTTTGTGGGACTCAATGCATCTCTCTCTCTCTCTTTGTGATGTCATTTTTTTTGGATTCATTCTTGATCATTGATCCTTCACTCTCCACTCTTTTGCTTTATCTTTATATTTCTATGATGGCTCAATCCTATCAACAATACGTGTTTCTTTGCCATCTATCTAAATACATTTAATTTGACTATTCAACATTTATTTTGCCAAATTCATGGTGTTAGTGCTTTTTTAGTTGCTTTCACCTTGTAATACAAGAGAAGAAGAAAAAACAATGCTAGTCAATAGACTTATTTCATGCTTCCTTTCCCTTAGACATTGTGTCGCACAATGATGTATCTGCCTTATAAATTGCTTTATCATTGTCCAAGCTCTAGTCTTTAACAATATTTCTCACTCACCCTCTGTATTACTTGTAATCTCAATTTAGTCTACAACAATCTATATTTCCTATGGAGATGTGAACCTTGCAAACAACTATAGTAACTACTTTCCAATCAACAATATCCATGTGTATCATCTCTTATAATTACTCTTCCCCATCAATAATTATCATCAAGATCAAAACCCTCCATTTTGTCTCTATAGTAGTTGAGTTTGACATCATTCTCCTTAAATTTGTGAGCTTAAAGACACTAGTGTAAAAATCAATCTTAACAATTTTCTTCTATATTATAAGATAATCTTAATTTTTTTTCCAATCATAGAAAGCTTGCAAAGCGTTTAGCAAAGATCTACCTAGGAACAATTTATACAATTGTGGAATAACCCATTAATCATAATGACAAGATTCAACAAATTGGATGTTGACTAGTTTGACATATATATCCTTCACCAGTGCAAGAGCCATCTATTTCCATACCCAATATCGATACAATGTAGTTAATATGATATTCACGCTTAATCCACCATTGACAAAATATTTCTTTTGACAAAGCTGATATGCAATTTGTAACAAACGTGATTGATGACACAAGGAGCATCAAGGTGTTTGTGTGTGTGTGTGTGTGTGTATGTGTGTGTGTGTGTGTGTGTGTGTGAGAGAGAGAGAGAGAGAGAGAGAGAGAGAGAGAGAGAGAGAGAGAGAGAGAGAGAGAGAGAGAGAGAGAGAGAGAGAGAGAGAGAGAGAGAGAGAGAGAGAGAGAGAGAGAGAGAGAGAAAGAAAGAAAAGGCTAAGATTTGAAAGGTTGTTGTAGAGGACCCAAGACCTTTTTACATAATGTTCAAAAATGCTTCAGGGACTTTGTCATGGATTAGAGTCAATTTTGTCGGCCATTGACAAAATTAAAAGAATATGGAGATGAAAAGAAATGAAGGTATATGAAGGCTATGCTAATTCAGATCATTGAACCTAACCTAGTCAGGTGAAAAGTATCTTGCAACATAGACATAATGTTGATCTCAGTATCGAGGAAGCAAAGCTTCAAATTTAGGGACAACAATTTAATAGAAAATTGATCTTCTCAATGACTTAAATAAGCACGTACAAATGTGAAAATGACAATCTTTTACAAAAAAAAATTTGGTTGCATAGAAGAGGTTTGTTGTCTAGTTACTTGAGGTAGGGAGGAGCAACGAGGGTCAGCAAGGCCTGAAATGGTTATGCATGTCCAATGATGGCCAAGCAGGCTCCAGTGATGGCTAATCTAGATACATTGCATCTAGTCACTAAAAACTAGTTTTTTGGTGAAGTACCTAAAAGTTTCTATTTTAGGGCTAGTTTTGGGCAAGTGGCCAAATGACATTTTAGCAGTTATAAATAGCAGTGCCAGCGTGGAGAAATGATCTTTGTATTCTCTTTCTATAAGGATAATTTACCTCTTTTGATTCTATGTCCATCTCTTGCATATTTCTCAAGATATCTTGATTTCTAGTGTAGAATGTGATTTTTCTTGTTGTACTTGATTCAACACGTGTGAAAGACTGTATGCTGCTGTTTTTGTATAGAAAGGGACGGTACCATATCAGATCTTAGTGTTTATGATCAAATCTACATGTATTTTGCAATTCTAGCATGTGTAGAATGGTGATTTCTATCTTGTAGCTAAATCTAGATGTGCAACCAAATTTGGTCAAGATCTTGTTGATCCATTAAGTATGTTTTAGATCTGATTTTCTCACACTATGTAGATTTCCTTGTCTTGTCTTCACTACTCTTTGTAGGTCCTTTGAAAATTTCGAGGCTCAAGAGTTGTTGCTAGCCTTTTTCCAACACTGATTCAATAGCTTTTTAACAAGTCTTCCAATTCTCCAAACTTTTCATAAATTTGGCTATGTCTGCATCCCACAAGGGCTCTGATATCACTAACAGAATCAATTGTAAATGCAGTTACGCTATAGAATCACACATGCGTTATCAATTTACACGGGCTGATAAAAAAAGACACACTATTCAGAAGATAACTAGAAGTATATATTATCTCTCTATTGTAACCTCTATATACATAGAACTTGTTTCTTCTCAAGGCAGTCTTGCATGGTAAGGCTATCATTGATGTGACCAAGTTCCTACACCTGTGCATGGCCATATTGGATGCATGAGACGTGTGCCAAAAAAGAAAAGCAATGAATTGATGAATTTATACCTTCACAATAAAATTAAGCTTTCAAACCTAATAGGATTGACATAACATAATGCAACAATGTCCACATCCATCCATTTTCAGGCTGGAGTCCGTACTTTGACAGATTTTCACACGTGTGAAACCAGCAAGTACAATTTCCCTTCATTAATGATTGTTCTTGTTAGATTTTCATGCCTAGAATTGATCTAGATTGATCTAAATCTTGTGTAGATTGATAGATCAATTGTATCTAACATCCAATCAATCTTGTGGATCATTTTAGGGTCCATTCTTGGTCCTATTTTTCAGATTTCCACATGGTATCAAAGCCAAGTACAAGAGGATTTATTGAGAATTGATGGGATTGATCCAAAACTAAGCCCAAATTAGCAAGTTTTTGAAAACTAGCTAATTTTGATGTGGCAAGTTGGATTGGATAGGTATACTCAAATTTTTTGCATCAAACTTGGTTGTGGGCTGCAGGGGTACTCTTCACACATGTGAGGACGTATAGTACTAGTTTTTGAGCCTTATGTTACAATTTGATGCTCATACGGCGTGAATGGCAGGATCAGTAATGGCTTCTAGAAGGTAGCCGTCATTAGTCCAGTGCAAATCATTTGTAACATCAATATAAGGCTTAATAGCTTATTTGGCTTGCTTATGGTTTGGTGAGGCTTGGGTACCAGATGCTATCCCTATGGCAGCAAGGGCAGCCTCAGTCACATGCACCTTGTGTGTGGCTCCCTGGAAAGTAATGTAAATCTTGTGTAGATTGATAGATCGATTGTATCTAACATCCAATCCCTCTTGTGGATCATTTTAGGATCCATTCTTGGTCCTATTTTTCATATTTCCATAGGGTTGTGGTCGCAAGGCGTTCACGAGACTACTGAGCTTAGGATATTCTTCAACAATTACTTTATTTGCCATCCCTCATTCTCCTTTCTTGTAGGTCTTCTGGAATTCATCAAACTCTTTTCGATCATCATATCGTCTTTGATCAATATCTTATTGAGTTTTTATCTCTTTCATTAAGTAGATGTTGATTTTCTATGTTGCAAATGTTGTAGAGTGTGTTGTCTTTCATACCAAAGATCAATAGGTGAGTTTGGATCTTAGTGATTCACAAAATCTTCACATGAAATGCCAAAGGTAAAGCTATTCAAGAGCAACTTGCAGTAGCTATGCAACACCGAGGCTTTAAGAAACCAATGTCTATACAGCTATAGCAGGACAACTACAGTAGGGCACAAAATATAAGAGTCATGCAAGGCTTTTTAATAGTCCAATCTAACCTGAGAGCAAAAAGAGCATGCCTAATATAAAGGTCCTTGCTACTTTTGTTTGTGTAAACATTTGTACAAGTATTTTCCAATGTGGCAAGAAAAAGATGCATCAAATGCAGACAAGTCCAGAGGATGAGAACACCCTTCCAACTCAAGACCTAGGGCAGAAATGTTGGGAAGAGTTGATGAGTTTGAAACCACCAAGAGGTCCCAAAAGTTGATTACTATTACGATGCATTAGTTGAGGCTCAGTTGTTGTTGTACTTTCTATAAAAGCAAATTCAAAATTTAAGTATCTAAACACGTAGTTGATAAAAATATGAAGGAAACTAGTGGTAGGTTGAGACATGGTAGTAGTTTTTGACATTGGTATTTCCCATGACATCATCAACTCTTGATTAACATATATTGTTCTCTCATAGTACACATATACCACGATTCAAATAATGTACTAAGGCAAATACTGAATTTTATTTTTTTAATGAATTCCATTGCCATTGAATTAAGGTTGAGAGACTCTCATAATCTCTACAAGGGTATCTCTTAAAGCATGATACAAAGGATGTTTAAGATCTTTGGCATCTAGCAGTTTTTGACTTAGTACCTAGGTAACCTTGGTTTGGATGTCATGGATCTCCAACTCACCCCACATTGTGGGTGATGCAAATTTTCCCTTAACATGTGTCAACAACAACTCCCCCCCTTTTCACAAACGGATTGCTGCCTAGATCTTGTTGCAAAACAAATAAAAGGACACCTCTAAGGCAAAACCACCCATCCAAACCTAGATCCCTCCTAGAGTTTCCTCCTGGATCTAGCCCCCAAGCCATAGTGAAGAACACAAGAGAGGGGAGGAGAGACTGGCTCAAGAATAAGAGAGTTCTAACTTGTTAAAAGAATTAAGTTCTTTTTACCAATTTTGAAATAGATATTGGATATCTAGGACAGTATGTATTCGGTTTTGTTGAAGATACTCATTACTGACTTTTTCGAATCTTTGATATCTTATACGTTGTCTCCTGAGAACTTTTCAGTTGAAATTATGGAATTTCTTTTTAAAAGGGAGGAAGAAAAGATAGGAATAAGTCTTTCAAGGAATCATCCAGTTGCATTGATTTTGGGAACAAATCTTGTATGTGTGCAATGGTGGAATTATCCGGTTTGATATAGAGGAACTCTGTAAGTGATTATTTTGAGTAATCTGAAACTAGAGGAGTTTTGGGGTCAGAGCTGTGAGATATTCATGAATATGGGTAGTAGTGGTAAAGATTAAATTAAGGTTCACTGATTGTTACCAAGTACCATTTTGTTATGGATTGGATCAGTGCAATAAAGCTTAATCTTAACTCTATGTCCAAAGATGTTTGTATAAGTTAGCCTAATCTTGGTTTGTATGCTAAGATCTGTTGTAGGCTGATTGGTAGAAGAAATTTTGTTGATAGATGATTGGAAAACTTGTGATGTGGAGTTTTTTACATCAAAGATTTCCCAGATATGTTATTTACTCATGAGAAATAGAGTTCTTTTGTAGCTGAGTTGCAAGATTCTCAGTGAGTTATGTGAGTAACATATGCAGATTGTGGATATCTGTCATGTGCCAAATTCCAAACTAATAGCAATAGCAATGAAGTAAAGCTAGAAGCAAGAAGATAACAAGACATTCATGATAGCATATCAATAGAAAGCTAGAAACAATGAGATCACAATGGAATTGCATTAGCAATGAAAGAGAGAGTACAATCAATTGAAATGGAGCATTGATTCATGTGGATAGGGCACATGAGACCTATCAATGGAGATCCTTATGGCTCACATTCACAAGGAAGCTAGAAGCTCTCACTTGCAAATGAGCCAAAAGATTCACAAAATGATGTCTCTTGCCTAGTTATAGACAACGCTCTTACTTAACTTAACTATCTTGAGGGACAGTTAGCCCTTGTCAAGTATTATTCAAACTACATTGGGCCCTTGTTGGCCTATTATCCTTATTAATTACTTTGGAGGGCCTAAAGAGGGAACCGCCTTGTTCTTAAGGCTAATAGCTCCTTTTGGGCCTACAAAGCTTACATTGGATATTATCTTGCATGTATAAGCACTGATGTACTAAAAGTACATGACACTCCCCCTACTTAAACATTTTTGTCCTAAAAAATGAACACGCTTGTCTGATCAGGATCACCTTGGTTAAATAGTCATGACTAAGGGTGTGTCGTCCAAAAAATAATAATTTATTGCCTCGTTACAGATCCAAAGCTGTCGAATTGAATCCATTTTGCTAGCTTCTGACTGTATTCCTTGCTCCCATGGAGAAAAATTGATGGTCGAAGAAGAGTTTGATGAAGCACCACATTGCTTGTTGGCAACCAACCTGTATGGAATGGACAGAGTGCATCACTGCAATATCCTCTTTTGTCTGCTTCCTCGACATCATAGCAAATTGGATGCTTATCCAATTCCCTTGGATTCTTGGTTTTGTGTTGCATCTGGCTCTTCTACTGTAGCTGGCAATCCATGTTGTTTAACCAACTTGATGAAGAACATTATAATTCTTCCATGAGCAATGGTAGTCATGAACTTTTATTCAAATATAAATGTTATATATGAAGTAGTCGGCATGAATATTGAAATTCGGTCGTATGGTGAAACATAATTCTGGGCATACTATTGACCGAAATGTATTTTTTCAAATTTGGTCAATACCTCATTCATAGGTGGTTGTGAATATTTGACCTGATTGACCTCAAAAATGGACTCTTGTCTCAAAATATAAAATTTGCAATTGCCCATATAAATCGTTGAAGCATCAATCCCAAATAGTGAAAATACATTCCAAAGTTGAAGTAGGGATTTAACATTTCGATTGTTCCAAATAACCATTGATGAACAATCATTGTTGACATTACTCAATTGAAAATTGATCACATTAGAGTCCACTGAGCAATGTAAACCTCTCCAAAGAAACTGATATAGATTGATGGCATATTTTTTAATCAGCTTCCCATAGAGTGTTGGTTGATTGAGAGAATATTCTTAATCATTATTCACATCCATACATTCCAAATATGCACGTGAATAACATATTGGCTTTTGAATTCTAGAGAATCCATAGGAGTAAGGTTCTCCAACAAAAGCCACTTGAAGCTCTTGACAAAGGGATCCATGAGATGTTGAACAATAATCCAAAGTATTAATACAAGTAGATTTTCCATGGATTAATGAAATCTCTTCACTTCTACCAGTATCCATGTTGAATACCTCATACTCCCTTAGATCATTGTCAAAAATAAAATTATTCTCAAAAGCTCCCATATCAATTTGACATGGTTTGTAGATCGGATCCTTATAATAAACACTCAATTTCAAATCATGGAATATCGGTGTCATATAGTCCTCAATCGAAAAGTTTGGTGAATGCCTTGATCGACTTTCTTCGAGCATAGCAATATTCTCAATCTGACGATCCATAGTTGCTTGTTCTTCGACCAAATTAAGGCATTGATGTAGGTCAAGTTCCGGATTTTGATGGTCGAAGTGAAACTCGAAAGGATGTTCAATTATCTTTACATCTTGATCTGAATCCTAACTTTCGTCTGAATCCTGATTTTCACCATCTGTTGTTGTAACTTGATCAAAATCTTGAATTGGACTTTTGTTGCCTACAATTGTATTTGCATCTGAGACTTGACTTTCGTTGTCAATTTTCTCATCTGACTCATTGTCCTCGCTTTGCTCATCCACTTCATCGTTATCACTTTGCTCATCAGACTCATTGATGGGATCATCTTCATCTTCAAAAGTTTCTTTCTTTTCATTCACATGCAATTGTTGATCCACTGATGCTTTAGTGTATACACTCACTTTTTGAATCCGCATCTTCATTTTCTCAAACCATCTGGATTGTTCTTCTTTCCTTTCAGCTTCCAACTTAAGCCTTTGTTCTTGTTGCTCGTACTTTAAAACATATTCCATAGTTTCCCTTAATCGGAACCCAGGCTGGAGAGAAGTAGTTTGTAGATAGTTTTCTACAATGCTCCGATATTGAGGTTGTAAGCCATATATATAGCATTGTACAAGATATACTTCTCCATAATCGAATACTGGGACCATTTGTTGGAATTCTCTATTGTACTCAGCAATTGTAGTTGTCTGGTCCAAAGAACACCATTGGATGAAGTCAGATTGATTGAAGATCTGTCTACAAACTCTTTTGAAAGTTAACCAGTTCTCAAGAAGAAAGTTGTGAACGATGTTCCACCATGACTAAACACGTCCTTGGAAACCTGATGAGGCAAAGAAAACCATACTATTGTCATCAATACCTCCACTATAATAGAAGTTATAATCCAAATCTTCTAGCCAACTGTCTACATTAATGGAGTGAATGCTTCCATCAAAGGTAGGACTAACGTATTCAGACAATCATTGGTTGTAATAATAAGGTTTCCGTTGAGCGGTGACTTTCCACCATTCATTGATATGGTTTGTAGATAAGTGCTCCAGAGCAAGTGCACGATCCATCATATTGCACAACTCCATAAAACTAGCAGCCTAAATGGATTTGGAAAGAGCTGGTTGAAGCACATTCTTTATAGGCGTTTGAAGGAAACCCACATAGTAGTTCAAACATTTTCTATACTCAAATTTTGTCTTCTGAACCAATGCCAAGAATTGCTGATTAAATTCTTGTACAGAACCAGTTTGTTTGAGAGATTCAAATGATTTCTCATAAAATCTTCTAATACTATCAATAAAAGCAATTTTGAATTGAGTCCAAAGCTTTGTGCTCAAGTGTGCTTGAGTATCTCACCATGCTCGAACTTGTCCTTGAAAGCACAATGAAGCGAAATAGATTTTATCTTCTTCAGAATAATGGCGATGACAAAAATAAGCTTCTAATTCAGTCAACCAATCATCAATGCTGATTGAACTTGGTTGTCCGTCAAATACAAGGTTATGTTATGACTATAACGGTAATCCATCATTAATGACAAGTGAAAACTTGTGGACTATGAATTCACCATCTAAAATTTATTCAGAATGGTACTTTACAAGCTGGTAAAATTGCTCTTCTCCACCCACTTAAAGATTCTGAGTCCTTGAGAAATAAAATCGCTGTGAATGAAAAATGTAACAAATTAAAATGAAGTAGTAGTTGTGTCCAATTTGTCTCCACGAACAATTTTGCCTTTTACAGCATCGAATTCCGAGCTCAAACGGAGAAATGATGGAGCTTCGAAAATAACTAATGAAAACACGTAAAATCTGACTCAAGAAAAGGGGTCCTAAAAAATAAATGAAAAAAATAATAATTACAAAATTTCAATAACTTTCCAGTGTTTGTCTTGTCTTGTCGTTATGATGACTTTTCGTTTTTACTCGACTGAAATCCGAGCTCAAACAAGAAAGTTACGGAAGTTAAAAGAAAAAATTAGTAAAATGGATTATATACAACTTAGAAGGGGGGTGTTAAAAAAAAATTTACAAATTGAAATGGATAACACTTTGAAATCCATAAAACATTGGAGTGCTCAACGAAAAATATTTGAAACCGTGAAAAAAAATCCGAAAATTGTTGACAATTTTTTTTATCGGTTGCTCTTGTGGTGCATTTGAGTGCTAGTAAAAAAATAATTTGTGACAACCCCTAATTTTTAAAAAATTGTATGCAAATAGAATGGGTCGAGCTAGAGAGAGAAAAGAGAGGAAAATCTCAACCGACGCATTGAGAGAGAGAGAGAGGAGAAGGTAGAGAGAGAGAGAAACGACGTAGTCGAAGTCGCGAGGAGAGAGGGGTGGAGAGAGAGAGGAGGTAGCCGAAGTGAAGGTAGAGAAAGAGAAGAGGTAGCCGACGGAGAGAGGAAGTTGTAGAGAGAGAAACAATGTAGCCGACGTCGCGGTAGAGAGAGAGCGAAGGAAACCGAAGCACATAGAGATAGAAAAACTCAACCGAAGGAAATTCCTCTGCAAAGACTACTTTTGCCTTCGATTTTGCAGCTACTGGAAGATTTGAATAGCAATGTCAGGGATGCAGCTGTGCTGTGCTTACAGGAAATGTATCGTAGGGGAGAATCTCAACTCCGCGATGAACTAGAAAGGCATTCACCACAGCCTGAACAAGACTGGTCAGTTCGAATGGCTGCTATGCGACGTATGTAGCGTACAACTTGGTGATCGTCGATCAAGTATCGTAAAGCAGGTTTGCCATCTGCTCAGCACATTGTCAAGAGAGCTGCTGGCTGACTTTGAACCCTGTGCAGAATCATTCATTCCAGTCCTTTTCAAGCTCATGATTATAACAGTTCAGGTGATAGCTGAATCAGCTGATTCTTGTATAAAAATGATGCTACGGAATTGCCGAGTTGCTCGATTGATTCCTCGAATTGTTGATATATCGAAAAATGACCGCAATGGTGTATTTCGAGCAAGGTGTTGTGAATATGCGCTTCTGGTGCTTGAATTGTGGGTTGAATCTCCTGAGATACAGTGTTCTGCTGAACTTTTGAAGATATGATCAAATGTTGCATTGCGGATGCAATGAGTGAGGTCCGAGCTACAACAAGATCATGCTATTGACTATTTGCAAAGCTTGAACTCATTGGCATTGCTACAGGGGGTCGCATTGTTCCGAGATTTCAGGAGCTGAGAGAGAGAGAGAGAAAGAGAGAGAGAGAGAGAGAATTAGGGTTAGGTTAGGTCGCGTAGGAATAGGTTTGGTTTTTTTTATATAAAACTTCGAAATGAAGAATTTGAAAACATTTTACAAAGAAACAAAACTTCACAAATGAGAAGTTGAAGTGATTCTCTCTCACTTGGAAAAATTCACCAAATTTTTTACCAAAATTCTAGCAATTCTGACTCATCCCCAGTAATTTGATCATAACTTTCTCAATATTGATCCAAATCAAACAAACTCAGTACTGAAAATTTTGAAGACAGAAAACTAACCAAACTAGAGCTAGGAATCAAGAATTGTCACAACTTTTTGGATACTAATCCAAATGACCTGCCATATGGATCAGATCAAAGCTAAGACAATGCTCTAAAGTCCTATGGAAAGAAACTAGAAATTAAAACTCAGATCAAATCTAAAAAATTCAAATCAGGTGAAGCGAAATTCTAGTCACCTATTTTGACAACTTTTGGAAAAAGTGCAATAACTTTTGCATCTCTTATCCAAATGCCTTACAAATTGGCGCAAATTAAAGCTAAAAAAAGCTCTACAAAGCTATTGAATCAAATTAATAATAAAAACCGAAATTAAATGCTAAAAATTTGGCTGAACAGAATTGAAAAATTCAAAGTTAGAAATTAGCAAAAAGAAAGCTACAAAAGCAATAAACTCATCAAATCTAATGGAATTCTGATAGACTCATCATGAATCATGGATCTATGCTTTGATACCAAGAAATGCGATGTGCCAAATTCCAAACTAATAGCAATAGCAATGAAGTAAAGCCAGAAGCAAGAAGATAACAAGACATTCATGATAGCATATCAATAGAAAGCTAGAAACAATGAGATCACAATGGAATTGCATTAGCAATGAAAGAGAGAGTACAATCAATGGAAATGGAGCATTGATTCATGTGGATAGTGAAGGTAAATGAGAAGAATAATTCGTGAACCAGTCGTGAAGGAACCATGATTCCCTCGTTAAGTCTCGGATGGAGCTAAGATGCGATCGCTGGACACTGTTAACTGAATCACTGCTACAGTCCTCCAGAGTGTAGTTAGGCATTGTTGATCTATGTTCATTAATTTAATGCAGCATTCAACATAGTTTCAACCAAGGTGGCAGAATTCAAAATGAAAAAGAAAGAACTCAAACATACGATTAATAGCAGAAGCATTTACATTCGAGATCATAACACAAATTGACATGTGCGCAAAGACTATGATATCATCTATTGATTTTCTTCTTTGATTGTTCAGGCACTGCATGCAAATCCACGCAGTGCGTTGGCGTGGGAGAAACACAGTTCTCTCATGAGTAATCGTCTCGCTTTACTAGCGGACAATTGGATCTCTATGGATCCTGATCACAGAGCTCATCTTGGACGCAGACGGACTTGTTGTCTGTATTTCATCTTGATTGCTTACTAGCATCAGACTACTACATTACTTACACTGTATGTGTATTGTGTTGATCTATATGTCAAGTATGATCCAGTAAGTACAGTCGCTCTGTGTAAATCTAAGATTAGATTGATTAAGCATCTACAACAATCAGGGAATTACAAGAGTGACAGATTAGTCATGACATAGGAAGCATCTGATGATGTCATGCCATTAGATCAGATTTCTGTACTTCTGGGTACTTGTGCGATCTTTGCTGGTACTCTTTGGAGCGTGAGGGCAAAACGAGTTTCGCGATATTTTTCGTGTCGCGTCATTGGTTTCATTTCCACCGTTGGTTCCGTTTAGCTCGTCTGTCTTTCTCCCGTACTGGACCGCAAAGGAATCTTGTGCCGGAGCGTAAAAGATTCTTGTTTGTAAATCTTTCGTGTTCGTGAATCATTCGTGATCGTCTCCCTTGACTTTCGTGTTCACAAAACTTTTCGTGTTTCGTGTCTCCCGATTTTCGTGTTCGCGAACATCTTCGTCAAATTGAGGGCTGAAAGCTAGCAAGGCTTTGTAGTTAAAAACATTTCGTTTCTTTAGCTCCCTCTCAAAGCATGATAGTTTTATGATTCTGAGACTGCTCCTTTGTCTCTCAAAGAGTCCTTTGTCCAAGGCTTTAGTGAAGATGTCAGCAACCATGTCTTTCGTCCCGATGAAAGGTGGTCTGTAGCATCTTTTTTTTTCAATTAGATCCCTGATCAAGTGGTACTTGATCACAATGTGTTTCGTTCTGGAATGGAACATGGGATCTTTCGTCAGGTGTATTGCAGAGGTGTTGTCCATCTGCAAGATCAGGGGCTCGTTCCTTGTTTCGCCCAATTCATCCAGGAACTGCCTTAGCCAGATTATTTCCTTGGCCATCTTTGCTGCTGCAACATATTCTGCATTGCAGGATGACTAGGCTACAACGGTCTGCTTCTTGCTGACCCAGAGAACTGCTGCTCCTGATGCGATGGTGCATCCTCTCGAGATGCTTTTACAGTCATCCTTGAGAGATGCCCAGCTAGCGTCGCTGTAGGAAAGTATCCTGAAACCTGCACCACAACAATAACACAAGCCATAATCCCTCGTTAATTGAAGATATTGCAAAATTTGTTTTGCAATCTTCCAATGTGTCGAGCCTGGATTCGTGCAGGATTGGCTCATTCTGAATACTGCATAAGCAATATCAGGACGTGTGTTGTCTGCAAGGTACATCAGTGATCCTATCAGCTTCTTGTAAGGTGTAAGCTGCATATGTTCTCTCTCTTCCTCAGTCTTTGGACAGTCATCATTCGTCAGCACCATCCCTGCGAGCATTGGAGTGTTTGCTTCTTTGCAGTTCAGCATCCCAAAGTCCTCTAGGTTCTTCTGGGTGTATCTGGACTGGTGAAGGTATAACTTACCTCCCTTGTGGTCCCTTTCAATTTGCAAGCCTGTTATGTTTCAGCAAACATCTTGTGAGAGCTTGTCACTAATCTCACAAACCTATAGAACGGAGCATGGGGAATCAGAAGATTCGTTGTCCTCTGTAGTATCCTGATATCCCTTAACCATGGTCTTCTAGGTCGACCTACTCTCCTACTAGTGCCCACTGCCCTTTGTACAGGAGGATGAGGAGGTAGGGCAAATGTGGTAAGACGTGTTGTTTACTTGGTACGGGCCATTTCAAGCTAAGGTATCGTTATGATGTGCCAATGAGAAAGAACAATGCATATCGGATAGGGGAGGCGCGTGATGGCGATATGGGAGATGGCTTATCACTATGACGCATGGAGGGGGAAGTTGTACTGGTGTTTGACTCTCTAGGCGCGTGGTAGCGATATGCAGATAGCGAGGAGCGCAAGTGAATAAAGAACTCTAATGAGCGCTAGGGAACGAAGAAATCCGAAACGGAAATATGAGTCCAAAACATCCTTTTATATTTGTAGAATGTCCCATCATTACCACACATGTGATCTGACACCTCTAATCCCCACATGTGTGGTCACACGTGTCGTCACACGGACCTGTCACGTGTCAGGACATCAGCAGTCCATACGATCATACGACAAGCATGCACGTGCGAGGACACGTGTCACGATCTGGGCCACACACGCATCACGGGACGACGGGCTCGTACGGTCGTACAATTGGCTTGATCTTCAAACTAAGCAATGCACAAAATTTGTTGTGTGCATTAACACTGAGTGCTTTTGTGAATATGTCTGCAACCATGTCCTGCGTTCTGTAGTACGTTAAGCTTACTTCCTTGTTGAGAACCTTGCCCTTGATGTAGTGATATCTGATTTCAATGTGCTTACTCCTAAAGTGAAATCTACGGTTGGCCGATAAGGCAATAGCACTCTGATTATCACAAAATAAAATTGTAGGGCTATACTGATTCAGATTAACATCTGACAGTAAATTTCTCAACCAAAACACTTCCTTGATAGATTGAGAAGCAGCAATGTATTTTGCTTCTGTAGAAGAAAGTCGACAGAAGTTTGGTTACAACTGTTCCATGAGATAGGACCGTCGTTGAAGAAGAATGTAAATCCAGATGTGGATTTACGATTGTCTACATCTCCTCCCCAGCTTGCATCAGTATAACCACTGAGCTGATGGAGATTGTCATTGCTGACATCTCCATAGCAGATGCATTGGTCCATGGTAGCTCGAATATATCTCATGACTTGTATGAGAGCCTTCCAATGGGTAATGCCAGGATTAGCCATGTATTGGCTGAGTGAGCTTACAACAAAAGAGATATCAGGTCTTGTACAGACCATTTCGTACATGAGAGATCCTAGTATCGATCGACAAGAGTATTCTCTCATTTGCTCCACTTCTTGCTTGATCTGGGGACATTGGTCCTTTGACAGATGCAGGCCTGGATCCATTGGTGAGTGAGCTAATTTACAATTCATCAAATTGTATTTGTTAAGAACATTATGAAGATACCTTTGTTGAGTGATGTAAATCAGTCGATTTTCTCTGTCTCTGTGGATTTGAATTCCTAGACAGAAGTGAGCTTCGTCCAGATCAATCATGTCGAACTCTAAAAACAGCATCTGCTTCGAATTCTTGACCATATTGGTATTGTTGTTGAAGAGCAACGTATCATCCACGTACAAGGTGATGATAATGAAGGATTGTTGTACTGACTTGGAATAGACGTTGCAATCAGCAGTGCTTGGTTTGAATCCCTATTTGATGAGAAATGTGTTGATCCTCTGAAACCAAGCTCTGCAGACTGTTTCAAGCCGTACAGTGTTGTGTGGAGTTTACGGACATGATTTTTCATACCTTCTAGAACGTATCCTTCGAGCTGGATCATGTAGATATCTTCTTGTATCACTCCATTCAGATAGGCTATTTGTACATCAAGTTGATGCACTTCGAGGTCAGCAGCTGCAGCATAAGAAAGGAGCATTTGGATCGACGAATGTTTGATGACTGGACTAAAAATCTCATTGTAGTTGACATTCGGGATCTGGGTGAATCCTTGTGCTACCAGTCTTGCCTTCCTTCGGTCAATTGCTCCGTTGGCATTGTATTTGATCTTAAAGATCCATTTGCAATCAATGATATTGCAGCCAATAGGAGCTTCGACTAATGACCATGTCTGTTCTTGATCAGAGAGGAATACTCTCTGTCCATAGCTTCTCTCCAGAGATCAGAGTCTGGTTGGCTGAGTGCCTCTTTGACTGTCGTCGGTTCCTATATCAAGAGATAGGCAGATTCAGGAGTATATCTTGTGGGCTATGTGTGCACTCGGCTTGATTTTCTGGGAGAATTCGACTGAAGAACCGTTCCTGGGATTTGTTGCTGGGTAGTTGCAACATCTTCGTCTGATTTGCTATCTCGAAGTGGGTCGACAATAGACATGCCTGAGCCAGAAGCTCGGACTGTCGTGTCAACGACAGGTGATGAGGGTTCTTCTTGGGCAACATCTTTGCCTTTGAGGTCGACGAATTGATCCTCGATGAAGAATGTATCCCGGCTATACAAAATTTGCTGGGTATCAGGATCATACAGCTTATAAGTATTATCAGATGAAGTATATCCGACCAAGATGGTCTTGAGACCTTGGAAGTCCAATTTATTCCTCGTGTCTTTTGGGATCTACGTGTAGGCAATGCACCCAAACACTCTTAGGTTCTTCAAAGAAGGCTTAGAGCCTGTCCACACCTTGTGGGATGTCTTGTCTGAGCGGGCCTTGGTCGAACATCTGCTTAGGACGTAGGCTGCAATGGAGACAACTTTAGCCCAGAATCTCTTAGGCAACGATGCATACAATAGCATACATTTGGCAGATTCGACCAAAGTATGGTTCTTCCTCTCGACTAAGCCATTAGACTGAGGACTGTAAGGAGTGATGAATTGCTGCTCAATGCCTTGGCTTTGGTAGTTCTCCTTAAACTCGATAGAGATATATTCTCCACCATTGTCTAACCTAAGGGTCTTGATTGTCCTTCCAGTCTCCTTCTTTGCACGCCCCTTGAAGATTTTGAAGCGATTGAAGGCTTCTGATTTCTTCTTCATAAAATAGACCATGGTCCTTCTGGAAAATTCATCAATAAAGGTTATAAAATACTTGCCATCCTTCAGCAAAGGATTTTTCATCGGGCCACAAATATCTAAATGTACAACATCTAACAATCCTCTAGCAAGGTGCTGATGGCTTGATTTAAAAGGTTTCCTAGTCTATTTACTAACTAGACAGTCTTGGCAGACAGGTAACTCGACTCTTTCGCGAGGATAGTCGAGATCAAGGACAATAGATTGTCTAGACATTCGTTGTACAGCAGCATGATTTAAATGACCAAGTCTATAATGCCAAAGTAGACCTTTATTTGAATGAATTGAAGTACTGAGAGTCTGACTAGAGGCAGAAAAGCATTGACTCAATTTGTACAAGTATCCATGCTTACAATCATTATAGAGAAATACACTATAACTGAAAAGAATCCAAATCACTAGATTCCTGTATGGAACACCTTTCATTTGCTTTACTTTGCAAGATTCAAATCTAATTGCACAATAGAGATGGTTCCATAAATGAATTATCAATCTAGCCACACTTTTTCCTTAGAATCATCGATGCCTCGTGTATTGTTTTGTTTTTTTTCTCTGTTATTACAAAGTATTATTTCTGGCTGATTCTGACGAATCCCCAAGATACTCAATCAGAGCTACCCAAGAGCACCTCTCACCTTAGACCGAGGAGCTCTTTGAGAAGACGAGATGAACTAAGACTGAGAGCCGAGTATGAGAGACGAGAAGTACTAGTTAAGCATGACAAGTAGAAATTGTGTGAGCCTCATGGTGAATCCCGGAAGATGGAATGACCATGTAGGAACTAGTAATTCTGGGTAAATGTAATAAATGCAAGTAGGCCCCTCTTAGAAAAGTAGAGTGAGCCACCTTTTGATGGTGACCTCTAGTGGAGAGGATAATTCCACTTGTAATTAGTGTAATTTGGAATTGCCAATAGGATGCAACCTAAGGAGCTCTCTTGCTTATTTAAGAGACTCCTGTAGAAGGGAGCTTTTTGCATTGTATCTACTCCATGTCCAACTAAGAAGAGCCTCAATGAGTTTGATACTACACTAAGCTCCTATGATCATGCCCTTCCATCCCTTTGTGTGTGGTTGTGGATTTAGTGGTGGATTAGTTTTCTTGTTTTTTTGTGGATTAATTTTGGAATCAGCATTGTGGTAATTCATCTTGGTTGGGTTGTGGCTTAAATCTTGCAAATCCTATGAAAGCCCGTTTCTTGATGTTCTTGGCAGTCTAAAAATTAAGAAATGTGTGTTTTTGGATTCTTGGGATCTCCAAAATGTTGTCTAGTTTAGCTTCTTGCTTTGTTTCTTGCATTTTGATGTAATGTGTAGTCTAGTTTAGTTTCAGCTTTTAAGGAATTGTTCATTTTGATTTTGCAGTAGTTAGAAGTAGAATTCATCGATGTTCAACTGAGCAAGAACATAGATCATGTGTGTGAACGCATTGGCTTGCATTTGGTGGTTTATGCATGTGCATTCAGTTCAAGAGTGACCTCCCTAGATTGTCCTTTGACAGGCAGGGCAAATATAAACGTTGGTCTTTCCCTTCTGCATGCCGCCGCTTGAACTCAGACAAATCCATACTCCACACCTTGCTGCAACAGTGTCTTTATCTTGCTTTTGCTACAAACTCCATCAGCAACACCCCTCCATCACCCTCTTGCATAAACCCTCCACACTACCTTAGCCATCTCCCATTTCACAACCGGCCTCAACCAACTCCACCTTCGCATCTCTCTCGATTGACTCCTCTCTCTCAGGTCTCGACCGACTCATCTCTCTCAGGTCTTGACCAAGTCATCTCCCTTAGGTCTCGACCGAGTTGTCTCTCTCAGATCTTGATCGAGACATGTAGCATTGTGTGTTGCATATGACAATTTTATTTTGTGTTAATGCTCAAAGCACAATGCCTCCACGAGATTTTGAAGAATTAAAAAGGACGGACACTTATCAAAAAAGCAAATCACGAAAAAGAGCGCAAATGATTGATCGAGTACTTAGTGGAGGATCATCGTCATCAAATTTTGGCACTCGACCTCGACAAAGAACTACGGTACTATATATTTGTAATTATTAAAAATTTGAGAACAAATTAATTGTCATGCAAATCATTTTTTGCATCAACAAGCTAACCATTCTTATGTTTGTTACATGAAATTAGTATCACAAAGAGTACGACGAAAAGATATATTGTGATTGTAAGCAATGCAAAGGATTTAAAATTCGACCAAGACGAATTGTGGCACAACCTTTGTGGAAGTTTGGAAAGCATGTTGAGGAGTCTGATGTGGTTTTGGAGGTATATTTTATTTGCTTAGTATTGGTCTTTATCATACATAATGTTTTTGAAAAAAAAGACTAATGCATGTATACTTTTTCTCTCTTGTAGAATAGTACATTGGTGTCAACCTCTTGCACAATTGAGAATCTTATCAACAAGATAAAAAATATTGATTTTGGATCATCTTGGCATTGGACGAAGATCTAGTTGATGATTTTATTGATGAGGTCACTAGTGACTACACACCGAGTAATGTGGCGGTTATGCATATTCCTATGTCTCATATATCCGCTCACTCCTCTAGTCTTGACATTGATCCTGCTTCCATAGATTATGATAATCTCTTAGTGTCATCACACCTAGATTGTATCCAATCCACAACACCTTGTGAAAATCCTATCCCAAGCTCTATCCATCTCATGATGTCACCACATACAGATATTGTGCATCCCATCACACCCAATGTAAATCGTATAGATTCTTCTATCTTAGCTACACCATTAAACACAACTTGGATGCATTTTGACAAAATTTGAAAAAGAACAAAGTTTTTTACGTACTATCGACTTGTCCAAAAATGTTTTAAATTCGTTGACCAAATCTCCCCTTCCTCCTCGTCTACATGCGTTTGTTAAGCCGTTTGATAGAAAGAAATATTCATGTTGGTCTGATACGTTACCACCACCATTATGTGGGACATCATTTTCATATTGGGGTCATATGTACATAATTAAGCCTAATGAGCGGTTTCCTAATGTTGAATTAGGTCTATTTTCTTTGACTAGCATTGATGTCCCTTTGAATAGTGTCGTCACATTAATGCCATATGCGAGACCTCAATATAATTGGGGTGATTGGCATGCTCTATGTAGCCACCAATGGAGAATGCAAATATATGGTTTAAATTCTGATGCTTGTTTTCTGGAAGAGAGGTGCATGCAAGGAAAAAGTGTTTCAAAAGCACATCGTATGTACATCGATGGGCGTCCAGAAATACATGGAAACATTGCTGCATATATAAATAGTTCTATTTGTCACCCTTCATTAACTAATTGTGACTTTGAAGAACACATCAATGGAAAAGAAGATTATTTTTCTAGATATGTGAAAACTACATATGTAATGGTTTGTGCGATCAGACCTATTAAATGTGGTGAAGAACTATTCATCAGCTATAGCTTCAATCGTCCTCTACCAAGATGTGTACAAAAAGTTTTGAGCCAAGCACAACCATGTGCGTTGTAAATACGAAAAGTACATCCCTTTCATTTGAGTTCAATTTGGATGTCTTATTTGACTTTCAATTTACATATGATGTTTCCTTTGGATGTCCTAAGTTCACATTTGATATGATGTTTGATGTTAAGTTTTTACAAATAATGCTCAATTTTCAATGTCTTGTTTCAATTTTAATTATAATATAATGTTCGATTAAGATGTCTTATATAAGTTTCAAATTTGATATGATGTTTGATGTTTAGGTTTTAGAAATAATGTTCAATTTTCATGCCTTGTTTAAGTTTCAATTTGAATATCATGTTCGATTTTGATGTCATATCTAAGTTTCAATTTGAATGATCTTAGTGTTTAGGTTTTAACACAAAATATTCAACTATAAAAAAACTATATACAATGGTTTTAATCTAATTAGTTATACATTCTTGATATTCGATATTTGAATTATCAGAGGATATCTTTTATTTGAGAACGTGAATAGTCTTAATAGTGGTATTTGTGTTTTTTTTTTAAAATAATGTTCAATTTTCATATCTTGGTTTAAGTTATTGTTGTTCAATTTTGATGTCTTATTTGTTTTCCCATGTTTGAAGGAATACGAATCGTCATCTAGTTCTAGTGATGATCACATACATTTTGTATCCACCACAAGATTGGAATACAATAGGCCACATATCGATCAACTATCTCGTCATGAGCGGATGAGATTACGAGCCATGATGAGAATAGATGAACAACAACGTCGCAAGACAAATCAGTCTCGACCTAACTCTTCTTCTTCCTCAAAATCAAGTTCAAGTGATGAACATGATTGTTCTATGCAAGATGAAGCTGAAATTATGAACAACTCAATAAATGATGTCTATGAGCATCATGACAATATGAAAGAACCCACTGAACACGGTACCGAATCTTTTGTGACTGACGAGGAAAGGAAATTGAGAGAAGAATCATTTGTGGCTACAATTTATGTATACTATGGCGCATCTGTCCAGCGATGTGGAAAGTTTGCTTTCTCTTTCATTTTGTGTGAAATTATCAAGTGAATCATAAGCACAAAACCCAGCGATGGACATATAGCTTTATCAATCAAATCCTTTTTTAAAAGCACACCTACTGTCCAAGCGATGGACATTAGCATCATCTTTTCATAATACTTTGAATGATTTTATGATTCTTAGGCTTGCAGTCCAGCGATGGACAGATAGCAGAGACACTTTGTAACTGTTTGTTGTTCTTTACATTCATACATTCTACTATCCAATGATAGATAGAAGGAATCCTGATGGCCCACCTCTGAGAAATGATTCTACTTCCTGTTCTTACAGTATATTGGTATTCTCAAAGTATCGATTTTACATTTTAAAGTCTCATCCTACGATACTAAACTATTATCGATGCATGTGATAATGTAGCGACATCTTTCACTGCGGCCTATTTTCTTCTACGCTCTGGTTCTTACTCGAACCAAGCATTGTCGTATTCAAAGTAAAGGTATGCTTTCTACTGAAACTTTACAAAGCATAAAATTTAATGCACTCCGATTACTCTATCTATACGTTTTTCTACTCTTAAACGTAGCCACAGACTAAAAAGACCATTTTTTTAGTCGTTATGATATAAAGATAATTCTTTTACGGAAAAAACAACTATGGCACTCTTAATAAGCCTCGTCTACAAACATTCAGGTATGACTTCTCGTTATCAATTCAGATGCGAATTCTACAATATACAAACACGAATGGGATAAGTAGTTTCTGACAAAACCCCTTTTTTACGTTTCTTCAATACACTTCTTTTTACGTTTTTTGCGAAAGAAACGACTTAAGAAAAAGATATTATTTCCTAAAAAGCAAAATTTACTAATTCTCAAAGAAGCCCTTGTCAAGGAACCTTACAGTAATGACTCCAATAAGACGATGGTCTGGAAGGACTAAAAACTGTCATGAAAAAGACAATAAAATATGTCTTCAAACATTCCAGACATAATCTTATTTATTATAAATGGAATCACATACGCAAAGTTTTCAAATGGTCATGGAATAAGAACAATCACAAGAATGGCACACTCTTGATATAAATCTACTCTATTAATGGAACGATTTTTGGATTGATAATTGTATTGTCAGGCTAGGGAACAAAACTTGGAGACAAGTACGTGGTATTCCTATGGGTTTTTCTTGTTCACCTACTTGGTGTAACTGGTATTTATCCTTCTTTGAAGCACAATTTATAAAGAGACTTGCTAAATTGGGCCTCACCTCTTTCATTAATGACTTTCGACACTCATTCAGATACATTGATAATATCCGCTTCATCAATAGCCCTAGTATTTAGCTCTTTATGGATAAAGCACAAACGAGAACTCCTGAAAACCCATTCTGGATCTATCCCTTAGACTTTCTAGAAATAGAAAAAAACATGTCGGAAGGTAACAAGACCAGCTTTCTAAATATATCTATTGCCTTTGATCAAAACTCTGGCCTTGTATGCCTCTCAAAATTTGACAAAAGAAGAGAACTACCCTTTTCGTATTTACAATATATACACCTGGCTTCAAATAGCCCAATCTATAATTCATATAAGATTATTGTTTCACAAGTCATTGCCGCAATGTATTGTTGTGACAAACAAGATATGTTTATTAAAGAGGTTGGAATTTTGGTTGACACTTTTCGAGAAAAAGGATTTATGAGGGATAAACTCTGTCTTATCATAAAAAATTTACTTATCTATGAGTCTTTTCTAGGTTTGTTTTACTCTTTACAACAGAATATTGATTTTGTCTTTTGTTGGGCAGTTAGCTATCCCTTACGGGGAGCTAACTGCCCCCGAAGGGATTCACTAACAGCAGGTCGGTTGGTGGGTTCTCTCTCTGTCTCTCTGTCTCTCTCTTTCTGATGGATGCTCCTTCGTTCAGTTTTACCCTGCTTCGCTACCAAACAAGTGGACAACGACAGACGTACCGCTTCTTCAAATACAAGGTCCTTTAAACATTCTACACTTGCATAAGAAAGAGTTTTTGATTCTTAACTAAGTGTTTTTCCCACTTAAACCTCAAAAACACTTTATAAGACTTTTTAAAGTTTAAATCCTAAATTGGAGGGAAATTAACTTTCCCTCTCCCACTCATACCTTCTAGGAAACCACTTAGCTTGACACTATAAGATCATATAGTTTCGAGGCTTTTTCTTTACAACACTGTGAAGAGTTCTTTTTTCTCTTACATGCTAAAAGTGTGCCCTACCAGTTTACGGATCAACAAAGTACCATCATACGGTAAGCTTTTTTCTTTCTTTTACATTACTATCTCAGCGCTCGACTCTCATGATGATATTTCTTTGATAGCCCTTAGCTATTGATAATGCGTGCTCATTACACAAAAGCATGAATGTGTTTTTATGGTAGCTGTCCAGCGATGGACATAATGAGTGTCTTTGCTTGATTAAATGCAAGCACATCCTAACCAAAAAGTAGCGACAGAGGCTTTTTTCCTACATACATTTCTGTAATAACGTTCTGATGGCAGCGTTGACATACTTGCCACATGTATGTCTACGCTTTCATTTTGTGTGAAAGTATCAAGTGAATCATAAGTCAACTTTTTGATCAAATGTCAAAGGTGAAGATCCTTGGTGGATAGATAGTGGTTGGGTAGAAGGGAGTATTTTTCTCAACTCACACCTTATGTAGGACCTATAAAGTCCATTTTTACAGAAAATGATCACGAATGTAAAAATGAAGGTGTGGGATTCATTCCCTTATGCTTAGAATCTTCCAAGAAGACTAAGGTAGATGGTTTTCTCTTCATTCCTAGCATCACTAAGAATTTGCTTAGTGTTGGTCAACTTTTAGATCATGGTTTCACTATGGAGTTCTCTACTAATGGATGCAACATCAAGAAAAGTGGGATGATCATAGCAAGGGGAACAAGGTTTTGGAGGTTATTTAAGCTTGATGCTTTTGTTGATCCTAACCAATTTGTGATGGTAATCGAGGACAACAACATGACCACATTTGATTTGTGGCACAAGAGGCTTGGTCACATCAACACCAAGTCCATGGCTCTAAGGTTAGATGCATGCCTACATAAGTCTTTTTGGGGAGAAGCTCTCATGTGTGCTAACTTCTTATGTAATAGAATTCCATGTAGCTCTATAAATGGTAAAACATCTCATGAGGAGTTGTATGGAGAAAAGCCTAATCTCAAAAACTTGAAGGTGTTTGGATGCATTTGCTATGTACATGTCCCTTTGGACACAAGAACCAAGGAGGATCCATCATCCATGAAGGGGATCATGGTAGGCTATGGCAATGCAAGCAAAGGTTACAAAATCTTCATTCCCTCCTCTCAAAAGGTCATTTTTAGATATATCATTTTTGATGAGACTAGAATGCATAAGCTTGAAGGTGATTCATCTAACCACTCTATTGGAAGGGAGGTAGCCGAGATCAAGGAGGAGCTTGATGATGAGGAGGAGCTAGATCCAAGAACACCAAGAGGATGGAGCCATTAAGGCTCACATACAGGGACAAGGGTAAGCAAGCTGAGAGAAGTACTTCATTTTATGCTTTCATCACATACTTTGAAGAGCCTTCAAATGTTAGCTAAGCCTTAAAATCAATGGTGTGGTTTCAAGCTGTGTTTGATGAGTACAATGCGTTGATGGAGAATGATACTTGGATGTTTGTTGATCTACCTATGGATAAGAATGTGATTGGATGTAAGTGGATTTTTAAGCTCAAGTTGAATCAATATGGGAGTGTTTCTAAGCACAAGGCAAGGCTTGTAGCCAAGGGGTATGCTCAATCAAAGGACATAGATTATGATGAGACCTTTGCACCCATGGCAAAGATGGTCACCATAAGACTAATCATTGCTCTTGCTTTTCACTTTGGTTGGTTGTTGTTTCAAGTGGATGTGTCAATATGCATTTTGTGTAATTGTTTAAATTCTAATTTCAAATTTGTTAATTTATACAGAAATTTGTCATAAAGCGGTCTACCACCAAGGAGGAGTAGAAGTATGTGTATTCCAACAATATGCAATCATAACTAGAATTATTGGAGAGACAAGGAGTAACAATCTATTGGAATGCTGCTTTTGAGGTGTGGCTTAAAGGTATACTTTAACTTCACTACATTCATGTGGTCTGCTGACTCTCACTCTCACCACATAACTTAGAGAACTTATTCATCTTCGTTGAACACAAGTATCACTGTCCCAATCCCATGCACCACAGTCACATGAGTCCGATGTCCATGGCCAGGACAAGGATGACTCAATTGGATCTAATTAGGTATTTGAAAGAAGAAGGGTCTGGGGAGTGAGCGCTGAAGTAGAACCACTGAGGTGTCAAAAAGAGCCTGTGAAGCAAAAAGGGCTTCAAGGTCAGGAAGAAAGGCAAGCGAGGAGAAACCTTCTACGACCATCCCACATGCACAAGGAATATTGGAAGTTGTGAAAGCTGGCAGATCCAGGCCATCCCACGTGCACAAGAAATACTGGAAGTTGTGAAAAAGAATTTTGAGAAAATGTAGATCACTTCAAGCAACAATGAGAGGCATCTAAGAAGCGACTGGAGAATACATGGTAGAATTACTATTTACGAGCAATGCCACTTTGTTGTTTATTTAGAGACATACTTGAAATGTAATAGATAAATTTGGAAAGGCCAAATGTGCCTAAAGTCAAGTTTGATATATTTTGAACCTCTCCTAATGTGAAAAGGACTGAAGTCTTCTATGAAGGGGTGTAACCTCTCTCTCTCTCTCTCTCTCTCTCTCTCTCTCTCTCTCTCTCTCTCTCTCTCTCTCTCTCTCTCTCTCTCTCTCTCTCTCTCTCTCTCTCTAATACGGTCTTGAAATTGGAAAAATCATCTCGAAAAGTTGATTCTAAGAATGTACCACCTTTATTGGATAAAGGAAAGAGAAAGGTTAAAGATGATTCTTCAAATCAAAGTTCTTGCAAGAAATCACCAAGGAAGCCATCACCTTTAGAGAAGAGCATATCTTCGAGAAAGTCATCGCCTCTACGATCGATTTCTGCCAAGAAAGCTAAACGAAGATCAAAGATCAACCATTATGAAAAGGAACAATCAGAAAAAGTCCAGCATGATATGCCAGAGCATTTCAAACGCTATACTTTCGGATGGTGTTGTGATTATATTACCCAAGGCTCATCGTGAACCAGAAGAGCCAATAACAAAGGAGGTTTACGATGGACCAGCTAGGACTCCAACCAATGAATCTTGTTGAACCAGGAGAGCCAGAGAAAATTGTTCAAGTTGGAGCACAACTTACTCCCGAACAATTTCAAGCGTTAAGAAAATGATTGATCAAATATCAAGACTGTTTTTTTGTTATAGAGCATACAATACCCTTAATGTCTGATGTTGTTCCAAAGGTCACAAAATTTTATCGTTGTAATCCAAACGTTACGAATCTTATAAAGAAAGAGCTACAAAGGTTACACGAAATCGAACATACGAAATGGGTTTCGACAATTGTAGTTGTTCCTAAGAAGAATGGGAAGATGAGAATTTGTGTGAATCTGAAGGCTTTGAACAAAGTGATACGAGGATCACTTTCCATTACCCTTTATTGAAAGCATATTGGACCGACTTGCTGGAACAGAAGCGCACAATTTTTTGGATGGATTTAGTGATTACAACCAAGTTAAGATTGCACCTGCGGATCGCCACAAAACAGCTTTTGCAACAGAATGAAAAACTTATGCTTATAAAGTTATGTCGTTCTGGACTTTGTAATGCACCTAGGTCATTCCAAAGAGTGATGTAATTTGCCTTCAAAGACTACTTGTAAAGATTCCTTGAAACCTATTTGGATGATCTCAGAGTTTATAGTGCCGATACACACCAGTTGGATAGTTTGAAAAAAGTATGTGAACGTTGTCGCAAATACCAGATCTCTTTAAATCCAGAAAAGTGTCAAATTTGGGTCACTCATGGAGTTGTCCTTGGACATGTGATATCAAGACATGGCATTGCTACGGATTATTCCAAAATCAAAGTCATCGTGGAATTACCATCGCCAAGAACAATTCGAAGAGTCTACATTTTTATGGGTCATGCAAATTACTATTGGATATTTATTCTAGTCTTTGCGAATTTAGCAAGACCTATATATAAATTGACTATTGTACCAATTTGGACAGTCGAGGCATTGGAAGCATTTGAAAATTGTAAGCTTTAGCTTCTATACCGATACTACGAGTTCCAATCTGGACAATTGAGTTTCATGTTCATACTGATGAATCAAAATATGCCATTGGATCAATTTTGACGCAGCCAGGTGAATACAAGAAGGATTATCCTATCAGGTTTGCAAGTCGACAGCTTACAGATCTTGAGAAAAATTATTCGACAACCGAACGCGAAGCGTTGGCCATGATTTTTTCTGTTAAGAAGTTTCGACATTATCATTGGCAACGCATCATCAATTTTTACCCTTTTATTTCACACGAGATTTCTATTCTCGTTGAGCTCATCTTAGGACACATGCGTTATCTTTTAACAGACGGGCTTTGAAGAAACAACAAGGAAAGAAGACCCTATTGAGCTTGACTTTGTGAAATGACTTGAGAGGTGTAGAATAAGTGGGAGCTCCAGCACAAGTGAAATACATGTAATACGAGGCATATTGGTGAACAAGACATATAATACGGAGCATATTACGAGATGGCTACTTTTATTGACCGAATTTGATTTTCACGTTCTAGTTCAAAAAGATAAACAACATTATCTGGTCGACCATGTCTCAAATATTGAATCAACACCAGTTAATACTGAAGTGCCTACACGACAGAATTATGAACCGTTACATCCAGTTTTATCGCAAGCACCGTTTGAGAAATGGGGCCTTGACTGTGGCAAGAGGATCTCAGGCCAGATATATCATTGTTGCAACTAATTATAGTAACCAAGTAGGTTGAAGGAAAAGCAGTTCGAGTTACAGATGCAAAATCCATTGCTAAGTTCCCTTATAAGCATATTATTATTAGGTTTGGATGTCCTGTCAAGATCGTAAGTGATCACGGAACATATTTTGTGAATGAAACGATAAAGTGTTTGTTGGAAGATTTTTTCGTTATTCATCGGTTTAGTACTCCGTATTTCGCACCAAAAAGACACAATCCTCCAGAATTTATTGATTAACATTTGAGTGCATCAGAGAAAGTATACAAATTCTGGGTTCAATAGATCTTTGTTAAAGAGCCAAAAGGTTTTGGAAACATAACCTGCATCCAGCATTATGGGCATTCAGAACAGCTTAAAAGGTAGTAGAAATCAAACACCATTTTAGCTTGTCTATGGTCAAGATGCAGTTATGCCAATTAAATTCTAGGTACCATCCCTACGCATAGCAGCAAGGACGATTGGATGATGCGAAATCCTTACAAATGCGTCATGAGGCTTTACAAAAACTTTGTGAAACCAGATTGATGGCAGTTCATGCATTAGCAGCAGAGAAAGCCCATCGCAAGGCATGGCACGATCGCCGATTACACAAAAAAGATCTGAAGGAAGGAGATCTAGCACTAATGTATAAAACGAAACTGATCAACGGGAAATTGAAGTTTACAGTTGAAGGACCGTATAAGGTGAACGAAATATTGAACTTTGGAGCGGTTATTTTAGAACACTTGGATGGAAACAGATTCGACACTTGTGAATGGCAGCCGACTACGCAAGTTTTGGCAGCCTATTCAGCCAGTTCACCCAGCCTGATCCAACAGCTTACCAATTTTTAGTTTTTTTTGTTTTACAATTTCTTTGTTTTTACGATTTGAGTGATTTTCATTTTTTTGAAAAAGACAGAAGAAAAAAAAAAGAATGATGAGCAAAAGTCAAAAAAATCATTAGAGAAAAAAAAAAAGTGAAAGGAAAGTATTTTCAGAAGATAATTTTTGATAAAAAAAAATCACTTAGAAAATCACTTTTTGGGTCATATTTTGTACATATAGTCTTAGAAACCTTCGCCAAGATTTCAAATCATACATCCACCTCAGATTTCTTTATACTAAATTGGGCAAAAGTTCTTTTCCGAAGTTACGACTTGTTTTGCGGTCAGCAACTTACCATTTTGGGAACCTTCGCCGAGCATCTTATAATCTTTATGAACCTTTGCCGACCTAACAGATGGATTCAGAATGCCAAAATTAGGTTGGACATAGGTTCAAATTTTCAAAATTTGAAGTTATTACAGTACCTAGACAAATGATGTTCTTAGGCGAATGTTGAACCTTCGTCTGATCTTGAAAATCTTCATCGGATCAGTTCAAACTTTCAAAAACCTTCGCTAAGATTTTTGAAAATTATGTTCACAATACTGAGCATGCTTGCAATTTTTTGTCCAAAACTGAGTAGCCAAACTAGTACATTGACTGATGGACCTTCCAAATCAGCCTATAAAAGGGCTGAATTCAATTTCATTTCTCACTTGTGCTAGCGAAGCTCTTGCGAAATTTTTTAGCGACCAGAACTTTCTAAAACTTCTTTCCAAGCTTTCTGATACAATCTATAACTGCTCTACTCTCAGTACTTGCCTATTCATCATGTCTCCTACTAATACTTCACAATCTCCTCAGTATGCCATTCATCGTGACATTTCGACCAAGACGGACGATACTTCCTAGCACAAGCATGGTGGCACAATGGATGAACCTTGCTGAGCCTCTGCTCACCGCAATGGGGATCCACGAGTGTGCCTTTCTTGGAAGAATTAATATGAATTTTATAACCATGTCTTTTAGCACCTGGACCAAGTCCAAGTCCAAGTTTTATATCACCTACCAGACTGCTACCCACAAGGTGCGCGTGACTGAGGCCGCCCTTGCAGCCATAAGAATCACTTCTGGCAAACAGCCCTCACCAGATCATAAGCACGCCAAGGCAATCATCAAGCCATTTATTGATACTACTGATGAGTAATAATGGACCAATGACGTCTATTTGCTTGAATCTATCCGAGAGTCTACCATCCGTGTTGCCGCTCAGCTACTGAACAACTTCCTGATGGTTGGCAACCTCAGGAGTGCATTTCATCCCAGATCTTGCAGCGCATTGTAGAGTCCAACTACAAGTTAAGATCCGAACCATTAGAGCCTTATAACTGGTTCAAAACGGTATTCGGAGAATTGAAAAGAGCTATCAAGAGCAATTCCAAACAATAGTTTGATGCTGGGTCTCTTCTCTCCTCCCTTGTTTCGTACTTAGACAACAAAATCCATGGGTTTTGTGTTGACGTCGTGTTGCTTGTTTATGAAGACACACCAGCCGAATCCTCCCAGCAAACATCCAGTTCTCATAAACATCGTCATGTGCGTAGCGAAGTCGTCATTCCTGACTCCCCTCCCGCGTCCACGTCGTCGTACTAGGCAAACATCTTCAGCTGCGCTTCCACCCCCTGCTGCAACTCGCATTGAATTGCCTATCCCCCTATCCACCGATGCTTCTCTCGCTTCAACTTCCTCACAAGGTCCGTCTGTGACCATTGGAGATACCATTCCAATCTCAACTGCACAAGCCATCGCACCCCCACAAACGTGAGCAATTTCACCAAACATGCAAGCATTTATGGATATGTTTGATGATTCCATTCTCTTAGGGCCAGATGAAATTTTTGAGATGCCTAGAGCCCAGGGCCCTTTGATCCCCAATCCCCCTAGAAAAGGATTCGATCATTTCCATGACGCTACGAATGTTTTTTATTCATCCTTTCAAATCAGGCACCATATACCATTAGGGTCGTCCATGCGGTCAAATCACCGAATTAGTTTGATGCCATGGTACCTGAAGGCTACAAAGAAGAAGACCTCTTTGAGGAAGAAAAGCCACTGGCACGACCTCAACACCAAACATGCACTGCACCTGTCGTTCTTGTTCCTGCTGCTGTTGCCACAACTTCAACACCGGTGGATTCTGGTGATGCACTTGGTTTAGTTTCTAACCTTGCGTGTGTGATCCAGTCTATTCTAGATAAGAAAAAAGAAATGGAACAGCACATAGTAGATTTGGGCTCGGGAATACCTTGATCAGCCAGAAGGTGATCCAGCTGGATCGTGAGCTTAAAATTGCCAAACAACACGAGGCAAAGTCCGAGTCGAAAATAAAGAAAGCCCAACAATTAGCCAAATCTCTATAAGGCTATGTGGCAATTCTCCAGAATACATTGATGACAGAGCAAGATCAACTGGGCAAATTTGTCCAAGATGCCAAACAATAGGTGTTGTTGCTTCAAGGGAAATTGGATATGGCTGCGCTTGAACGAGAGCGCCTTCAAGGTAAATTGGATGTGACCACCGTTGAACGCGATACTTACCTCCAGACACAAGTACCTGATCGTCCAATCTCACTGGATGAGATCCGATACATGTTCAGGAAGATTGAAACCTACGCGATACTTACCTCCAGACACAAGTACCTGATCGTCCAATCTCACTGGATGAGATCCGATACATGTTCAGGAAGATTGAAACCTACCGAACTTCATTGGTAGGGTTTCATGAAAGATTTGATAAACTAAAGCGTACGGCATCGACTAAGTTGGCCAAGGCAAAAGCAATAATCAAAGATTACGAGAAGGCGGCCGCTCAAGTGTTAAAATCAAATCCCCAGCTTCAATTTCCTGTTATGCCACAGTTCTTGCCTAAGCAACAAGATCAGGGACTGGATACAGGCATGGACCAAGGGGGAGATGTCGATACTCAAAAAGGCGTAGCACCAGATACTCAGGCCATGAAAAAAGGTCCATCTACTTCAAGAACCAAGCCATTATTCCAAAAACCAAACACCATCGAGGACCAGATCCAGGCATTTCTACAACATCATCCGCACAAGTCCTCGAGAGGTGGATGGGTGATTAAATTCAAGACCTCTAAGATTGAGGATGACAAAGAATTGGATAAATTACCAGCATTGGAAAAGCAGCCGACATGGAGAACCACAGTTTTTGAGAAGACTCCGGATTCCATTAGGAGTTATGTTACCAGCCCTCGCCAATTATGGGTCGATCCATACTATTTGCCAATGTCGCGCCGAAATAAATGAAAAGATTTGGGGATTTCAATAGAACAAGTCAGCATTCATACCCCAAATTGGCCCATAATCCACCAAGTTTATTATTGGCAATATTAGTGGATTTAAACCGAAGATTACAATTTTATGTGGTAAAGTATAAACATTCGCAGATTCGACCGTTAGGCAATCTGCACTTTTTGTGAACGACTTGACAATGTTGGCGTCAATATCAACGTGTTGGGATGATTGCCTACCTCTAATAAACCAATGGTGTCCGACAATGTTCAAGACCAATTGCCACTTGTCAAGTTATACTATCGTGCCACGATGCTGGGCGGAATGTGAGAATCTAGATTTACGGCATGGACCACTTCAAAATGGATTGTCGGGACAAATAAGTATTTCTTACTGCACAGAAAAGATTTCAATACAGCAACGCGCCTGGAGTTCATGGAGAAGGTGCAGTACCACCTAATTAAAGTACGACACGAGGCCACTCAAAGCACGAAGTGAAAATCTCACGCGAGGTGTCGTGAGACCGCTATCAATTTTGATGGGGGATGTATTTGGAGAGGTTGCGAATATCGAGACAACCCTAACCCTAGTTAATAAGTGAGAGATTTGGCACCCTGCATGTGTAAGTCTAACGCGAGAGAAAGCAAGAGAGAGAAGGATAAGCTATCATCATTGTGGATCTTAGTTTAACGGATGTAGGGTTAATGCTTAGTGTTAATGGATCTTAGAGTTAGTTGTAGATCATCTATGCATGCTGGATTTGATTTATGTTATCGCTCTCATGGGATCGAACCTTTGCGTGACGACTAACTTCATCTCCTTGATGCTTGTGTGTTTGGATCTTGGGTTGAGGATAGGATAGGAAATAAAGCCACTACAGGGAGATTCCCCACACATCTTCAACGTTAAGTATTATCATTTTCACCAATTTTTAAGCTAAAATAGAAAAAGAGAAGTGAGGAACATCCTTGATTCTGTAATATTGTAGATAAATAGATGTCATATACAACCTAACAATGTATTTTGTGCCATTGTCCAAGAGATGCACAGCCTCAGTTAAAAATATATTCAGATTTTGTTACATCGCATCTTGAAGCACCATGATGTACTCTTTTTATTAAGGTTGAATGTCGATGTCTCTAAAGCACTCACATGCTAACCTAATAAAACCTGTACACAGTGCTTCAAGCTTATCAATACATACCCAGCTAGCCACCAATTGCATTGAATGTGCCAGTGAATAACTTCATGCTAGCTATCAATTTGAATGTTTGGACATGATTGCAAATCATAAAGTGAGATGCATATGCTCCGATAATAGCACAAGTCGAAATATATCACCACACAACTTAGGGCCTTGATTGAGATCAAATACTCTTAACATTTAAAGCCTCACATAAAGACCATCTACAGCTATAGCAGAATTGATGCTATCCACATCAAATTCACAACATAAATACGATGAGCTAAGCACATGGTGAGCATAAAATATATGGAGCATGGTGGGTATAAAATGTATGGAGCATGGGAGAACTTCTCTGTCAATAAGATTACCACTCACTTCATATTTGGTGCATCCAATTTAATGAAACAAAATTTAACACAATCAGTTTTCCAAACCGTGAAGAACAAGTTCCTTCAATATGAGCAAATGCAAAACATTCTCCACATATGCAGCTAGAAAGCATTCCAGAAAGTGTTTCATGTAGTTGAAATAACAAGTATGCAATCTGCAATTCCATGTTAAGGCTAATGAGGTGGGAGATGAAAGAAATGGAACTAGAAATCACTTTTTGAAAGGGTATGATACAGAGACAGTAAAAACACATAAGTCAAAAGAATTTGACTCACTAATCATGAGAAGGTGAGCGTCAAGCATCAAAATTTGATTTCTATGGCTAACCTAATGGCAGCTCGGAAAATACCCTAAAAGATGACTCTTTGCCACGATATTGCGAGGATCAGCATTTTCGAGTCATTTCTATCCAATAAATTTGGTGCACTAGTTGATGCCATCATAGCATCTGTATCCTAAAGTTAAAGTTGCTCTGAAAATATACAAGTGCCTTCCTAACTGTAACCTATATTCATGTGCTTCTCTGGGGACCATCTTTACATTTTCGCATAGCAACAAAAATGTGTCATCAGATATGAATCCACTAGAGATGAAATTTCCTGGAAATAACAAAGAAGTGACTGATGCATACACGGTAATGGTGCCGAAGCCTAGTGCTAATGACAGATTCATCGTCTGCGTGACACTTGAGAGTATCTCTGATCAGCTGCAATCCTTTCTTTGTACATGGGAAGATGAATAATCTCTTGTATTTCGGCATAAAGGACTTCTTCATTGATGTTGTCATCAATACTTCTCATGACCTGTATGAGAGGCAAAGCGTCAATCTTACAATATTGCATTGACGTCATATGCTACTGTAACATGATCTGTCCAGCTATCATGTGCAAATTTTTGTATAGAACTTTAATGAAGCAGTTTAACTGTCAACAGAGATGTGGAGCATATACTTGTACGCCTTTCCTTCAGTCCCAAATCCTGAAACCAGATTTACATTACAAGGACATATGCTACCTTCTCATAAACATGCCATGCATTTGGATGACTTTTGTCATGACGCACGCGCATGAAAACCCATGCTTGTTCATCTGGTTGCCAAGAACATTCTATTATCTTTCCATCAATGCTTGCTGGTTCACAATCATCTGGTCATATCACAATACAAAGATGGGTCATGGATATATGCTACAGCTTGCAGCTAACATGTTTCAGCATAACACTAAAACTATAACAGACTATTTTCCTCCCAACAAATCATTTGTTTACAGGAAAAACTGGTTCTCGAAAAAATTTTAATCAACACCCACCTGGTAATGTCAAACAAGCCCCTTCCAATAAGCGCAACTTTCCTCCTTTCTCAACAAGATACAACATATGCTGGTTACTGCTGGGTGAGATCTATCACACACAAGCACATTTCACATTTTTATTATTTCATAGGCTATTTATGTCCAGCAATCCATGCCTTTTGTAAGCTTTGATAGCAGAAAATCAAGTTCAACATAATCTTAGATGCTCTGATTGAAAACTTGCATAGTTGCACAGAAACGTGTTTCTGGGCAAAAGCGTTCCCAGAAACGCGTTTCTGTATCCAGAATCGCTGAGAAAAAAAAACAAATTATATATTTATTTTAACTAGACCTAAAATTGCCCTAAACTGGACCCAACTGTAAGCATAACACCTGGCAACCTATAAAAATGAAATGCCCTTGATCAGAGCTTTAATCTGATACCCATATTGCCCACGAAATTCAAAAAAAAAAAAAACCTGAGAAACGCTGTCCAAAATCAGAAACGCGGTTCAGAAACGCGTTTCTGGAACCTTAGTGCAACTATGAGTCTTGTAGTACCCAATCAAAACTTAGATTTCAGCAGTTTTCAACATAATAATTTTTCATGTGAAATTATTTCCAATATCCAAAATAAGAATGTCACATCTAGAGTGTCTAACTAGTTCTGTGTATCCCCGAAACAAAATGTCTAAAAACCCATCCTCATATCCAGAATTTCTTAACTACATCAGACTTAGGCACAGGGCAAGAAGGTGAACACAAAAGATAGATATAGCTTTTGGACTGGGCAGCAGCTTGGGCTCATAAAAGACAAAAGCGTGTCTTGTGAGATTTCAAAAAGCTGACTTCCTTATTCAACAAAAGCAACATAGGAACAATGCTACTTTCAGTGACTCTTGAGACTATTACTTTAGCCTTGTGACAATTGAGGAGCAAACCAGGTACTAAAACTAACAAACGGTTGCAACTGAACGTGGCCAAAAATGGGTTCCGTGGGTGCCGTGAACCGATAACCTTGTGACAATTGAGGAGCAAACCAGGTACTAAAACTAACAAACGGTTGCAACTGAACGTGGCCAAAAATGGGTTCCGTAGGTGCCAGTTTCACAGCACCCACGGCACCTGTTTTTTTTTTTAAAGTCATTTTTTGGTTTTAAAAAAAAAACCAAGTGCCGTACCACGGCACACGTTGGCACACGTGCTGTGGTACGGCACCTGGACCCCACGGCACCTGTGCCGTGGGGTACTTGGAACTTACAGGTTTGCTGTTCCTCAGAGTCAACTCCAGCTTTTAGAGCCAGAAGTTTCTGATAGCCCTTTAATACCTAAATGTAAGGAAAATTTGTGCAATTTGAGAACGATGATCTTGGATAACTAAAAATAATATAGCTTTCAGCTGCAAAGGAAAGGACCTTCTCAAGGGCATAACAATATGGCGCATTTGTGGTCTTAGATTTTCCATATACCTGAAAACTATTATTTTCAATGTTGCATACATAATGATGAGACCTAGCAGGACAAAAACTCCAAGAAAATATAGCTCCGTGATCACAAAATTATGACATCAGTATGCTGCATTTTCAAATGAAATGCATACATTTGAAGATGACTTCAGGTTAAAGGAGGGACTAAAGTTCAACTTTCAGCATGAATTCAGACCTTGAAAAAAAAGTCAAGCCTGTACAAGATGAGCTCATGAAGATGCAAGTAAATTCTCTCTTCAGTCTCGGGCAAGCTATAAGCGAGAGAGACCAACTTGTTTTGAGCACCTCCAACTAGAAGTCACTAAATATAAGGAAGAGACAATGAATTAGGATGATAAGATTAGAGCCAAGCAATTTGATTTTGTGTCATCTTGATGAGTTTTTTGGTGCTAAACCTAGGAAAAGCATCAAAGTATGTTTGCCATCAATTAGATTTGGCTTAGTGTCATGAGATCTAATTATTTGAGGCTGAGTTCAAGCCCTTTAAATGTGTTTTACAGGTCTTGAAGAACTAGAAGTGGAAGAGATAGCCATGTTTTTGCTCAAAAATTGAAGAAATTGACTTGATTTGATAGTTCTTTGATAGAATCTCATCTTATCTCCATTCTATCTTTGTGAGGGAGTGTGAGGGCAGTGACTAGAAGTCCAAAGAGAGGGCTAGAAGTCAAATTTGAGATAATCAAGAGAAGTGAAACCTTTGTGAGTTTCTAGATTCAAATCACTTCCAATTTCTTGAGCATTGTTTTGTAGAATCCTTCCTAAGTGTTCTTTTGAATCAAGATCACGGGGATCTTGCCACTTGTGTCTTTGTGAACATCAAGTGAGTTGCTAGTGAGGCAAATTTTGGAAAAGAACTTAGGGAGGGTCAAGAAGTTCAATCTACTTTGTGTTCATTGATTTTCTCAAGAGTAGTCAATAGAGTGAAAAATTGTCAAGTAGTCTAGCTTCAAGTCTCTTTTGATCCTTACTAGCTCTCAAGGAGAGAGTGAATAGGACCTAAGTGAGTCTAGAAGTAGTGTTTGGATCTGAGAAAGTTGATTTTTAGCTCAAGCTTGAGTGCTCTATTCTTGGTGAATTAGGCAAAACAATTTTCCCAAGCATTATTTGACATTGGTGAGCAGAGTAAAATAGATAGTGATCAAGACCTTTGTGGATCTTGATATAATCTTGTGTAAGTCACTATAAGGTTGCAAAAACCTTGGTTTTCACCACTAATCACAACTCACATGTCTGTACTTTGTGTACCACTATTTTTTCTATGGAAGCTAGTGGCAGAAAGAATAAACAAGAGCAAAGCCACACTTTGTGGTCAGAAAAGGCAAGCCCTTCATGAATTTGTTTGTTCAAACGACAGTAACTGGTGTCATGAAGCCTCAACACAAAACAAAGAGTTAAAAAATAGAATCTTTCAGCCTCTTCAAAGACACAACATTGAACGCATAACACACAAGTTATATGCATAAATATTTTTCCATACAATGAAAACACTCAACTTGGAACATGGCAAATGTGAGTTGTCCTTATTTGTATGTTTCTACTTGCCATAGAAGATTACCTTGAAAAGAAAATCGACCGAGTTCATGTGTGCATACTTCCACTTGAGAAGCCCTTCATGTGTTCGTGGCACATATGGATCATCCCAACCCTATTAGATAAATGGAAACACTTTGCATCTTCATCAGACGAGTAACATGTTCCTTTACCATGAATAGTAGTGTTACACTCCATAATCAAAACTAAAATTCCATTCCATACAAGGAAAAAATTGTCTGCTAAAGTTGGAGCCAAATCCTTAATCTGAAATGCAAAAGAAGGGCAACAATTCTCTCTAGAACTACTGCACCTCTCCTCTTGTGAAACATTGCAAACCAATAGATGACAACAGTTTGCAGTTATGAGAAGAAGAGCTAATTGCAACAACACAGGCCTTTGATCTGTCACTTATTGAGAACAAAATGTTGTGATTGTGACTTACTACTGAAAAATGTAGTGAGATGTCTTGCAAATATCTGGAGTTCAAGGGTACTGTAATTGCAATGTCACTCTCGATGAAACAAAAAGCTAGAGAATATGAGAAGTTTAAGTGAACTGTGTTTGTTATGAATTAGTGGTGAAATCTCATTGATTAAGGATTGCCTTATTGGTACTACAATTTTGATGTAAGTTGGACCTAGAACAACTCAAGATAGACTTCCTAGTATATAGTTTTTATCAAACCTAAAAGGTGAAGGTCCTATTTTGGACCTATGGCCATGGTTTTATCTCTCTAGAAAGAGGTTGAAGTAGAGGCATTATTTGAAACTTGAGAAAGTAGACATTTTGAGCAACACTCTATCTTTTTGAGCTCAAATAATTGTTCAGGTGGTTTTGTGATTTTTGTTGAATGTTTGATGGATGGGATGCTTTGTGGGGAGTCATAGCCATCTATTCCATGGTTGTCTTAGTTTAGTTTTGAAGGTAGAATCACCAAGTTTAATGAAAACAGTAGGTCGTTTGCATCTCTAAGGACCTCTATACTTCTATGATATTTGTGAAGATGATAAGGAAGAAATGTGATTCATGTCCTCTGGTGATGCTTAAATATATGATCTATGTCTATAGTTGTTGTGTAAAGCACATAAACTTGGTTTGTAGTATCATTGTATTGATTGGATTGTTAAAGAGTTTTTCCAATGGTTAACCTTAGAATGTCCCAAGCAAGGCTTTGCTCACTTTCTTCAACCATTTCATTTATTGTATCAGATCTAGTTGTTTAGGCTCTATTTTCATGATTGTTGGTAACATGATTATTGTTGCTTAGGAAAGGATTGCAAATTTTGAAATTCTTGTGAATTTGTGCACTTACATTTTGTGGTTGAGCTTTGATGAGTACTTCAATCAGGAAGAAGAGACATTCATCTGGTAGCTTACAGTTTAGTATTACACTTGTTGCTCTTCCTTGTAGGGGATCAACTATTGGTGTTCTTTCAGCATTCCGACTGGGACAATCTTATTCACTTTCTCTTTTATGGTCTATTTGTGCCTAACACGATGCTAAATCTATGATTGAACTCATAACAGACAACGGCAAAAAGCTCAGCTCACATATGGGAACCCTGATAACAAGACGACACAACAGATGAGCAGGTCAATAGCAATGCCAGTGAAAATTATTGTGAAAGGAAAAGGATAATTTTTCATGGTAAGTGCAACTTCATATAAATTAGTCCAACATATCATTATCTTACTTTGTTCATGAGTATTTTCCTGCAAGCTCGGACTGTGATATATTAAGATTTCTCAGCATGCACTGCAAAGCTTTGAAAATGGGTAATGCATACCTGAAAAATGAGACCGTCTGCTTCATGTGACAGCATAGGAATGAACTCACGTAGAAGCTTCTCGGTAGTTGAAAGCAGCCAAAATGCCTTTCGCCTAACCTACTTGAAGCTTAAAAAAATCGGGTAAGAAGCAGCTGTAATCAAAACTAGGTAAAAGTTCTAAATAGCTATAAGAGCTACCAAGACAAGAAACTCATAGAACAGTGCACCAGATTAGATCCAAAAATAAGCAGCTGGATTTATCTACATAACAAGCCTTGTGAATCCTGATCTGAAAAAACGTTATCAAATTCCATAACTATATCGCTATGTAATAAACATTGTTGACCTTGAATAATTCAAAGTTATCAAATTTCAGCATCAGTCAAACTAAAAATCATAGTAGAATAAACAAAAAACATGATCAACTCATTTATCCCTTAAAACATGGTTTGATCCCAAATCCGATGAACATGCAAAGCTCCAACCACTTTTGCAGCCAACATTCGATTCATGTAACAACATATAGAGCGTATCTAAAAACAAACATGAGCTTTCTAGAATTGAGATTGCATTCACAGGAACTTACTCGAAAAGCCTCAAGTTCGTATTTGTAGCGCCTATTGTATACTTGTTCCTGCTTTCGCGGCTCAATAATCTCTCGGTCAATCATCTTCCATCGCTCACTGAATGGTTTCTGCACATCAAGGCATTTCACATAATCCATAATGTTTCCTGAGTTCAACCAAAATTTAGCGGCTCAGAGAAATTTAACCTCCTTGCACAACAGGCAGAACCTGGGAATCATTTTGAATCTAGCAATACTGCACGTAAGCATACCTAGAAAACGTAATAGAATTCTTTTTTAACCTGGCAATACTTTAGGTGAGCATAACTGAATGACAGATGAAAGAAAAAGGAGTGATGAGGACAACAAATATCTATGAAATTAAGATATCCGCCTTTTCAAATTCTTTTACTTTTTGCCACATGTAAAGTCACTGGACAGAAATTCACTATTTTGATTGACTTATCATCTTATATCAAATTTGCTTCTGCGAACTGCTGATTCACATCTTTCCTACTTAACTAGCTGCTAAATTCTGTTAAATTATGGGCTGAAATTGTTCAACTATCTTTTCGTACTCACCTGTGACCTCTTCTCAGCAAAATTTTTAAAAAAAATAGCATAATCTTTTTAATCTTCAAAAATGGGCAAACACTAGTAGATCACATCTCATGAGTCATAACTCAGTAATATGGCCTCAAAAAGTGTTGATAGAAATGCCTTTTCCTTTACTTAGAGAGTCACCAAATGGGACCAATCGCACTGATTTTTTTCTGTAAAAGTTCTAATTCTATCACTGAATGACAAGCAAGAAGTTGCAAACAAGATTACAGGATGAGTATTTAGGGTGTACTTAAAAATGGGAACGCGACCTATTCTAATGGGTCATTTTGATAAAACTTTGATGTTGAGAATGAAGGACATCCAATCTTTGCACCCAGACACAGTTGCTTGGGGGGCGACCCAAATGCTGTACATCTGAAAGGCAGCACGTTCACAATTTGCAAAAAACTTTATTTAAGAGTTAGATTTAGAAAAATTTGCTTATAAACTCTCTGTGAGAACAAAGTAACCTGAAAAAGGTACTCATTATATCCCGCCATCATAGCAACGCTTCTCCCACTTCAATGCATTCTACTGCAACTTTTCTTCCAATCTACCTCCAAACACTCTCCTATGCTCCTGCTTCCAGAGTCCAACCAGTAGCCTATCCCCTCTATTCCTCCCTGCCCTTCACCTTAACCCTCATGAGAGTAGAATTTGGAAATATATACACACAGCAACTGCTATTAAGATCTGCTGCAGTTTGTCTTTTCTTACAGGCTATCTTTTGCACGGCTTAAGGTAGCTCTAACTGTTGCTGGATAACGCATTAACACTCCATTTCTGCAAAAAATGGTAGGAACATTGGCTTATCACACATGTTTAAAACTGATGTTTTCCGAGAGGTGTGGCTCAGTCCCTTCTACTTATGAATATTCTGTGAGAGACTTATCTGACATTTCTTCTCTTCCTGAATTGGCCTCATGTGAAGATATTGTATTCTTGTTTGCGACAATCTCACATTATAGCAATTAATTTGAAGAAGGAATAATTGATCTCCTGCCCCTGAGAAGAAAGAAATAAGCTACTTCTTTGTTCTGCGTTGACTTATTGTTTTTACCTTAAGTAGCTCCAAAAAATTCGTATACAAAAGGGAGATTTACTTTTGGGCAACCTTTCGATCATCTGTATTTCATCTACCTGTCTTGCTTCTGCTTTACCATTAAAAAGGCCTGAGGGTTTTTCACCATCAGCCCTCCATTTCCTCGCTTGAAAGTTTTCAAACATTTCTGACCAAAACCAATGTTTTGAAGTCAACCCTGGAACCCCAAAGGAGCCAAACTTGAGGTTGGCACACACAGGATGCAAACAAAAAGACACCTTGGAACCAGCAGTGGGCAAAGCAACTATTTTAAAAGGACAACCTGTAACAAGCTAAATCAGTGTATATTTGGAAAAGGGGGTGTCTGTTTAAAATGTCTGAGCCCAAAAATTCACCCTGCTACATCTCAAATCAAGATAAGGCAGAACCTTTGAACTAGAATTTGCATCCCCATTGGATAAGCCCATAAATCAAAAATAGTTCTTCTATCATCCTGATTGGCTTTCTTGCAGCAAAGCTCCAGATTCAGATGATCAATTATCATGACATTGCAGACAATCTATCTTCCTTCGTGCAAACCATTTTTTGATCTTTCTTAATCCTCGTCTCTTTATTTATAGAACAAAGTCTTTAAGCAATAGCAGAGCATCAACCTTAATGAGGGGCTGCTGATTAAGTATCATCATATCATAGACAAGGTATCTTCTTTCTTGCAAACCAGTTTTTGGATCTTTGTCAATCACCATCTCTCCATCCAAAAGAGTAAGATGCTGAGTCTCAGCAACACTCTCCTTTTGAAAAGACCCCTGTTAATCAGGTAAATGGAGTTTAGAGAAAAATTATCTGATTCAATCACAAAAATTCTCAAACAAATTCTAAAAAGTCCTACAAACAGGATACACAATTTTGTAGTGTCATGTTAGATTTGAGCACTGAAAAGAATCATGTGACATTGCACTTAACAAAATTGCCCATGCCAAAAATCATTTACCTTCAGTGGAAAGCGCAGCTGAACACGTCGAAACTCAAACTTCCTATCAATCAAATAGCAACCATCACGAGTGATCAGCATCATGTAGCGTGTTCCATCTGCTTTCCAAGTTGCATAATAGTAGCGTTGTCGTAAAAGCTGCAAACTTTTCCTGAAATCCATCAAAAAGTGTCACAATTTACTGTTTATGATATCAAAAAGTAGTATGCCATAATTTCCAAGGACAGTAACTATTACACATTTGGTCAGTGCTTAACCTTGGCCACAGAAAATGAGCCAAGAGATTTCTGTAGGAAATCAAAGTGACAAGATTCTTCTACCATTCAATCTCCATATACAAGAAGAAGAAGAAGAAGAGAGAGAGGGTTAGGTGCCCTCAAGGAGAGAGAAAGTAATAGCAATGCTTGAAAGGGAATGAATTACAAATGAACAATGAGTACATATCCAAAAGTCAAGATAAGGTCCCTTAACATAATTAGACTTTACTTGGACCCACGAGTTACCACTAGACCAAAATTGGGTCCAACTTAACTAAAACTATCTTAACATGGTCTAAATAATAAACCTACCCCATGGTTACACAAGTCTCAACCTTTTGGGTCAAAGTAACCTTTTGGGTCAAAGTAACCAATGGGAAACTAACATTATCATTTATTATTTCTAACAATTTCCATCTAGGCAAGGCGTCCCTCAAGAGAAGGATCATGATAGTTTGGGATGCCCACTGTTACTATTTCCTCATTCTCCAGCAAACATCACGATGTTTAAAATAAAGCAGAAAAAACACTCAGAGTCTTTCAAAAAACAACATATAGCACACATTTCTGGGAAGCCGATCTCAGACGTCCATAGGCTAGCTGGGTAAAACAATTGCAATAGTACGATTTGGAATTCGATATGTTAGAAGTTAAGAAGCTACTGATAACCTAGCAGATGCCCTTAGCAAGATGGATGTAATGAATAGACTTTCTTTCACAAAGATTTCTACTAGCTTATAACTGTCTGTTGAAGGGCTCTGCTAGATTGATATACACTTGAGTTCTGTTTGGCGTGAAGTTGAAGCAGGAAATATGTGTGCTACGGATAGTGCTGGGTTGCAGGATTCCCAAAAGCACAAGAGTACAAGAAGGTAGAAGGTCAGTATTCTCTCCAAAATGAGTTGTTCTAGAGTAGTAAGTTCCCGAGGCCAAACCTGTTAGAAATTAATGTTCATTTTATCCCTGATGTTACTAGGCCATGCCTGCAAGCTATTTTAGGGGCCTATGCTATTCTAAGGTAGCCAATTCTTGCAACATATGAAAGATGTTACAACTAGCATGTGAAAGTGTTCAAAGTGCTCATGATACAAAAAGACATTAGGTGAATCTAAAGATGACTCCTTGAGAGTTTCACCTTTTGATTGGTCGTATCTCACAATTCCAAAGGACTCAAAAGCAATGCGGATTTAAAAGCATTACAAACTATTTACAAGGTCCTTTGGACTCTTTTGAGTTAGTGAAGCGAGTTGATTTTTTGGCTTACAAGTTACAACCTTCAGAGGGAAGTAGAGTGGATCTTGTATTTCATGTGAGCTAACTTAAATTAGGTCTACATGAAGGGGTTTATTTCAAAATGGGCTCTGTTGACAACATTTTATCTAGAGGACATTTTGAGCAAGAAAAAGTACCTGATTGGGGGGAAATGATTGAAAACTCTTCTCATCACTGCATACTTGGATCAATGGCCAGGTCAGTCAAAAGATGATGACTCTTAGGAAGGATTAAAAGTCGTAAGAGAAATTTCTCGAACTTCCATCGGAGGACAAAAATCTCCATGGGACGTTACGTCCCTAACTAACTTAGGTCTATTCGCCTCTAACTTTGGGTTAAGGGCGCCAATTTGAGGTTAGAAGCTAACTAACTAGCAGTTAACTTGGAGACATCTTCTTGCATGCAAAACCAACTTTAACTTAAGTTGGGACAACTAATGCATAGAGATAATGAATGGGAATAGGCTATAGATGCACCAAAAGGTAGTCGAGGGATTGGGACTACTTATACTACCACATGGGTGTCAGTCAAGCTATCCGAAATGGTATCATATGAAACAAAAGGATATGTTTGAATGTCTGCAAAAAACCGACATGATATATTCACTGAAATTCAAATGTCAATGAAAAAATGAATGGCCGTAGGCGGTTGCAGAAATAGTACATAATTGCCAATAGAGAGACAGAGAGTAAGAGAGCACCTGTCCAAGGAAACAGGTTGCGATCCTGGAAAGAACATGTTCCCGTTGCCTGGGGGCTGTCCAAGTTGTAAGGCCAAAAATGTGTCAGCACCGCATGATTATGAAACCCTGGAAAGCAAATCAGACACTTTCAATGGCATCATTAAGTAACCAATGACCCCAGCACTGCCCTGCCCATTGAAATACCAAAACTAATGATTGATAAGAACATGCAACCAAAAGTCCCCTCTTTCCTTTTTCTCCCTCAAAACTGTACAACATGCAGTCAAACAGACACGCACACCAAATGATAGTGAAATAATAAAAAAATTCAAAAAAAGTAATGTCACTACAGAAGAAATGTAAGGGTTCACTAGAAGACTTGATTTTTGTATGATCTTTCAGCCACACGGGCATCAACTTATGAAACAAAAGTGTTGCACTTGTGGAATAGGGACCTATGCAAAAAAGGGGGAGAGAGAGAGAGAGAGAGAGAGAGAGAGAGAGAGAGAGAGAGAGAGAGAGAGAGATCACCACTCCAAGGCCCCAACAACAAATCTTCCTCATCTCCAACTGTTGATCTTCTGGAATAGCATCTCCTAAAACATCATCATTTGTCATTGAAACATCCTCTTTGTCATCTGCCTGTAAAACGATTTGAGTTTGAGCTCAAGACCACATAAAACTGATGATATAAGGTTCTTGTTTTTCTTCTTCTTTTACTCAGTAAGCCTATTAAGCAGAACATACCTCAAGTGCAGCAAGAATTCCTCCATCATCATCACCATCATCATCTTCATCCCCATTTGTTGCCAAACCATTGAGGTCCACACCAACAGGCCTTTTCCACTCTGGAGTGGGTGGACAGATCAATGCCTCCGGCCGTTTTTCATGATAGAATGTAAAAAGATTGTCAATGTACTCCTGTTTGTAGATGCCCGGTGGTCTTGCATGGGAAAACTGTTGGAGGGCCTACAAAACCAAGCACACAAAATATTACTTCAAAATTCTCCAAGAACTCGACATATATTAAGAACAAAAGGCAACAACGCCGGATTATTTATGGTCCAAAATTTATAAACTATATGCATACAAACCCACATTTGGACCATTAGATACCTATTTCTGAAGTTGATACCACAATTTCATGTTCATTTGAAAAGATAGTGATACTGCAATTGGCTGCCAAAGCTGGGGCGATAGTAATGGATGCAAAAAAATAAATCAAGACCTCTTAGTACAATCATTTTGTTCCAAGTTCCAGGGATGAGGGTCCGGGCCAGATTACCCGCGTCCGCGTCCGCGTCCGGCATCCGGACGCGTCCAGATGCGGGGGTCCGGATGCATCCGGACGCACGCATCCGGGGTACGGACGCCATTTTTTTTTTTAAATTTAAAAAAAAAATTAAAAAAAAAAAAACCGGACGGGTCCGGACGCGGACGCACCCCTGACCCCTCCACGTCCGGATGCGGACGCGCATCTGCGTCCGCCATCCGCTTCCTTAGGTTCCAACATATAGGATGTTAGGACCAAAAGCACTCAAATCATCGGCAATGATGCAATATAATTTCCATTAACCAAGCTCTTGGGTCTCTTGGGTCAAAAAAGATTTTGGATTATACTGTCATTCTGTGATTGGGTCACATGACTGCATGAGATTATGGAACTGTAAAGAATTGGGTCACGTGACTGGATGTGATTGGGTCACATGACTTGATGAGATTATGGCGCTGTAAAGAATTTATGGTTGTTGATTGTTATCATCCAACTGAAATTCTAGCAAATACAACATTATAACACTTAGATTGTAACATTTTAAATATTTTCCAAATACTAAGCAGAACTTGGATAAAAATGTTCTAAGTTCTCTCCTCGACTGCACTTTTCCAGTTGCATAGCTGAACCATAGTTGCACAGAATCACGTTTCTGGGAGGAGACGTTTCGGAAACCGTGTTTCTCCTCCCAGAATCGCCAAAAAAAAAAAAAAAAAAAAATGAAAAATGAAAAATAGCTTATGGCTGAAATCTTTTTAGGGGATCAATGGTCAAACGAGCGTTTTGCCTCTCAAAAGTGCAAAAGATGGGTCACAAACAGATCTTATTTTCAATAGCTATTTGGTTGTTATTTGCTCTGGTTTTCAATAAATGCTTAGGGGGTTCGGGGGGCGGTAGCCCCCCCGAGAAACGGGGGGTTCGGGGGGTGGTAGCCCCTCAAGAAACAAGGGGTCCGGGGGGCGGTAGCCCCCCGGTGGGGGGTTTGGGGGGCAACACCCCCAAACGGCAGAGTCCGACGGTAAGGCCTCTTCATGACTTGGCCTTCCAACTCCCTGAGCGAAAACACACTTACTGGGACCAGTGATCGTAACATGCTAGAGGTTAGTTTTGAATTTTTATCCTTGACATAACCCAACATGGATTGATGCACCTGAACTGGACCATCCTGCACCCGAAACAGTCGGTAAATTACACAGTAATTATGCTCTTAATTAGAGCTTTCACCTAATACCCATATTGCACAAAAAAAAACCAACAAAAAAAAATTTAAAAAAACGTTTCTGAAAAGAAATTCCATATTTCCGAAACGCGTTTCTGAACGCGTTTCAGAAACGCAGTGCAACTATGAGCTATGTGAACTTGTCTTCTACTCACAAGAATATGCTTTCCTTAAAATCTCCTAAGCTAGGCTAGCCAACAAGCAATTTAAGTATTAGCATCTTTCCACATGATATCTTGACATAACCTGAGAAGATGTGCTAGAAGCATGACATTGTACTTAAATTTGCTTTACACAAATTGTAAAAGGGCGCTTTTTCTTCATTGGAATGCTTCATTTCATTGGTAAATTGTTGTTGATGACATAGTGGGGTTAATGATGATTCTGGACAAAGAGACGGTGTACTACCCAGATTCCTGTTGCTCGTACCACCGACATGAGGAAACGCACATTTCACAAACGACCTTGTCGACGACGTCACAATGCGCATTGGATGTACCTCCAGCTACAATCCCCATTATATCTTTCTTCAGTGGCAGCAAGTGATGAGCATATACATTTATGTACCATTACCATCATAGTTACATCTATAGCCAGCTACTCTTAATCCATATCCATTTTCATAAATATTTTTCTTTATTCTTATTGGAGACGTATCACCACAGGCTCCTATTTGCACCACATATAATTGTCTTATAAGCCTTTTGGCATGGAAAAAACATTGATAAAGCTTTCTTTCTCTCAGAGGAGCTCCCTCTAGCGCTCCCCTTGAGGTGTGGAGTATGTATACATGCGTGTGTGACGAGAGTGTTGGGAGCGACATTCATCAAACCATGGAGGATATGGAGGTCTAGATGAAGTGGAGATTTTTGTCTTGTTTTTATGTGGTTTAGAAGGGAAGGCTAATGAGGCTGCAGTATGGAGTGAAGTGGCGATCTTTCCACATATATTGCGAGATATGCAGGGCAGGGGGAAATTTTTCTCATTGGTGATTTTAATAGAGATGTATCCGAACACCTCACCCCCGAGCCATGGAATGTGAATGCTTGAAGAGAGGGAGAAAGCGGTAACCAAGAGGCAAGGCCTTAGAATACAGGAGGGCAAGTTCCTACCAATACATACAGGGCAAGTTCCTACCAATACATACACTGGTAAAAGGCCTGTGCATGAGCTCATGCAAACCCCCATGCAATCCAGATAAACTTAGGCCACATATCCCATGCAATCTTCTGCATAACCCCGTCACATGCCATGCACTACTCCACATGTCTCATTAGGAGTGTCTGGGTCCTCTCAAGGTTATTAGTTACAAAATTGGCCTTCACATGGAATTGATTGAAGCGTAACCAACAATTTTGAACACTAGAGAGCGGTCTACCGTATTAGGACTATTCCAAATCCTTTGAGCTAGATATGGCCATAAAATTCTTCCACTCTTAAATAGGTTCCGTCCTCAGAACTGGGAAAGAAAAAACAAGGGAATCATTCCTCAAGCTTTCAACTTTTACCCAAGAATCACTATCCTCAGTCTGATCTTTTCATCTAGAATAAGTATTCAGAGATGTGACAAATCTCCAATAGTTTGCCTCTGCATAGGAGTACTGACTCAAAATCCAAAGATACACCAAGCCATAAATCCTCTGATTGGGTTGATATTTTCCAAATAAAGACATCACCTTCATGTAATCTCAATTACATGAAACACTAGGTGAACCAAAAGCTAAAGAAAACCATTTTAATCATAGTCCAAACTATCCACAATTTCTCACAAACATATCCATAATGCTCCAGGGTACAACAATCCAATCAACCAAAATCTCTAGGAGATCTAGACTGAAACTCGTACACAAGCACTTATAGACCACAATTTGTACCATTCATTGAAGTAAGCAAACTCTCCATAAGTAAATTAATTTACTTCATGAGAAATGAGAATGCATGTGACACATACGTTCTCAATTTGTTGGAATAAAGTGATTCAGCTCAATAGGTCGAGAATTACTCAACATACTTAAGAATCAACACACTTCCTTATTATCCACTAATAATAATTAAGTACCTACTTATGATCCATCAATCACAAATCTTTAGACTCTTATGATTCGTCAATCATAATTCACTTGAATCCAAAACCATACTTAATCATTAAAGGATAATGGAATATATGTCCAACACACAAGTCTAGGAAATGCAAAAATCATTCTAAAATCTTTTTTCCATAAGAAAAAATACTAGATTTTAAGAATATTCTTCAAACCGGATTCTTAAGAAAAATGTGAGTTATCCAAGTTCCACATTCATCAGGTAATCAAAAACAGAAGGCATACCATCGACTACAAAAACTTCAGATTACTATCTAGAACTAAATCTAGATACCCAAAGTTCTACTGAATTCCATATAAACGAAGTTGTCATTCTTGGAATTGATCTATTATCCAATTGAGCTCTCCAAGATACAATGACTAATGAGCTGAATAGTTAACAAATAAACCTTCCACAATAAAGATTTGTTAATCTGCAAGTAATTGTACTAAACATTACTTGGTCATATGTCTTTGCTCACCGACTGGTTTAAGTGCACCAAATAGCCCTAGTAACCATGAATACATAGCAAATCCATACAAGATTTATCGTGCATATATGAGAATAATCTCACTATGACCCAAGTAAATACACATATATCATTATCTAGCAGATTGTTCCAAAATCCGCATATGTTACTCACATTTCTCACTGAGAATCTTGTAACTCAGCTACCAAAGAATTTTATTTCTAATCAATAAATACCATATTTGGGAAATCGCTAAGACAAGGAACATATCCACTCTCACAAGTTTTCCCAACCCAACTTACCTCTAACAACATAATTTCTTTCACTTAATCAACCCCTCCCTGATCTTAGTACTCAACTAAGATTAGGTTGATCCAATACAGACATTCCAGAGTCAACGTTAAGATCAAACTTATTCCTGCCCTGAACAAAACTAGGATTAGTAACTTTTGATCTTTTTCTATTTTATAAATAATGATTTCAAATTTCAAACCACCTCTAATTCCAGATTTCCACACAATCCCAAGAGAATTATTCTTATTCAAAAAGTTCCAATTCTATATTTTACTCTGGATTTGTCTGAAAATGCTTTCAGATAATTTCTATACATCATCTGGCTTTCTTCTGAAAACTGTGCAATTAATAGATCCACTGATAGACTTTAACCCATCAGTTCACCCATCCTTTTAAAGAAATTACCAAATTTCTTATGAAAGTTAGTTGAAGAGATGACAAATGAAGTTAATCTGATGTCCAGTATTCGAGAAATTTCAAAGAAGTTGAGAGTTCTAACAAGGTGAGAAATAGCTTTAAGGGTTTCCAATCTCTTCCTCCCTTAGTATTTCCAGTCCGCCAAAAAGCTCCATTCAGCTAAAATATAAGAAATTCTCATAGAAATATAGTAAATACAAGCTTTTTTTCAGCCAAAAAGTAGGTCTGTTTTCCTTTTCATTTCATTGGCTTTAGCATTCCTCCATTGATGTCTAGCGTAACAAATGAAAGCGCATAAATGAAAAATCCCCTACATTGTATTTCGGTAACTTTCATACCATACACAACAAATTTCTATTTGTTGAGTAGAGAGTTCTACATCCCATTCAGTTTTACCAATTAGTTCATTGGTTCACACATAAATTCCCCTTCAACGAGTGTCTTGCTAACTTTTGCTCATTCAATTTCTAATGACCAAAATCAATTAGAATCATAGATGCCCAGCGTTTCTAAAACGCATTTCAGAATTGCGTTCAGAAACGCAGTTCAAAAACGCGTTTCTGAAAATTTGAAAAAAATTCCAAGAACGTTTTTTTTTATTTTTTATTTTTGGTTTTTTTGGGCAATATGGGTTGTAAGAAGGCAAGAGTCAAGTCACCAAGATCTAGTCATCAATCAATCTCCACAAGAAACAAGAGAGAAGAGGGTGGGCGCCCAACTCTAAGAGAGAACGAGAGAGAAAACAGCAACAAGAGCAATGGAGAGCAATACTTAGCCAAACTGAAAAAATGTGACACAATAAGCCAATATGTACTCTACCTACTTACTGAATGTAGGGCACCCCCAAAAGTCAAGATAGGGCCCCTAAACCAAATTAGACCCCTAAGGACCCATGAGTCAGTACATGACCAAAATTGGCTCCAACTGAACTTAAGACAAACTTAAGATGGCCTAAATAATTAAATAACCATGGTTACACAAATCTCGACCTTTTGGGTCAAATTAACCTGTGGATTAACTTCAGCATAGTCATTTATTTCTAACACCCTCCTTAAATTACAATGCAGAAAAACTGAAATCTTCACTATGTGATAAAACCACCACGTGGTATTAAATTTAAAGCTTTGCATAAAGCTTCAAATCTAACTCTAGGCAACGCCTTAGTGAAGAGGTCCGCAATATTATCCTTTGTAGGACAATACCCAAGTAAAATGTTGCCATCATGAAGTCTCTCCCAAACAAAGTGATAATGGATCCGAGTCACTAAAACCAACCAAACATGCATCATCACAAGCAAGAAAAACCAGTCCATGACTTCTTGTTCCTTGAAGATATCAAAAGATCCTCTTCAACGCTTTCCAATGTGATGTCATCGGGGCATGCATGAATTGACTCATGAGTGAGACACTATACGAAATGTCCGGTCTTGAATTACATAGGTAAATGAGACAGCCAATAGCTTGACAATATAAAGTAGTGTCAAATGATTCACCATCACCTTGACTACTTAATTTCAGACCTTGTAGCAACCAACTTGCAATCTTCCATCTTGAACCGCTTCAAAATCTGCCCAATGTAGCGTTTTTGAGAGATGAAGATTCCAGCCCCTTCTTGTACAAATTCAAGACCAAGATAAAAGTGCAATAGGCCTAAATCTGAGGTTTCAAAAAACAATCCAAGATCAAGTATTACGGCATCAATTTGCTGCTCATTACTTCCCGTAATAATAATATCATCAACATAAAGCAAAATAATGATGATATAATCTGAAGTATGCTTGACATAATGAGTAGATTCGCTAGGACTATTAGTAAACCCTCGATCACAAAGTAGGCATGTATCTTTTGATACCACATCCTCGGAGCTTGCTTCAGTCCATAAAGTGCCTTCTTGAGAAGACAAACTTTATCTTCTTGGCCTTCAACCAAAAAACCAACAGGTTGTTGAAGGTACACTTCCTCAGTGAGATCACCATTGAGGAATGTTGTCTTTATGTCAAGTTGCCGCAAACGCCAACCAAAGTGGGCAGCCAAAGAGGTTACTACCCTCACGGTAGTCATCCGCACAGTAGGAGAAAAAGTCTCATAATCAATCCCCTTTTGCTAAGCATAGCCTTTGGCAACGAGCCTTGCCTTGTACCTTTCAATGGTACCATCTGCCTTATACTTGATTTTGTATACCCATTTAAAACCAATTGCCTTCTTCCCATGAGGAAGATCAACAAGAACCCAAATCTGGTACTTCATAAGTGAGTCATACTCATCTTGCATCGCATCCTCCCAACATTTTACTCCCTTGGCCTGCTCATAGAAAACTGGTTCTTCTGCAACATCTCCATGAGATGTAAGAGCAAAATCTGAAAAATCAGCATAGTCCACTGATTTTGTAGAGGCACGTGTCTTTCCATCATAAAATGAACTTACTTTGTTGTCCCACAAAGTCGACAACAGCCACCGTGGGACTGTTTTGGGCTGTCCAACAGCCATGTCTCTTCTTACAACTTTGTTGTCCAAGATCCTCCGACACCGCACTTGGCTGTCCAAGATCTTCCAAAACTGGTCCTTGTTGTCCAACAATTCCTGCAGGCTGATTATGAGCAACAATGGGCGGTTCTTGATGAACATTAGGCTCTAAACTTGATGAGGTGTTGGGCAGGTCGAAACTGGTTGATTGCTGCCCCTTATCTCCAGCAATAGAAGATGGTACCAAATCTGGAAAAACTTCAACATTCACACTATGTGGGCTGTCCCCCTTCAAGATATGAGTTGGGGCCACATCTAATGGATTCTTTTCATCAAAATGCACATCACAACTAACAATAATCTTGTTAGTGCTCAAATTGAACAGCCTATAGCCTTTGCTTTCACTACTATAGCCAACAAAAATGCATTTAACTCCTTTATCCTCAAGCTTTGTACGAAGTTTATTTGGAACAAAAGCATAAGCCGTACAACCAAAAATGCGAAAGTGAGAGATTGTAGGCATCTTTCCATACCAAACTTCATAAGGAATTAATACTTTCAATGCTTTAGTAGGACAACGATTGCTTATGTATGCTGCCGTTATAACCGCTTCAGCCCAAAACTTGTGAGGCAGCCCCTTTACTTTGAGCATGCAACGGGCCATCTCCATAAGTGTGCGATTCTTTCGCTCGGCAACACCATTTTGTTGAGACGTATAGGGAGTTGTCATTTGATGTAGAATTCTCTTTTCTCGAAGAAATGCACCGAACGTATTCTTAATATACTCCCCTCCTCGATCAGTGCGTAGGGTCTTCAAAGAATGCCCAAACTGATTTTCCACCATTTTTAGAAAATCTTTGAAACGTTGAAAAACTTCCGATTTAGCCTTCATAGGATAGATCCATGTAAAACGGGAAAAGTCATCAATAAAAGTCACAAAATAGATGCACTTTCCAATGGATTCGGACCTCATTCGACCACAAACATCACTATGAACCAAATCAAATTTATCAAAAACCCTTATAGTTCCATCAATTGGAAAAGGTTTCCTTTGAAACTTTCCAAGTATGCACCCCTCGCATACATGCCCTTCCGGCTGCTCAATAGTAGGAATGTCTTCTACCATATCAAATGTCTTCAGCTTCTTCAAACTTGCAAAGTTGAGATGCCCAAACCTTGCGTGCCACAATTCAGCCAACTCCAATGATTGTGATGTAGAAGCAACAAGACATGTAGAGAGAATTCGTCGCTCATAGGTATCCATAATGAATAAGCCAGCATGCATTGTTCCTGAAACAATAATCAAGAGTGATCTTTTAGGATCCTTGACAAGACACTTATCTTCTTTGAACTCAACAACTAGTCCTTGCTTCAACACAGTTGAAACCGAAAGAAGATTCTTCTTGATTCCCGGAACATAAAGCACATTCTTAATGTACTTTTCTTCACCATTAGGCAAAATGATGGATACAATTCCAATTCCATGAATAGAATAAGATGCATCATCCGCACATTGTACCTTACTTCCATTTTGCACTTTCACTAATTTAGTGAATGCTTCTTTACGAGAAGTCATATGACGAGTAACACCACTATCAATCACCCATTCAATGGGCTGAAAATCAGCAACTTGCAAAACAGAATCTGAATTCCTCATAGATGTAGTAGTACTAGTAGAAGCAATATTAGAGACACAAGCATAGTCTTGGTTGAAGAGATCACCACTAGCTTCAAGCTCTTGCTCCAAAGTAGCAAGTGAAGCACTAGTATCAATTCCTTTACTCTCCTCTTTCGCAAGCTTCTTCTTACAATCCTCGATGAAGTGCCCATACCTTTTGCAATAATGGCACTTCCCTTTCTTCTTTTGAGTGTTGACATTTTGACCTCCACCGGGCTTTTGCTCATCCTTGGAAGGAGGATTCCCCTTTCCTTTTGACTTGCCTTTGCCCTTGCCTTTCGTGAAGAAAGCTTGATCTTGTTGAGTGTCACCCGCAAAGTTTTGCCTCGTTTGCTCCTCTTGAAGTAGCCCAACAAGTTCATCAAAGGAGAGTTGTTGTCCCCTGAGAGAGATACTCAAAGATGAAACAAATGGAAGATAAGATGAAGGTAATGAGTTGAGAGCAATGGAAACAAATTGAGCATCCTCAATTATCTCATCAATATTGAGAAGCTCCTCACGAAGATCCTTGATCTTCGTCAAGTGATTGGTCACTTGATCCCCTTCTTGCATCTTCAACAAAGAAAGTTGATTTCTAAGATACACCACTCTTGCTAGATTTTTGACTCTATACATAGTATAAAGTGTATCCCACGCACTTTTAGATGTCTTACAAGACCTAATATGAGGTAAGATAGATCTTTTCACAGCAAGAGCAACCATAGAATGTGCTTGTGCATCCCTTCTATCCCACTTCTTTTGTTCTTCCGAAGATGTAGAAGATGATGTTGATGATGATGATCCACGAGGTGTAGGAGGTGCCAAAGACAGAGGCCTTTCCTCATCACCACTGACCGAATCCCACAGCCCTTTCGCTATGAGAAGATTCTTCATCGTGTAACTCCACAAGGAGTAGTTTGTGCCATCCAACCGATCTTCACTAAACAAAGAACCGATAGCTTCCGATTCTTTAGCCATTACCTCCAACAAGATTTCAGCTTGTAGTAGATAGGAAAGAGAGCCTTTCCACAACCAAATCTACTCAAAAATTTGCAGCAAACAAAGAGCTGAAAGTAGGAGCACAAGATGTCTTTCAATTTGCAACCAAAATTCCCAAAAGATACTGGATAGATGGCTGTCCAGCTTCTTGAAAATTGGGTTAGCTTCGATTGAAGCCTACACGAAACCCAATTAGGAAGCCAAATAGTGTGATCAACACACACTCCAATAGGGCTGTTGAAAGCGCCCTAATACTTGCTAAGAATCTGCAAATTTCCAGCCACAAGTTGACCTAAGCCTGAATAGGGTTTGCTGAATTTTGGGCGCCCTCTTACACAAATGTAAACCTGAAAACAAAAACAGCAAGATAAGGAGACACCACAACTAAAAATCAGTAGCAGATTTTTGGGCGCCCTCCTCCAAACAAAACTTGCTGAAAACCGGTTGCATAAAAATCAGATTTGAGATTTTTTTTTTTTGGGGTGCCAAAAACTACTCCTCCAAGATCTCTAATGGCCGCCCTCCTTCAACCTGAAAAGAGACAAAAAAGCTGATCCAAACTCCACTTGAAAAGATCAGCAAGATGCTGAAATTTCACAACAAAAAGCAGAGAAGCTCCTCTTCTCGAAGGGCGCTAACAAACAAGCTTGTTGCAGATCCGGTAGCTTTGATACCATGTAGGAAAGCAAGAGTCAAGTCACCAAGATCTAGTTATCAATCAATCTCCACAGAAAACAAGAGAGAAGAGGCTGGGTGCCCAACTCTAAGAGAAAGAGAGAGAAAACAGCAACAAGAGTAATGGAGAGCAATGCTTAGCCATACTGTTGAAAATGGAATACACAATGAGCATCTAAGTACTCTACCTGGATGTGACCAAATGCCACCAAACCCTAAGGTGAACCACTTACTAAATGTAGGGCACCTCCAAAAGTCAAGATAGGGCCCCTAAACCAAATTAGACCCCTAAGGACCCACGAGTCTATACATGACCAAAATTGGGTCCAACTGAACTTAAGACAAACTTGAGATGGCCTAAATAACCAAATACCCATGGTTACACAAATCTCGACCTTTTGGGTCAAAGTAACCTATGGATTAACTTTAGCATAGTCATTTATTTCTAACAACATATAGAGGGAATTCGTCGCTCATAGGTATCCATAATGAATAAGCCAGCATGCATTGTTCCCGAAACAATAATCAAGAGAGATCTTTTAGGATACTTGACAAGACACTTCTCTTTTTTGAACTCAACAACTAGTCCTTGCTTCAACATAGTTGAAACCGAAACATAAAGCACATTTTTAATGCACTTTTATTCACCATTAGGCAGAATGATGGCTACAATTCCAATTCCATGAATACAATAAGATGCATTATCCGCACATTGTACCTTGCTTCCATTTTGCACTTTCACTAATTTAGTGAATGCTTCTTTGCGAGAAGTCATATGACGAGTAACACCACTATCAATCACCCATTCAATGGGCTGAAAATCAGCAACTTGCAAAACAGAACCTAAATTCCTCATAGATGTAGTAGTACTAATAGAAGCAATATTAGACACAAAAGCATAGTCTTGGTTGAAGAGATCACCACTAGCTTCAAGCTCTTGCTCCAAAGTAGCAAGTGAAGCACTAGTATCAATTCCTTTACTCTCCTCTTTCGCAAGCTTCTTCTTACAATCCTCGATGAAGTGCCCATACCTTTTGCAATAATGGCACTTCCCTTTCTTCTTTTGAGTGTTGACATTTTGACCTCCACCGAGCTTTTGCTCATCCTTGGAAGGAGGATTCCCCTTTCCTTTTGACTTGCCTTTGCCCTTGCCTTTCGTGAAGAAAGCTTGATCTTGTTGAGTGTCAACCGCAAAATTTTGCCTCATTTGCTCCTCTTGAAGAAGCAGCCCAACAAGTTCATCAAAGAAGAGTTGATGTCCCCTGAGAGAGATACTCAAAGATGAAACAAATGGAAGGTGAAGATCCTTGATCTTTGTCAAGTGATTGGTCACTTGATCCCCTTCTTGCATCTTCAACAAAGAAAGTTGATTTCTGAGATACACCACTCTTGCTGGATTTTTGACTCTATACATAGTATAAATTGTATCCCACGCACTTTTAGATGTCTTACAAGACCTAATGTGAGGTAAGATAGATCTTTTCACAGCAAGGGCAACCATAGAATGTGCTTGTGCATCCCTTCTATCCCACTTCTTTTGTTCTTCCAAAGTTGTAGAAGATGATGATGATGATGATGGTCCACGAGGTGTAGGAGGTGCCAAAGACGGAGGCCTTTCCTCATCACCAATGACCAAATCCCACAGCCCTTTTGCTATGAAAAGATTCTTCATCATGTAACTCCATAAGGAGTAATTTGTGCCATCCAACCGATCTTCACTAAACAAAGAACCAATAGCTTTTGATTCTGTAGGAAATAGAAGCCTAAGGATCTAGGATCTTAACTATTCAATCACACAAAGCATTTCTCAACAGAAAGAGAGAGATGGCTAGAAACCCTCTTGTAGAAACTCGTGGACAGCCAAGGAGAATAGTCAGTATTGCTTACAAAAGTGTCTCATACAAATGGGATGCACACATACATATGGTCCAAGATGACTATCTAGCTTCATGACTATTGGCTATCCAACTACTTGACTATTGACTATCCAACTTTCTATAAATTACATAGAAAGAATAAGGTACCTCCAATATGTCAAGTTGGGGTACTTAATGTCACAATTAGGCCTAGTGGACCCATGAGTCCCTACCAAGTTAATTTCATACTAACTTAGTTAACTCTAAGTTTAGTAGGCCTAATATAATAAATGACCATGGTTACACAACTCTCGACCTTTTGGGTCAAAGTAACCTATGGTAATGTAAGCAATTCTATTTACATTCCAACACCCTCCTTAAATGGAAATGCATAACATAACATGAAGTAACTTCTCGAAAGAGAAAAATGCAACTTGTTGTCCGAACTTCATGTCGCCAAAAAAACTTCGCACCGAAGTAGTCGAGATCTCATCCCAATCATGTCCAACATATAAAAGGAAAAGAATGCGTAATAATGAAGCATCAAGTTGAAGGGTGAGGATTTGCATGCTCCATTCAAAGTAGGGAACCAACATAAACTCGGCAATAAGTCGAAACATGGACTTGTAATCCATCATAGACTTTCTCACATAGAATAGGCGATGTATCAACATCATGATGAAGAGTAAGTGTAGAACCAAAAAAATCAGCAAGAGGTACTGATTTTAAAGAGGCATGTGCCTTCCTTTCGTAGTAAGACATTTCTTTGCTATCTTGCAAAGTCTCCAATAGCCGACAAGGAACTGTTATGGGCTGTTGAACACTTTGCTGGCCAAAGTGTTCCCAACATGGACCATGTTGTCCATAATCTTCCGCAGGCCGTTCCCGAAGCATAATGGACTGCTCATGATGTAAAATGGGTTGTAAATGACCAAAAGAAGATGACTGAACTTGTTGTCCAACGTCTTTATCATAAAAATTTGGCAAGCTATCAAGAGATGCATCAACGATGGCGTCATCAAAGCTGTCCCTTGAAGAGGCATGGGATGACATATAAGATTCTTCAAGTAATCAAAAATTCTCTCCAAACAAATGCTCACTCTTAACACTTTGAACAAAAGTACTAATTGACACATGTTGACTCCCTCCTCAATTAGTACAAAAAGGTTCCAAAGAGTGCTCGAATTTTTCAGCCTTTGCTAAAACATCAAATTGAAAAGGTTTCGCATGAAACTTTTCACCAATGCATCCATCATATTCATCAACTTGCGCTGACTTAAAAAAAGAAGATTGTTTCAACATCTGCTCAATGTATCGTTGTGAGAGATGAAGATTCCAGCCCCATGTGGAAAATCAACAAGAACCCAAGTGTGATTCTTCATTAGTGAGTTGTACTCCTCTTGCATCGCATCCTCCCAACATTTTACTCCTCTGGTCTGCTCATAAAAAACAGGTTCTACTGCACCATCCTCAATAGAAATAAGAGCAAAATCCAAAAAATCAGCATATCTGATTTAGTAGAGGCACGAGTCTTCCCTTCATAGAAATGATCCACTTTGTTGTCCTGCAAAACAACCATTTAGGGACTGGTTTAAGTTGTCCAACAGCCTTACCTTTGTCAACACTTTGCTGTCCAAAGTGTTCCGAACTTGGACCTTGTTGTCCAATGTTCTCCTAACTTGGACCTTGCTGTCCAATGTCTTCAATAGGCTGCTCTTCACCATAAATAGGTTCTTCTTGATGAACTATGGGCTGCAAAATTGAAGAAGTAGTGGGCTGTCCACTAGAAGTTGATGGCAGTCCCTTATCTTCATGATTAGATGGCAAAACCAAATCTGGAAATATTTCAAGATATGCATCATGGGGAAAGTCCCCTTTCATGACACGAGTGGGCGCAACATCATAGGAAGTCTTTTCATCAAAATGAACATCACGACTCACTATGATTTTATTAGTATCCATATTAAACAACCTATAACCCTTGATTTTGCTACTATAGCTTATCATCAAGCTTGGTTATTAGCTTATCGGGAATGAAAGCGTAAGTCGTGCAACCAAAGATGCGTAAGTGAGAAACAGTAGACTTCTTACCATACCAAACTTCATAAGGAGTTACCTTCAAGGCTTTAGTAGGACACCGATTACTAATGTAAGCCGCCGTTAACCACTTCAACCCAAAACTTGTGAGGTAGGCCCTTTGCTTTGAGCATGCATCGAGCCATCTCCATGGTAGTGCAATTCTTTCTTTCGACAACACCATTTTGTTGAGGTGTGTAAGGAGTTGTCATTTGATGATGGATACCTTTACTTTGAAGATATGTACCGAACGTATTCTTTATATATTCCTTTCCTTGGTCGATACATAAGATCTTCAAAGTGCCCAAACTGGTTTTCTATCACTGCTAGAAAATCCTTAAAGCGTTGAAAAACTTCAAATTTTGCCTTCATAGGATAAATCCATGTAAATCTTGAAAGGTCATCAATAAAAGTAACAAAGTACTTACACCTTCCAATGGATTCGGTCCTCATTGGACCACATACATCACTATGAACCAAATCAAATTTGCCATCAACTCTAATAGTTCCATCTGCCTTTGAAATTTTCCAGGTATGCATCCTTCGCATACATGTCCTTCGGGATGCTCAATATTAGAAATGTCTTCAACCATATTGAATCTCTTCAACATCTTCAAGCTAGCAAAGTTGAGATGTCCAAACCTTGCATGCCATAATTCAGCCAACTCTAAAGAATGTGGACTTGATGCAACAAGACAAAAAGATGATGAAGCTCTTCGCTCATAGGTATCCATAAGGAACAATCCACCACGTAATGTTCCCGAAGCAATGATCATAAGAGATCTCTTTGGGTCTCTGATAAGACATTTGTCTTCTTTGAATTCCACAACCAATCCTTGGTTCATAATTGTAGACACCGAAATGAGATTCTTTTTTATTTTTGGAATATAAAGTACATTACGAATGTACTTCTCCTCACCATTGGGTAAGATAATGGGGATCACTCCAATACCTTTGATAGAATAAGAGGTGTTATCAACACCTTGAACTTTGCTTCCATCATGCACTTTTACAAGCTTTGTGAAGACTTCTTTGTGATAAGTCATATGGCGTATGGCACCGCTATCAATCACCCAATCAATAGATGAAAAAACAGCAACTTGTAAAGCTGAAGATGAGCTGTTTTTTGCTGAAAAACCAGCAAGATTTGAGATGAGATTATTAGTGACAAAACATAATCATTATTGAAAAGATTATCCTCCTTTCGAAATTGTTGTTCCAAAGTAATGATTGCGGTACTTGTATCGTTACCTTTCTCTTTTTCCTTTGCAAGCCTCTTCCTACATTCTTTGATGTGATGCCCAAACTTCTTGCAATAGTGGCACTTACCCTTCTTCTTGGAGCCCTGATCTTGAGCTTCCTTAGATTTTTGATCATCTTTGGAAGTTTTGAAAGAAGGCTTCCCTTTCCACTTGCCTTTGCCTTTGCCTTTTGCAAAGAAAGCTTGATCTTCTTGTTCACCAAAGTTGATCCTTGTTTGCTCTTCTTGAAGAAGTAAGCCAACAAGTTCGTCGAAGGAGATTTGTTGTCCCCTAAGAGAAATGCTCAATGATAACACAAATGGAAGGTAAGAATCAGGAAGAGAGTTGAGAGTAATAGATACAAATTGTGAGTTCTCAATCACCTCATCAATACTAAGAAGCTCCTCTCGAAGATCCTTGATCTTCGTCAAGTGGTTTGTACGCAAATCACCTTCTTGCATCTTCAAGATCTTGAAACATCTTTGCAAGAGTCGCCCAAGCACTTTTGGAAGTCTTGCATGATCTAATATGTGGAAGGATAGATCTCTTCACTGATAATGCAATGACGGAATGTGCTTGTGCATCTCGTCGATCCCACTTCTTTTGCTCATCAAAAGATATCTCCATAGTTGAAGAAATAGTTGTTCTAGATGGTGTAATAGGTGCCAAGGTAGGCGGCCTCTCTTCGTCACCATTAACTACTTCCCATAAACCTTTTGCAATAAGAAGGTTCTTAATCATGTAGCACCACAAAGAATAGTTTGTGCCAGCCTATCTTCATTAAATAAAGAACCAATAGACTCCGATTCTTTAGCCATAACAGAAAAATCAGCTTGTAGTAGATAGAAAATAGACTTTCCACGTCAAAATCTACTCAAAGGGCAGCAACCTCAAAGCTGAAATTATGAGCACAATAGATTGCAATACTCCACATGCAATTTGCTCAACAAGTAATGAAATAGGTGGCTGATCTCTGCACAAAAAACAGAATGCTCACAAATAGGTAGACTTCAAATGAAGCCTAAACCAAAACCAGAAATTTGTGGCTAAAAGAGTGCACACTATGTGCATACAGAGCTGATGGTAGCGCCCTACTCCAAGCTCACCAACAGGAAAATTTTAGCAAGAAATGTGTGTAAAACACATGTATCTTCATTTAAGAAGTAAATTTGAAATCTTCAGCATGTAATAGAGTCAAGATCACATGCAATTGGTTTGAGCATGGGCGCCCTACTGCTAGCTCTCAAATAGGTGAAGGTGCCCTGCGATTTCCTGCAAAAAAGTTATAAGAAGATGAACAGATTCTTCTCCTGCAAAAATCATCAACTTGATGATTTTCTGCTACCAAAAGGGAAAGAATTAAGCTTCCTATTGGGCGCCCTCCTGCAAGCAATCTAATCACCAAAATACTCTGATACCATGTAGGAAATAGAAGCCTAAGGATCCAGGATCTTAACTATTCAATCACACAAAGCATTCTCAAAAGAAAGAGAGAGATGGCTAGAAACCCTCTTGTAGAAACTCGTGGACAGCCAAGGAGAATAGTCAGTATTGCTTACAAAAGTGTCTCATATAAATGGGATGCACACATATATATAGTCCAAGATGACTATCTAATTTCATGACTATTGGCTATCCAACTACTTGCCTATTGACTATCCAACTTTCTATAAGTTACATAGTAAGAATAAGGTACCTCCAATATGTCAAGTTGGGGTACTTAATGTCACAATTAGGCCTAGTGGACCCATGAGTCCCTACCAAGTTAATTTCATACTAACTTAGCTAACTCTAAGTTTAGTAGACCTAATATAATAAATGACCATGGTTACACAACTCTCGACCTTTTGGGTCAAAGTAACCTATGGTAATGTAAGCAATTCCATTTATATTCCAACAGATACTTTAGCCATTACCTCCAACAGAATTTCAGCTTGTAGTAGATAGGAAAGACAACCTTTCCACAACCAAATCTACTCAAAAATTTGCAGCAAACAAAGAGCTGAAAGTAGGAGCACAAGATGTCTTTCAATCTTCAACCAAAGTGCCCAAAAGATAGTGGATAGATGGCGGTCTTTTTGCACAAAAAACCAGCTTGTTTAAAATTAGGTTAGCTTCGATTGAAGCTTACACCGAAACCCAATTAGGAAGCCAAATAGTGTGATCAACACACACTCCAATAGGGCTATTGAAAGCGCCCTACTGCTTGCTGAGAATCTGCAAATTTCTAGCTACAACTTTGAACTAACCCTGAATAGGGTTGGCTGAATTTTGGGTGCCCTCCTACACAAATGCAAATTTGAAAACAAAAAACAACAAGATAAGGAGACACTACAACCAAAAATCAGTAGCAGATTTTTGGGCGCCCTTCTCCAAACAAAACTTGCTGAAAATTGGTTGCATAAAAATCAGATTTGAGATTCTGATTAAGATCTCTGATGGGCGCCCTCCTTCAACCTAAAAAGAGACAAAAAAGCTGATCCAAACTCCACTTGGAAAGATCGGCAGGATGCTGAAACTTCACAACAAAAAGTAGAGAAGCTCCTCTTCTTGTAGGGCGCCAGCATACAAGCTTGCTGCAGATCTGGTAGCTCTGATACCATGTAGGAAAGCAAGAGTCAAGTCACCAAGATCTAGTTATCAATCAATCTCCACGAGAAACAAGAGAGAAGAGGCTGGGCACCCAACTCTGAGAGAGAGAGAGAGAGAGAGAGAGAGAGAGAGAGAAAAAAAAACAGCAACAAGAGCAATGGAGAGCAATGCTTAGCCAAACTGAAAAAAATGTGACACAATAAGCCAAGATGTACTCTACCTACTTACTGAATGTAGGGCACCCCCAAAAGTCACGATAGGGCCCCTAAACCAAATTAGACCCTCAAGGACCCATGAGTCAGTACATGACCAAAATTGGGTCCACCTGAACTTAAGACAAACTTAAGATGGCCTAAATAATTAAATACCCATGGTTACATAAATCTCGACCTTTTGGGTCAAAGTAACCTATGGATTAACTTCAACATAAGAAGCTACGGATAAAGAGTATTCATCTCTTATCAAGAACTAGACATGGACAATTGTCGAATTACCTGCTAGCAGAAACATAGTTGATTGCAAATGGATTTTCAAAGTCAAGTAGAAAGCAGACGGAAGCATCGATAGAAAAAAAGCCCGACTTGTCGCCAGAGGATTTTCTCAGGTATACAACGTCGATTATACTGAGACCTTCAGTCCAGTAGTCAAGCATTCTTCTATTCGACTTTTATTATCGTTTGCTGCTGCAACAGATTTGGAAATACATCAAATGGATGTACAGACAGCATATCTCAATGGAGTCATTGAAGACATTAACATGGTGCAACCCGAAGGTTATATTATCGAAGGTAAGCACAATCATGTGTGTAAACTCCATAAGGCACTTTATGGCTTGAAGCAATTTGCTCGAGCATGGTTTCAAAGGATCAATACTTTCCTTATTGATCACGGCTATATACCAAGCTCTTCATATTCGAATGTTTACTTCAAGACAATGCATCAGTCTTTTATCATTATCACTTTATATGTGGACGACACATTGCTCTTCGGCAACAGTATCAATCTGATAAAAGAAGGCAAGACAATGCTACCTTTTGAATTCGACATGACTGATTTGGGCGAAGCTCATTTCTGCCCTGGTATTCAAATCCACAGAGACAGAAATCAAAAGTTGATCTACATTACTCAACAGAGGTACATCTACAATATGTTAATCAGACATAATCTGGTTAATTGTAAGTTATCTCTCTCACCAATGGAACCAGATCTCAAATTGTCAAACGATCAGTGTCCCCAAACAATTGAAGAGGAGCAGATGCGTGAGTATCCTTATCATTCGATAATAAGATCTCTTATGTACGCAATGATTTGTACCAGGCCAGACATAGCTTTTGCAGTCAGCTCCTTAAGTCAGTATATGACTAACTCTAGTATAACACAGTGGAAGGCTCTTATCAGAGTCATGAGATATCTTCGAGCTACTATGGACTTTTGCATTTGTTATGGAACAGTCGACAACGACAAACTCAATTTACTCATTGGTTTTACAGATGCAAGTTGGGCAGGAGAATTAGACACTCGTAAATCCACTTTTGGATTTTGATTCTTCCTCAACAATGGTCCTATTTCCTGGAACAGTCGCAAGCAATCTTCAATAGCTCTACCTGCTACAGAATCAGAGTATATCGCAGCCTCACAAGCTAGAGAAACTTACTTTCAGATATCAGTCTGAATCAATATGCTCCGACATTACTATTTTGTGATCATCAAAGTGCCATTGCCTTGTCAGCCAACCCTAGATTTCATTCTAGGAGTAAGCACATTGAACTCAAGTATCACTATGTCAGAAGCAAAGTTCTCGACAAAGAGGTCAGATTGCAGTAGCTAGATATGACAGCAGATATTTTTACTAAAGCATTAAGCTTGGATGCACACAGAAAGTTTTGTGCAGAACTAAGTCTAAAGGCCAAGGCATTCATGGATTCAAATTAAGCAGGAGTGTTGGATTATTCTCCTACTAATCGACTAATCGACATTTTAATCTTCGTCCAACTCATTATCCAGACTTGCAGTTTTCTTCGTGTTTTTACACAGTCTGCATAACTACTCGGAAACAGTTTACAATGTCAGCAATTTCGGGATTTTCTCACTTCGGCTTTTTCGCAAAATGCCAGATGCCTCAAATATTAAGAAAATGCTTTTAGCGAAGACCTTCGCGTTTTTCACATTTTTCGCTACATAATTTCCTGGAGGATTCATTGGATGGATGCCAGCTCATTTTGGATGGATGCCAGCTCACTATCCATTTTGATTGACGACAAAATTAAATGTCCTACTATTGGACGTTGCCGCATTTGCTTAGTATAAATAGTTGCTCATATTTTTACATTACATAGCATGTGTGTTGATCTTATAGCATTGATGCGATCAAGAGATCAACAAGTATTGAATAGTTAGCTCTCTCTCTCTCAAGCCTGCGAGCTTGAACACTCTTGAGCATTCTAGCTCAGTTCTTTAGAGTTGATTAGAGATTGCTATTGCGCTCAGTGCTTATCAGCATTCCGCTTAATTTAGACTCAATTTTAGTCGCTCAAGGATAGCTTAGAGTAGGTGGCTTCAATCCACAAACTTGTTGTACTCATTTACAATTGTTTCGTTTTCATACTGAATCGATACTATCTTCTTATTGAGTTTAGGATCGTCTCAGAATGTACTCGTTTCTGTAGTTCTTCGTGACAGATTATTTGTCTGATAATTTAATGCTTAAATGTTTGGCTACGTAATCATTGTAGTACTAATGATTTCAAAGTTAGTTACTATAAGATCGAACATGATTTCCATCACTATTGTTTTTGTTCGAAATTGATAGGCGTAGTCATGCATAGAGAAAGAGGAAGATAGTTTTATTCCGCTGCGCACGATAAGTTTTCTTTCTTGTCGTTCGAATTCTTTTCATTCGATTCCTTTCGACCTATCTTTTACACACCTCTTTCCAACATTTATATATACATGTACATGTATTTATTTAGTAGTTACATCTACATGTACTTTTCTTTATTGTTTTCGACAACGTTTTATGTGCTCCCACTTATACCACATACTTGACATGTATTTTTTCGTCTTATATGCCTTTTGGCATTGGAAAAGACATTAATAAAGTGCTCTCTCTCTCTCTCTCTCTCTCTCTCTCTCTCTCTCTCTCTCTCTCTCTCTCTCTCTCTCCGGCGATGGCTGCTCCTCCAGCTCCTCTAGCGATGGCTGTTGCCCTGTCCTAGGCCCTACCTTGCCATGCCCTGGTCCGCCCTCTCTCAACACCATGGCCCCTCCTCCTCCTCGTGCCCCTGCTCGTAGATTTTCACGGTCCCCTGCCACCTCCTCACTCACCTCCCTCGCTCACCATTCACCTCCCCCCCTCGCTGCTCCTTCTCCTTCCCCCCCTCGCTGCTCCATCCCCCCCCCCCTTCGCTGACCCCCCCCTCTCGTTGCCCCCTCACCTCACCCCCTCGCTGATCCCTCACCTCACCCCCTCGCTGATCACTCACCCCCCCCCTCGCTAATCTCTCACCTCCTCTCATAGTCATTCCAGACCCCCCCCCTCACTGCCACTTCACCTCACCCCCTCGATGACCCATCTCCCTCTCCTGCTACAACTCCCACCCCCCTCTCTGATGGCTGCTCCCCTAATTCGGCTCCTCTTCCGTCTTCTGACCCTATTCTTCCCACATCGATCATTGCTCACTCTTCCTCCTTCCCGGCACCACAGTCTACAGCCAATATTCCGTATAGGCAGATTGATCAATTCAAGGCAGATTTCCAGTTTTTGCGGCATGAAATTTCACAGCTGAAAGGAACGGTTACTTCTTTGATCAACGAGAAGAAGCTATTGCAGTCCAAGGTTGCCTCACTCGAACAATCCATCGGAATCAAACAGGCCGCAGCTTCGGAATCCACCACCAACATGCTACGGGAGCTAGAAACCAAGATTGAGAAGCAACACGAAGAGGCCCTTTCCTGGGCATCAGTTTTGCAAAAGGGCACCAAACCCAGCGCTCCCATCTCCTCGGTTATCTCAGCCACCATCTCGGAAGAGAAATCTCGAGACCAAAAAGCCCACAATATTAGAGTTCGTGGAGTTCTAGATACACAGGATGCATTGGCTGAAGCTAAACGCTTTCTCAACATCACTCTCGGGCACAGGACAGAGGGGTTGGACACTGCATAGAGGACCACTAGAGATGCATCCACACTCATTATTTGTTTCACCTCCCTTGAGAGCCGCCGAGATGCTTTGCGGTGCAGAGCTAAGCTACGTGGTACCACTATCTATATAGACGACGAACTCACATATATCCAGGTAGAGGAGAGGCGTAAGGCCTTTCAGGCAGTCCGTGAGTCTGGCAAACGAGTCATTTACCGAGATGGACGAGTGCGTTTTCTTGACAGCGCACCTAGCAGCTCCCAGTGCTAGGGATTTGAGGTCCCCGAGTTCGAGAGTGCCCCAGGGCCCCATCCACACCATCTCCGGATTGGAGTATGGAACTGTGATGGTTTACACTCATCTTCCATTGTTGGCGACTTGATCGATTTCATCACTGACAGAGATTTACTGCTCTTTATGGAGACTCATGAGAGTCAGGAGAGAGGATTACCTATTTTTCCAGGATACAGATGGGATTCCGTATACAGTCATCCGAGCATCGAGTTCATCAGACACGACGAGCATGCACGGTATATATGGATTTGTATAATTGGGCAGGATATTGGTTCGGACATGGACCTCTTTGTGGCGGCATGTTATTTTCCTCTAGAGTCTTCGTCCTTTGCTGAGGGCACAGGTTCACCCTACCTTGATTTATCGCCTGATATTATCAAATTCGCAGAGCGGGGGCATATTCTCCTCACTGGGGATTTTAATGCCCGAACCTCTTCACAGCAGTCAGAGTTTTATGACATCACCGACCAGCTCCGCGTTCATGCCCTTGACAGCGATGACATGGGAGTTACCAAGATTTCAGAGGACAGCTCGGGACCTACTACCCCTTACGGTGAGCATTTATTGCAGTTTGGAGAGGCCCATGAGTCAGCCATTTACAATGGCCTAACTTGTTGGCCAAAATCCGGCAGTTATACTTGTCACCCTCACAGTGGTGGACATAGTGTTGTGGATTATCTCATGGGATCACCATCTTCCATACCTCTCATCTCTAATTTTCATGTATCTCCCACCACTCTCTCAGATCATTCCTTTCTCTCCTTCACTATCGGCCGCCTCCCAGCTCCCCAGCCATCCTCACACCCCCTGCTTACACGGGCACCCAGGTATACATTCAGTTCTCTCTATACACCAATCTACCAGGAGTTCCTAACCTCCTTGCTCCATTCCTTCCCTCACAATAGTACAGTCGAGACTCAAGCTGCCTTTCTTAGCACTTCTCTTCATACCGCTACTTCCCTTGCTTTTCCATCTAAACCCCATAAAAGCAGAGGCACCCGCTCCTCATCGATACGACCCCCACACCCCCGGTGGTATGATGTTGAATGTCGCTCTGTTCATCAGCTTGTCACCCATGCCCGCACTCACGATCCTCATCTCCTCCACTCCGCCAGGCGCTCTTACCATCGCACACTCCGCCCAAAAAAGCGTATCTATGATGACTCCGAAGGAACACGTCTTGTTGATCTTCTCTTCAGTTCCTCTTCAGGCGCCTTTTGGCGTGAGTTTATCCCTCGTGCTCCACCACCCCTCCTGGATGACCTCCGCATATGGACCGAATACGCTACCAAACTATATACCATACCCACTGACGCACCCATCTCTATCTCCCCACGCCCCTCTGAGTTCACCTTCTTCACATCTGACATGGTATTTACGGCCATCTGAAGTCCCATAAAGCAAGAGATATCGAAGACCTTGAATCTGAACTCCTAACCCATGCTTCCGACCTCCTTGCTCCCACACTAGCCACTCTCCTCAATTCCGCCGTTGTCTCTGGTTTCCCCTCATCCTGGTGCACCAACATCATCCACCCTATTCATAAAAATGGTGATCCCATGATTCTTGGTAATTACCGCACCATCATGATCAGACATGTTCTCACGAAGCTCTATCGTACCATACTCCAGTCTGCAATGAGTTCAGAGGCGGAAGCTCGGAGATTACATGCATTGGGGCAGGCAAGTTTCCGATCTCATTATTCTACCACTGACCATATTTTTACACTTCGATCCTGGATTGAGGAACCTAAGTACAGGAAAGAGAGGGTTTACTACTGTTTTGCAGATTTCGGGAAAAGCCTTCGATTCTGTACCACGCTCCCTGCTCATTCAGAGACTTCATGACCTTGGTTTCTCCACAGACTTTATGAGAAGGTCTTGGGATGTTTCCGACATGGCAGTGGCCTATCTGATCACATTTGGAGCACCACTGGGGTGAAACTGCTCTCTTTCACCGCTTCTCTTTGGATTGTATATTGATGAGTTAGAGCGAGTCATCTCACAGTGTGGCAGGGGTGGCTGTAGACTTGGCACCATTCTGATTGCTATTCTCCTTTATGCGGATGATGTAGTACTAGTATCCCCGACCAGAGAGGGTTTGCAGAGGCAGTTGGATTGTTTACAGAGATTTTGTACCAGATGGGGGTTGGGGGTGAACACTGCGAAGACCAAGGTTATGGTCTTCAACACTTCTCGAGCCTTCATGCAGCGCCAGAGCTCATCCTAGATGGACAAGCCTTAGAGGTAGTTTCCTCTTATACCTATTTGGGGATACTCTTTTCTGGTCCTACCTTCAGCATGCGGCAGGCTGCCACCACCCGACTTGGGAAAGGGCATTCCTCTCTTGTTCAACTTGAGCGATTCTGTTTCAGGAAGCTCATCCGAGATGCTCGCAGTAAGTGTAGACTCTTTGATACTATTGTCACCCCCACAGCCTTATATGCAGCAGAGACATGGTGTACCGACCTCCCTTCATCACATTGGGCCAGCATTTCACGATTGCAGACCACCATGTTAGCTCGTATGATTCGGGCGAAGCCCTTGGTTCCACATTAAATCCTTCTTGCAGAGTTTGTCGTTCCACCCATTCAGATATATGCCGCATTCCAGCTTATCACATACATTCAGAGAATCCAGGCTCTGCCCGATGAGGATATGAGATATACACAGACAGCACTTGTTTCCTCACACTTTCTTCATGACCAAGGTTGTCGACTATCATGGTTCTCTCAGGCATCCCATTTCCTCCTTGAGTCATTTGGTATCTCCATTACAGAGCTCCCCTCAGGTACTCATCAGTATATCAGGCGCATCTTATATCGGGCATATCTCGACCGTACTTGGGAGCGACAACTTGGGGTTAAACCCGGCTACTACTGGACTCATTTTATTGAGCCTGACATAGCAGGGTTCCTTCCAGTCTTACCACATATTTGGACTCGAGACTATCATATTGCCTCAGATTTACATTGGGACAGCTCCGCGTATCATCACATCAGTTGGCTATTGAGACTGGTAGATTCCAGGGTACCCCGAGAGAGGAGCGGATTTGCCAGTTATGCTCTTTAGAGGAGGTGGAGTCAGAGGAGCACTTTATCTTTAGGTGCCCGGTATATTACGAGATCAGAGGGAGATAACATTGTTTGTTCCGAGACACACCTGTCACCTTACGATCGCTCATAGCTTATGAGGATTCCCAATGCGCGGCACTCATGATACGAGAGATGTTTATACTACGACAGGATTTGTATCAGACAGAATCTGACCAAGAATCTAATGATTGATTCAGGTGGGAGGGTCGAATTCGATACAACCGGCTGCACCATCCTTGACAAATCTCGAAAAGTTTTAGCTTTCAGGAGAAGAAGTGGCAATCTCTACAAACTCAGCCACTATTATTCTTCCAACAGTCAAACTCTTCACACCTCAACTTCCGAATCATCTGATATGCTTTGGCATTTCAGATTAGGCAATTTGAACTTCAATGGTATTCAACAAATGTCAACTCAGAAACTAGTACAAGATCTGTCATCTGTCAGCAAGCCAACTTCTCCATATGAAAGCTGTATAATCAGCAAGCATGCTAGAAGTCCTTTCATTTCTAACTCAGTTCATACTTCCAAAGGCCTACTAGATCTTGTACATAGCGACATCTGTGGCCCGATGCACTCTTCCAAAGGGGTAGCTCTATACCTCATAACCTTCATTGATGACTTCTCTCGAAGGACTGCAATCTATTTTCTAAAGAACAAATCAGAGGCATTGAAGTTCTTCACGTAGTTCAAGGCGTCTGCAGAAAATCAGACCAAGAGGAAGATCAAAATTCTACGCACAGATGGAAGGGGAGAATTTATCTCCACCAAATTTAAGGAGTTCTACAAGGCCAACGGAATACATCAACAATTCACAATGAGCTACTCACCTCAGTCCAATGGTGTAGCTGAACGGAAGAATCAAACTCTCATCGAAAGTGCCAAGAGCATGCTGGCCCATGCCTCTCTTCCGAAGAAATTTTGGACAGAAGCTGTTTCAACAGCCGCATATCTACAAAATCGATCCATCACCAAAGCCCTGAATGGCAAGACACCTTATGAGGTGTGGATAGGATCGAAACCATCACTCAAAAATATTAGAGTGTTTGGTTGCATTGCTTATGCTCAAATCCCTGAAGATCTCATAAAGAAGTCAGGTTTCTCAGCCTCAGATCACTTCTTTCTTCTCCAGGAGGAGAGGACGATTTGATGACGGTGACGACGATGATGATGATGACCTACTTGCCCACAGATACCAGAGACAGCGTCCCACACATACCCATGTTGCAACACGAGCTACTCGACCTATCACGAGGAGACCTCTTCACTAGATGATAGCGTCATACCTCACTCATGACTGTTAGCAGTATACATGCTCCCACATGTTTCTTATAGCATCACATCTATTTCAGTTTATAGCTTTAGCTCTAGATTTGCTACTATTTTGGAGACGTTTCATACGCTCCTATGGTTACCACATACTTGACATGTACATTTACTAGTCTTATATGCCTTTTGGCATGGAAAAGACATTAATAAAGCTCTCTCTCTCTCTCTCTCTCTCTCTCTCTCTCTCTCTCTCTCTCTCTCTCTCTCTCTCTCTCTCTCCCCACACACCCCTTGCTATTATGTTTTGGACATGTAAGAATTTCATTTTAATCCATATCAGGTTTTATTAAGGACAAAGGTATCTCATTGTTCTAGACTCTATGATGAAGCAATGATACTCTCTGCAATGAAGGCCATCCTCTACATATCTATGTATCCTCTATTGCGATGAAGGTAATGACACTCTGCAATAAAGGCGATCCTCTCTAGCTGAAGACAATGATACTCTCTGCGATGAACATCCTCTTTGTATCTATGTATCTTCCATAGTTGCAGGGGTCCACGATTCGCGAATCGCGATTCTGAACCCAAAATCGCCAAAAAAAAACAAATTGGAAATAGCTTATGGCTGAAATTTTTTTAGGGGATCAATGGTCAAACCAACGTTTTGCCTCTCAGAAGTGCAGTAGATGAGGCACAAACAGATCTTATTTTCAGTAGCTATCTGGTTGTCATTTGCTCTGGTTTTTAGTAAATGTTAATCCACAGTTTGGGCTATCAACTGTATGGATGATGATCACTTTTGCAATCGTTTCACTGGAGATGTGAGTGCAATGTGCATACAGTTGGTGGCATAAATATTGGGGGGGGGAGGGCGGTAGCATTTTTATCTATGGTGCCTACATAGCAGGAAGTCCTAGGGGGTTCGGGGGGCAGTAGCCCCCCGGTGGGGAGTTTGGAGGGCAACGCCCCCCAACCGCGGCGTCCCTGACGGTAAGGCCTCTTCATGATTTGGCCTTCCAACTCCCTGAGTGAAAACACACTTTTTCGTGTTTCGCACCCGACACAGTCGGCAAACTACACAGTCATAATGCTCTCAATCAGAGCTTTCATCTAATACCCATATTGCCTAAAAAAATTTCAAAAAAAAAAAAACGATTCTGCGCGATTCTGGGAAAATCCCGGAACGCGTTTCTGAATCGCGATTCAGAATCGCGGTGCATCTATGGTATCTTCTAATGCAATGAAGGCAATGATACTCTGTGTGATGAAGGCCATCCTCTACGTCACTTCTTTACTCACTTGACTTTTGTTCAGTTGAAGAGATTCTACGATTGGGGCTCATTTTTGCAGGATCAATAAGAAAGGTACCTCATCTCTGCATCAAACCTGAACTACTTTTGAGTATTTTTTTTTTATGTTAATTTAAGATGTTTTGGGGCAATACATTCCGGGATATCAAGTACATTTTGCCCAAAATCTCGGAACAGGTTTCTAAGCAATGTAATGCATAAAAATGACAAAACTAGTTTCTATAAGTGATTCCATCACAAAAATTGTAACGATGGAACTATGGCATACAGCAACATCACAACATACTGACAGGTAATGCGCAGTGTGTACAAAAGTTTCATATACAGAAGAAATGCACCTGTTCGACTGAGCCACCTTGAGCGCGCAACAAGTAATGAGCAATCATGAATCCTGTACGATTATGCCCATGCGTGCAGTGGACCAAAATGTACTTGTTTTGCCATCTTTTCTCCTGCATCTGATAAGAAAACCTAAGAACCTGTAGAGCAACCGTGGAGAACATTAGTTATAATTTACCACAATGGACAGGCAAAATAACAACCTTACTAGCTTGTGAATTTGTGCAGTTTTTTATAACCAATAGCATGACGACTCCACTATACAGACAATAATCGGGATGGTTGTCACCCCAGGGTCATCAAGGATGTCGGCATAAAAGAACGCTCTTTAAAAAAAAGCTACAAAACCTACTCAAAAACACACTGCAAAAAATCACCAGGTGACATCACCTCATAAACAAACTTGTTGACTGATTCATTATCAGGAACTTCATTTCGACCTCTGCATGGAACCTGTATTTTCCCAAAGTAATATCATGCAACAAAATTCAAAACTGCTGTTACTTGCATAATCTCATGTTAGCAAAGACAAAATTGAGTCTTCAACAGGGAAAAAGGAATTTTTGAATCAAACTTGGGACATTTACCTTCACATGCTTGATCCCTACATTCTTCCACTCAGCAGCTGAGTAGTACCTCGTTGTGTTGGTTAGATCGATCACCATAGCCACCTTGCACAAAGCAGCTTAAGCCTTTGTCAAAAAATTTCACTTCTTTTTCAAGAAATAAATCTCTATTTAACAGCAATAGGATTGAAATTACAAACTACAAACACCTAAGCTCTAAACATCAGGAAAGTGTGAAAATGCAACCAAACAGATTGACTCGTTAGTGAACAACTCGTCAGAGCAACTCTCGATCGCATTAAGAATATAGACGACACAACAACTAGGCATCACTTAATCGATACCTTTGACTACATCTATTCACAAGTAAAACATCCACACTACTATTGACTTGAAAATCTTTCAAAGTGCATAACAGGGTAGATGAACGTTCACACAACTGTTTGTTAGAAACTCTAGAAAGCTAACTTGTGGTTCCCTGTCCTAAGCATGTGAAGCAAGGTACTCAGCCCAATAATGTCTCCTTTTTCTAGATTAAAGAGGAAAATTGGAATTACTTAAACTCGTGTCTCCTTTTTCTAGATTGAGCAAGCAAAGTGCATTGGCCAAAGTTTTGAAATAGCAGATCAGAAGTTAAATGAATTGCAGCAAATCTTAGACAATACCAAAGACGAATCTACCAATACCTTAAAACAGCAAAATGCTCAGCTAAAAATATAATAATGTTTGAGAGTCTTAAAAATTGATTAAGCCCTACAAAGTAATGTCTCAGAGTAGGGAGGTTTTCAATACCTCCCTTCCCAGTGCCTTTTGATTGCGTATGACCTGCTTATAAGAATACCGCTTTCCAGCATCAACTTGCATGTTGAACAAGTCTCCAAGGGGTACTTTGGAAGGAATCAGGTTTCCGATAGGATCTCCGTAAGGAGGACAATCCACCCAACCTAAAAAGTTAGAAACAAAAGATGTTCAGTAGCCAACTCTTGCTTTAATGATGAAAAGTTGAGATATCAGATTAGTGTACTTATCAGCCAAAGAATACAGGATTTAAGCCAGAGTCCATAGAAGCCACTGACTTTTGATTAGACAAGAAATCATTTCATAACAAAGGTAAGACATAAAGCTTTTCTGGTGAGTAAAGCCGATTTGGATTTTGTAAGTGTTTCATCCCATTGGCACGCAAAGTGAACCTCTATTTGATATGTTTCAACAACGTGCATCTGGTCTGATACTTCTTGTCGATATATGCCTCCAATATAGCGAGCAAGTTTCTGGAGTCCACAACCAACCAAACTAGCACCATCCCAAACCACTCTAACACAATTAGACAAGCCTAACACAATTACGGCTTAGGTCTACCTGAGCATTGCTGGTCAGTTTGTCAATCTGAGAGTTTTATTTCAAAAAGTGTGAAAATGACGAGGCATGTGGGCAGAGGTGGATCTCTTGGAGGGAGAGAAAATAGCTTTTGCAAGTTCAGGTGCACAGAGATGACACTGTCTATACTGCGCTAGTATAGTCAGCACAGATGCAAGATCAGTCGCGACTAGGCTAGCTCATGGCCCCATACTACAAATTGGCGGACAGCTACGTTCTATTGGCACAGTATCAAGGGCTAGCAACAACAATGTCCCTTCTAGCACCAGGGTTGGTCCATCATTGCCTAATTTACCATCAACCACAGGGCCATCATGACTGAGTTCATCAGCAGCAAGGTCATCACGGACTTCATCAACAGAGGCAGGGCCATCACGGCCTCCATCGGTAGCAGTAGCAAGGCCATCATCTACAAAGAGGCCTTTCCATCAGGGGAGTCAATTGGGGGACGGCCTATTGAGCTTAGTGGCCCAGGTTCAACAAAGGCGACCCCAAGGTGGAGCACACTAGTCAGGCCACGACCACATGCACCTACACACGGACATGGTGGGCAAATATCGACAGAGCAAAGTGCCTGCAGAGTGGCAGTGGACATACCATGAGGCAACCGCTTGAGTTACACACTAGTCTTTTTACAATGGCTACCTTGAATTCGCTTTGGTTGACACTACCATCATTTGTGACAGGAGGGAGGTTGGAGACCCCCCACACGCAAGCATACTCGCCATTTAAGAGAGGAGCATCCATGCATCACGAGAGAGCTCAGCCCCATACATAGGGTTTCTCTATTCTATTTGATGGGTGGACTGATATTATGGACGGGCCTATTATCAACACCTGTCACCTTGGTTTCATATCCGTTCGGCACTATATTTCTCAAAGGTGTGGATGCTTCTTGAGCTGGCAGTGTTGAGTTGGGAGAGTTTAGTTACGAGCATATACATGTGACAGTCATCGAGGTGGGGGCGCAACATGGTAGTGCAAGTGGTCACAAACAATGCCAGCAATTGTGTCACCATGGGTAAGCTTTTGGAGAAGGACTATCCTACCATTGTGTGGACCTCGTATGCAACACACTGAATCAATTTTTCGATGCACGACATAGGAGGCCTCCCTTGGGTTTCCACCATCACAACTAGTGCCATCTTCTTGAAAACAATTGTGACCATGAAGAATAGGAGCCCTTGCTATGTTCAAGACATACAACCCACAAAGCCAGCCCTAAGTTCAATGGCATCATGGTAGCAAGCCGACTGGACTCAAGTTCAAGAGCATTGCTTTTTGAGATGATTTATGACAACACCAGCAGTTGGTTGAGGTCCTGCAGCTCATTAGTGTACCATGTGCTAAGCTTGGTTGATCAAAAGGGTTCTACACTTGGCCTCCTATACAAGTAACAAGATTATGGACATGATTGGGGAGTTTCAGGCTTCAGCTTTCTACCAGCAAGAGTGAACTTTGAAATGTATGTTTTCGATAGCAATCTAACATCTATAGGATTTTAGACACACTGTAGACATTATACATCTTACATTAGATACTTTTAGCATTATATCTAAAAAATGCAAGAAAAAAAAATTGCCGATTCTTTCCAATTCTTTTGAAAGGGACCCGGTTCATAACCACAATTCATGCCAATTCATCTGATTCTGAACCGGGTGGAAACACTAATTTTCACACAAAATTGGTATATAACTTGTCATAGATTCATGAAAAAAATTACCTTCGGGTAATGGTCCAAGTGACCTAGGCCTCTCGATTGGCCTGCTTGGAATAACGGAAACAGAATCCCTTGCAACTTTTGTCATCCTACCATCATCCTTGACTTCTTCCTCTTCTCGTTGTCGTTTTATCTTGGCTCTTCTTTGGTCACGCTCCTAAAATACAAGAAGTAGGTCATCAGTTGCAAATCTTATTTGGCTCATGAAGTGCATTGATCTTTATCTATCAATCAGTGTAGAAACTTAACTCATCCTACCATGTACTTAAATAAATGTAAAATATTATAGTGATACCACATATTGATGAGACAATAACTCTTTGAATTGTTGCAAATCATAGTCACTTCACATAATAAGCGAAAGAGCAAAAAAAACTTCACATAAACGTAAAGAACAATATTAAGAAACAAGTTAGCTTCATTATAATGAGAGGAAATTGATATGCCAAAGTTTGTTGCCAACATCTCAAGTTCAAATTCAATGAGAACAAAGATGGTTATTGAACGGTTGATGAGTCCCTAGAATACGTACCATTACAAACATATAGTAATATAGGGCCTTATAGCACATTCAGAGCTTTCTTTGACAATATAGGCACATGACCCACTTATTTGGCAAGGACCCATTTTATTGTTTAAACCTCCAAGGTCAATTTTTTTCTATGCTTGTCAAGTCGACTAGATGGGGTTAGAAAATTCATAGAGCCTCCGCAATTAGCGTGCCAAGGATTTACCCTCATTTTGGTAGAGCGTAAATAGGAACAGAGACATTCACTCTTTAGGTTAAATTCCTTAGTTCTTTCTAGGAAAATCTTTGCTCTTCCTTGTAGAAGATCAACTATTGCCAAAATTCACATGATTCTTAGTTGAAAAAAAGCTTCAAGAAGTTGGTGTGCTTGCAAATCTCCACATAATCACCCTTGCCCTCCTCTATGTCCTACAATCTCCTTCCACGGATCATGGCTTTCACATAGAGTGCTCACCAAAGCTATTTGGCGTCCTATTCCTCTCTCCACATGGTAAAAAAAAGCTTGCAAATCTCCACATAATCACCCTTGGGCTCTTCTATGTCCTACAATCACCTTCCGCGCATCATGGCCTCCACATAGAGTGCTCACCCAAACTATTTGGCCTCCTATTCCTCTCTCCACAAGCGCTTGACCAGATTACCCTAACTCACAGCTTTTTGCAATATGGGATATTTTTGGAAGCATGTTTCACATAGATTTCAACTCCTATTTGTTTTCGATTACTCAAAAGCTTCTACTCAATGGTTACCTCCCCCCAAATCAACCTAGCACACCAAACAATCATACCCATGAGGCACAAATATTTTGGATAAAACAATTTGGAGCCGATTCCATAATAAAATTCTCCCTTTCCAACTTCTTGCAGCCATCAGTCAAAAAGCTTGCTAGAACAGATTTTGGGCTGCTTCAACTCTCTTATCATTGTTGCTTGTTCTTAGAAAGCTTGAGACCATTCACCTTTTATCCTCATTAAGATACAAAATCATATGGTTGTCAATGTTGAAATGCAATATCCAATCACTTATTTGCAACAGCAAGTCTTAGGACAAACTGAGGAGCAAAAAGTTACGGATGACAAACTTAAAGGCATTTCATCCACGTATTGGTGCACAAATCTAGCATATGTAGGTAAAGTAGCACCTCAAGCTTTAAGAGCTCTCCTCAACAGCCATCAGTGCGTCAAAATTCAAGTATGACTCTTCACGTGTCCAAAATTTCAAGGATAGGGTCCATGTTGTAAAGTTACCTTTACAAGCTTTACTTCCGGCGCCATCGGCGCCAGCTATGTCCCCGGTGCCAGCAGCGCCCCTGCTGCTCCCGGCGCCGGCGCCACTGTGACCAGAATCCAGCCGCCGCCAAGTTCCTATGGCTGAAAATCTTTGATCGGTTCTAGCGGAGTCCAGAGAGCTCAGATCGATGTGCAATCACCTCACACGATCTAGGCATGATTGAAGGAAGCTTGGGGATCAATAAAATCTAGAGAGAGAAAATGACTTTCTAGAAAGAGAAAATCCTAGAGAGAGAAAAACGTGCTTTACCAGCTTGGGTAGAGTGCTTGGTATGAGGGGGGGTGCCGAATCACACCAATACTATAGGGGAGTGCGGGTTGCGACTCAGGGCGAGCTCCAACCAAGTCTCAGCTTCCCTTGCTGGAATGTTGTCATGGCTCTCGCCTTGGCATGCTAGCGCCCCGAAGACTAGGGTCGGTCACACACTTGAAATGTAACCTTCTCAGATTTATCAATAAAGTGGGATTTTCCTCAAACTGACTCTGATTACCTTCTGGGTTTCAGTGTTCGGTAAAAGCGCCAGTTGTAAGGCCGCTTTCAAAATTTTTAACTTGGCACATAGTTGAGGGTCGTATCTCGGGACGCCAGCGTCGGGGTGGTCGGCAGAACGGGGGACTTGATGAGTCAAAGTGCTGCCCTCGAGGTGTAAGCACGGTCAGTTCTCGTGGTTCGGGCCTGGCGTTGTCTGCACGTAGGACGGATGAGGCAAAGTGCTGCCTAGGTAGGTGAAAGCACGGTCTGTACCTTGTGGGGTGCGGGGCGACATATTCGAACTGTACAGGTTAACCATTGATACAAAGATGCTGCTCGAATTCGGGTGTAAAGCACGGGTGGTTAGCTGCCGGTGCGGGATAGCTGCCGATCGTTTAGCTATAAGGGCTATCGACCAAAAAGTGGTGGGGCGTGACTGAGGCAATGTGCTGCTTAATGGTGAAAGCACGGATGGTTGGAGGGGTGTCCTATGTGGGCTGATTCTGTGATCGATTTGTATGGGCGCGGCCAGGCAAAGGTCCGTTGGCAGGACCATCTCAAAGGGGGACCTTGTCTTTGTTACTTGTTAGTAAACCTGCCTGAGTGTCTTACTTGTATGTATTCGTGGTGAGTCTTAGTACTCGTGCTTTGCCTGGTTTGCATGATTGCTTGTGATACAAGGAGTTGATGGCTCGAGAAAGAACCTTTCTTTTGAAGGCTGATACCATCAATCAAAGAGGACTACAGAATCTGTGGGGCGGATTTGCAGTTCAAGTACTCGCATGTGAACGGCAACGAAACGACTCAATGTTTGCAAAGGATGGATGGCTAGCCTGTTTCTTGGGTTAGTTTCATTTGCGACAACGCCCACCAGACGCAAGCAGAAAGTCAAAAAGTTGGAAAGGGCAATTTCAGGGGAGATCTTCTATGGAGCAGTTGGTCTTCATTTTGGGACGGCCACCTTTGGAACTGAAACTCACTGAGCATGGGTGATATCCAATATCAGTTGGGTTTTTCCTCAAAGGGGAAAGACTAGGATCCTCTTCAGAGATTGGCAACAAGTTGGATCGAGCCATAATCCTAGCAGATGGGAAGCAAAGTGTTGGAAAGACTTTTTGTCCGAAGAACTCTACTCCAAGTCCGATCAACTGATTTTATAAGTGAAGGGGAACTATCACACACACCTCTCTCTTGGGGCAAATTTTGAATGAAAGTTGATCAAAACGGGGGCAAATTCAAGGTGACCTAGCCATACTCACACGAGGAGACTGGCGAACTTTGGACCTAATAAGTTGACAAGTTTTTGTTGTGGAAAGAAAAGTTTGTTATAGGCTTTCTCTGGACCAGCAATGATGAGGAAACATATGAGTACGCTGGCTTGTGTTACGTGTAAGGCAGCTGATCAATGAAGGAACTGTGAAAGTTGAGTCTTGCATGAGAGACTTGGTATTTCGAACGGACGCTAAGGGACAGTTCGCGTTGAGATCGGACTAGTGCAAACTCTGGGTGCATGTGTCTGATTCAAAGAGAGCTACTTGAAGCCAAGCTCGATGTACACTTCTTGTTTTGACTGTGAGGCAACTGACCAGTGATGGAATTGTGAAAGTCAAGTTTTGCGCGACGGACATGGTGCTTCAAACAAACGCGAAGAGATAGTTCGGATGCGGATCAAACTGGTGCGACCCTTTGGCTTTCCACGAGGTCAATGGTTACATTTGGGCTGATTCAAAGAGCTACTTCAAGCTAAGTGAGAGGTGCATTGCGGAGTACTCAATCTTTGCCTACCTTAAAGAGCCAAGATGGAAAAGTATCAAGATCAGACTGGGACAAGGAGAGAAATCAAGGTGCAGAAGCAACAAGGCACGGAGTGGACCATAAAGTGGGCAATCAAACAATAAATCCTTTGGCTCAGGGAGTCTTGATACCTGTGCGAAACTGAACAAATCTGGAGCTCAGGGAGCTCAACACAAAGTGCATCAAGGACAAATCAGGAGCTCAAAGGAGTTCCAAAGTCGAAAGTCAGAAGCGACAGGGGCGAACATTTCAAAGAAAGGCCTCTGTCACCAGTTAATAAGGTTTTTGGGTTTTACGAAAGCGATCTCAAATCTACGCTTTTCCCAGACAAAGATATATTTTCAAGTTATGTAATCTTTCAGTACAAAGAGCTGAGCCTCCGACTTGTGGTGTGCCAGCTTCAATGTTAATAAAAAGTGGCCAGTAAATTGAGTACTATGCCAAGTAGCTTAAATGTATAGTTATTTTAATTGGGAGACACCTTTACTTTAATCTGACATCTGATGAGGACATTAGATTTTATAAAGGTGGGGTGGATGTTGTAAAGCTACCTTTACAAGCTTTACTTCCGGCGCCATCGGCGCCAGCTATGTCCCCGGTGCCAGCAGTGCCCCTGCTGCTCTCGGCGCCAACGGCACCGGCGCCCCTCCCGGCGCCACTGTGACCAGAATCCAGCCGACGCCAAGTTCCTATGGCTGAAAATCTTTGATCGGTTCTAGCGGAGTCCAGAGAGCTCAGATCGATGTGCAATCACCTCACACGATCTAGGCATGATAAAACGAAGCCTGGGGATCAATAAAATCTAGAGAGAGAAAATGACTTTCTAGAAAGAGAAAATCCTAGAGAGAGAAAAACATGCTTTACCAGCTTGGGTAGAGTGCTTGGTATGAGGGGGGGTGCCGAATCACACCAATACTATAGGGGAGTGCGGGTTGCGACTCAGGGCAAGCTCCAACCAAGTCTCAACCTCCCTTGCTGGAATGTTGTCATGGCTCTCGCCTTGGCATGCTAGCGCCCCGGAGACTAGGGTCGGTCACACACTTGAAATGTAACCTTCTCACATTTATCAATAAAGTGGGATTTTCCTCAAACTGACTCTGATTACCTTCTGGGTTTCAGTGTTCGGTAAAAGCGCCAGTTGTAAGGCCGCTTTCAAAATTTTTAACTTGGCACATAGCTGAGGGTCGTATCCCGGGACGCCAGCGGTATGCCGTCGGGACCATTCGGTCCGTGGCGCCAGCGGTATGCTGTCGGGACCATTTGGTCCAGAAACTGGTTGTCTCCATATCTGTCGCGGCTTGTGGTTCTGAGTGTTCCTTGCATGAACGTGAATGGGTTAAGCTCTTGGGGAACGGGCTCTAACCTGTCGGCTGAGTTGGATGGCTTGCTTGGGTGGAAGTTACCTGTTTATGGCTGTCCAGTCTGGCGTGGTGCCAGGTTGGCTTCCAACGCTCGTGACGAAGCTTTCAGTTGGTTAAGTCTGATGTAAGTCACACCGCTTGCTTAGAATGGACGTTACTCGTTTGTAACGAAGCTTCGAGTTGGTCAAGTTTGATGTATGTCAGGCGGCTTGCTTGGAGGGAAATCACCCACATCGGGACCCCCGATCTGGCATGGCGCCAGGTTGGATCTCAATGTTGGTTTTCGGAACTTCAAGTTGGTGAAGTCTGATCGTTGTTGGCGAGTTGGCTGCTTGTATGTCAAGTGGGTTTGGATGGCAAGAGTTGAAGGCTGGGAAGCTAAGTCGTGGTTCCTGGCTCCCTTTCGGATGCCTGCACTACAGTCTAGCTGATTGTTTGGTCTTGTTTATGCGATGGTAATGAGTTAGAAAATTGATTCTCTGAATTGGACACATTTTGAAATGTACTAAAAAGTGATACATGGAAAAATGAGTTTGTTACTACTACGCATGTGGATGGCCAAGCTCGAACACATAGGTTTATAGACAAGTAAGCATCCAAGATATGGAATACATAGTCTTCCAAATTGATAACATTTTAAGCAACACCCACGAGGAGCCATGACGGATCTTAAGTGTTTGCAGCCAACCTTGCAAAGAACTATCCATGGATCACAAAATTAGGTCTTAACAATGTTGTCATTAAACTTCTTGCATTTTCTTTTCTTGTGTGTACACACGTCCTGAACACCAGACCTTGATACGCGAAAAGGAACCGAACAACAGGAAATATTTGAGAGACGCAAATCTACTTAGACACTTGCTCTCGAACGGAGAACAAACAACGAATTACCTTGTGATCTATAGCTACAGAAGCACCATCAAAGAACAATGCCAAACAGGAAATGGTTATGGAAGGCGTTTTAATGACCTCTTGAGTTTAAGTAACTTTTCTTTCAAAATTGAAATCAATGCTTCTTGGTTTCCAAGGAGTCTCGAACTTGGGAAAGAAACTTTGGATTCCAAGCTAACCAACGGAGCCAACCCCGTTGGGTCAAAATCAATGAGATGTTTGTAACTCCTTTCTCAACATATCAATCAATAGAGTCTAGGAGTTTTACCCTTCGCATTATTTCGACTGCAGATTCCTGCCTTTCCTCCTCAGGATTAACATCTTCTTCTTCATCAGCTGAAGGGAGTGCATTTAAGTCCACAACACCAGCCATGTGCAGCTTCCGCAGCTCCCACCAATTATGCACAAACTAATCTCACAGATAAGATCGTGACCTCATACTCATGGACAGATGATTCTGCAGCTACTACTTAAGCTCATACATGATGCCAACTATAACAATTTCAGTTGAGCTTGTCTGATGCCTGAAAGAGCGGAAAAAAATTGTGAACAACGCTCAAAACGATCACAACTGAGTAGGAGATATATAAAAACGGCGCCGCAGCTCTAGTGGCTTCAATGATCCCAGTGCTCCAAAGACAAGCAAGTGCAGTAAACTCCCAAGGGTAGTAGCCAAGGTTCATAGAAAGAAACCACGAGTTAGGTTAAAAAACAGAACATATACTAATCCCCACGGCCAACCTCCGTACACACACACCTAATCCTTGAAAGATCATCCTCAAACACCATACACAGCCTTCAAGCTCTACCGCTTCTAAAAGCTGCTGAAGGCGCCTGCGCATGAATACAGTGATGGCGATCCATACTCTGGTGCATCATCGTGGCAAAGAAAAAATACTGGAGCAACTCAGTTTCTGCGTCGTAGATAAATATGTGGTGGAAGGGGGGGCTTACAAATAAAGGGGCGCGTGAAAGAACGAAAAAATAAAGAAAGAGAGAATTAAAGAAAGAAGAGAAGTGGTTTTTTCAGGTGGGGCCTAGCTTCACGATCAGTTTAGGTTTCCAGGTATTCTTCGCAAAGTAACCTATCAACGTCCAACAGAAAAACACCTAACCCTAACACCTTTTGTTAAGAACACCCAACCCGAATTCCTTTGTTAAAAACCCCTAACCCTAACCTCCTTCTGTTAACAGACCTAAACCCTTGACCTCATGGGTGCAATGCCCTTCTATCCCACAAACTTAAGAGGTCTTTGAGTATTATCACATGATGGTTGTTATGAGGCCCTTTGTAAGATATAATGGAGAGTCAAGAGAATGAGTCATCATATCCTTACCATGGGCCAACAAACTCCCATTGTCCATTGTCTTACATAATGTGTGTCACTAGAACTTTTTAAAAAATGAATTAAAATCATTTTCAAAATTATGTTAATGATTCTATCTCTGAAGGCTACGTATTTTCAAGATTACAATCATGAGGACTATGTATTATCAAGATCCAATTCTCAAGGTAGCGCTCCACAAGAGTGCAATTCTTTTGCTCCACTTCTAAAGTCTCTTGTGGAGTATATGAGATTATGAACTAATGTTTAATTCCATGTTCTTTACAAAAGGAATTAAGCTCACCAGATTTAAATTCACCTCCACTGTTTTCTAGTTTGATTTTTCCCAAACTTCTTAAATTCAACAAAGAAAGAAAATGCTTCAGATTTATGCCTTGCAAAACAAACCCAAGTCCTTCGAGAAAAATCATCAATAAATGATTGAAAGTAGGATAGTGATTGTGTTTGGGCCGGTCCCCAAAGAGCATAGTGTATTAGCTCCAATACATCTTTCGCAAAATAGGTACTTGCTTTGAATCTTACGAGACAAGAGGATGAATCATTATATACTTACCATGGGCCGACAAACATCTATTGTCATGAATTTTCAAGATTCCATCCATGAGCGTTAGGTATTTTAAAGATTCCAATCATGAGAACTTTTTATTTTAAGGGCTAAAAATAATAGCCAATCAAATTTATAAAAAATAATGAGATACTTTTATTATGCCCTAGGTGATGGCGAACTCAAACTAGACATGAAAGATTTTAGTAGACACATGTAATTGCCGTTTGGCTGATTTTAAGGCCCTATATTATTTTGCATAATATAGGGCCCATCTTTTTTGTTCGTTTCTAATCGAAATAAGAGAGAGAGAGAGAGAGAGAGAGAGAGAGAGAGAGAGAGAGAGAGAGAGAGAGAGAGAGAGAGAGAGAGAGAGAGCACGGGGGAGAGAGATTTTGCATGCAATTGCTTTAAGAGCTGAAAAATATTTTAGGTGTTGTGGCTCCAATTGCAACTCCTCAAATCAGCATGTACTTAATAACTGGCAATCATCTACGAAGTGGCTATGTTCTTTTTGGAATTGCCTTGAAATGATAAATGGAAAGTGGTGGAATTCGTTGTGCCTGTAAAATCTCTATTAGTGTTGTAGGCAAAGAATTCACTTGTGCTTCTTGAATCTGTAACAACCCTTTTAAATTTGTACGTTGGACCTGCTCATAAATTTACAAAAGCTGGTTGAGCAAACAACACTCAAAATTTGGTTTATAAGTGTGCTCAAAATTGTTGATACTATCTTTGAATCTCTGCTTGAATTCAAACGGGTCTACATGAACAAATACTAACTTGTTGAGGCAAATTTCAGATAAAATATTGCCCAAATTTTTGTCGTGATAGATGGCAAAGGTTAACCTTTGAAAAACCCTGGAAAATCACATTGAAGCTACTTGACACAGTTTGTTGGTTCTGCTAGAAACAATGTGCTGAAGAACTTTCTCAAAAACGTTGTTTTCTTGATGAAGCACGGGGGGAGATACAAGACTGCACTTAGTTCCTCTTGACAAAGCTGGAGATTAGAAGGCAAAAAATATATTGACCTATGGGTAAGAGGTGATTTATACCCCCGCAATCCATTGGTAGATGCTCCTCGTAAATTTTTTGACGTACATAGTTTGTTAAGGTTCGTTGGGGATGGTGGTAATGGACTCCTTGGCTATTGTCAAGCGATAGATTCTCAAAGAATCCAAGCTCAGACATTGGCAAATACGACAAACATTCATATCTTGAGTATGAATGCCAATTTAAAGTAGACTAAAATCTTTTAAAGCCTTTATTCATAATCCAACAAGGTAGAGTATAACTGAAAAGTAAAATACATTACTATAAAGCACCATAAAGCATAACCACTTTCAAGACGTCCAACTAATACATGCCACCATCCCACACAACAAAATTGCACAAGTTAGTTACGTGAGGAAGACAAGTGTCATAGCTAAACGTCAGTTGTTATTCATGTCCAAAAGAAGTTATACTACTTAACAGCTTTGAATAGCAATTAGAAACATAGTCCAGTCTTCCCAAACAAACATTGTTTTGGCGATAGGCCAAGTCGTTATATCACCGTATCAGGGCGAGTGCCATGTTGATCAACTTACGGGCAGTTAGTCCATATCAGTTCGTTTTAGTTTTAACAAGAGTATGAAAAGTTTTAACCGTTTACATTTTGCTTATCCAAAAGACTTGGTGTGGACACGTGTGCTAGTATTAGAGCAAATCCATGCTATGCTAACCCAAGTGACCCTTACAGAGCAAGGTGTGTCACGCACTACTGTCCATACTCCTAAGCATATCCATGCTTTCCAGTTGTATCTCACCAAAGGTCTAAAGTAACACGTAACATGGTAGGGTACAATAATGTCATAATTGTTATATAGGGATCATATAACAACCATGGTATGGGGACATTGCTTCGGATAGACATGATTAGTTATTTAGTAAATGATTTCCAGTGTCTTTACTACGTATTAGGGCATATCCGTGCCATTCTAATTCTTTCATAAAAACAACGTATCTTACGCATTTCCATGATGTCTAAGATCGTCTTATTGGAGTCCTTACAGTAAGGTTCTGACAAGAGTTTCTTTGAGAATTCGTTAGTAAATTTTGCTTTTTGGAAAATAATATCTTTTTCTTAAGTCGTTTCTTTAGCAAACAGGAGGAGGTGTATTGAAGAGACGTAAGAAAAAAAGGTTTTTGTCATAAACTACTTTTGTATATTGTAGAATTTGCATCTGAATTGATAACGAGAAGTCATACCTTAATGTTTGTAGACGGGGCTTCTTGAGGAGCTGCCATAGTTGTTTTTTTCGTAAAAGTATTATCTTTATATCATAACGACTAAAAAAATGGTCTTTTTAGTCCATGGCTGTTTAAGAGTAGAAAAACGTTTAGATAGAGTAAACAGAGTGCATTAAATTTTATGCTTTGTAAAGTTTTAGTAAAGCATACCTTCGCTTTGAGTACAACAATGCTTGGTTCGAGTAAGAACCAGAGCGTAGAAGGAAAAAGGCCGTAGTGAAAGATGTCGCTACATTATCACATGCACCGATAACAGTTTAGTATCGTAGGATGAGATCATGAGTGAGTCCCCATGAGAACTCTCTTCCTCCTCTTGTCCAATTTGGCTTGACCTTGAAGCATTCCGAGGCATAGTGCCCCATCTTGCTACACTAGTAGCACTTGATCTTAGATTTGTCCTTCTTGGGCTTGACTTGTGATGATGATGTTGCAGAAATTGGAGGATCGGTCCATTCAATTTTTTGGTGCGTGCACTACTGGTGACTTAGTAGGCGAACACAAGAACATAATAATTTTAGAGTGGTAGCGGAAGCGATGAGCAAAAAACCAGACAAAACAATTAGATGACTAGATAGAACATAGAAAAGCATTGCAGTATTGAATCTATTGAGGGTATTTGTTTAAATTCTAATTTCAAATTTGTTCATTTATGCAAAAATTTGTTGTAAATCGGTTTACCATGAAGGAGGAGTAGAAGTATGCATATTCTAACAATATTCAATCATAACTAGAATTATTGGAGAGACATGGATTAAAAATCTATTGGAATGCTGCTTCTAAGGTATGGCTTCTTAAAGGTACATTTTAACTTCACTACATTCATGTGGTCTAGCTCTCACTCTCACCACATTGCTTAGAGAACTTATTCATCTTCGTTGCACACAAGTATCACTATCCCAATCCCATGCATCACAGTCACATGAGTCCGATGTCCATGGCCATGACGAGGACGACTCAACTGGATCTAATTTGGTATTTGAAAGAAGAAGGGTTTGGAGAGTGAGCACAGAAGTAGAAGACCACCGAGGTGTCAAAAAGAGAGGCCTATGAAGCAAAAAGGGCTTCAAGGTAAAGAAGAAAGGCAAGCGAGGAGGAACCTTCTATGGCCTTGTTACATTCACTTATTTCAAACTTGAGCATTTATCCAGAGAATCTTGAAATGCGTTGAAGAACACAGAAAGAGAGAAATTGTAGTAGAAGACCCTCGAAAGTAGAACAAGCAAATCTCCTCTCCACAAAAGAGAAGCCTGCAAGCACATAAAACCAGAACGAAGAAGCGAAAAGAAAAAGAATAGCCAAGAGCTTCCTACACAAATCCGCCAGTTGATTGTGAAAATCCCTAACAAAAGTCAGAGAAAACTAAAGCCAGTAGTCCATCCTGCAAACGCCATCGCCATCGCACTTGCTCCTGCTCCGCCATTGTGCTTGCTCCCGCAGAAGACCATTTTTTCCCTTGATACTATTTCACTATGTCTCTTTTTGTCATTCTCAAAATTTTATCAAATCATTCATATTCTCACTATAATTTTATACATGTGTAAATATACAACATCATTTGTTTGACAAGTATTATAGATTATTTCAAAAAAGAGAATTGAAAACTTTCTTCAAGCTCACATTCTAAATTGGTACCTTATCAAAATTCATGAGATGTACCTTGGAATTTGGAAGTATTGTGAGTCCAAGCAATGCTCGAGAAAACCAATAAAGTATAGGAATGTAATTGGCAAGTTTTCTCAAAAATCGTTAAATATTTGAAGAATTTTTATACAAGCATATAAACCCTACTGTTAGAAGATTTTGGTGAAGATTCTTATAACAGATGATTTTGGTAAAGATTCTTCTAACGGATTACAGGATGTTCGTGTGAGCTACGAGGGGACTGTATCATTCAATTCAAATATGGAGGAATCAAAACGTTTCCATTGCTCCACTGACAGCACATTCAAAAGTTAACTATCAAATGAGCTAGCAGGGAAAAACTGGCTTCTCCTCATCAAGTTGGTATGAAGAAAGTTCAACCTTTGATCTTATAACAAATGCTGAAAGTGCCCAACGAATATCGCATGTAACCATGCTGCCGAACTACACCAAAGAACGTTGACAAAAAACCAAAAAGAAGTTCCAGAATCCAGATTCACTGAGAAAGTCAATATCAGAAGGTCAACAAGATTGCAGACCGACCAACGAGTGAAGGCAAAGCCCGACGTCTTCCCAACAGATTTTTACGACAACGAGAATAAAAACATGACCAAGTCAGCATACGAGTTAGATCTATCAGTAATATAATGTCAGACACTTAAATGGTGCATTGTACTCGTAAGCCAAAAGCACGAGAAGAAGAGATAGATCTAAAATACCAATGGGTCAAAATAAGCAAGGACCCAAGTGGTTCTAAAATGCAATTTGGATTTTAAATTTTTTATGATAGTCAAGTTACTATGGCACATGGTTTTTGGGTGAACCAAAAATCCTAACCTTAACTTTGTCTATAAGTAGGGATGTGACACCATTTTGTAATCACTTTTCATTTGCAAGAAGAGAGAGAGAGAGAGAGAGAGAGAGAGAGAGAGAGAGAGAGAGAGAGAGAGAGAGAGAGAGAGAGAGAGAGAGAGAGAGAGAGAGAGAGAGAGAAGTAAAGCCTCTTCCTCCTACTTTTCTTTTTATGTGAAGTCCTCCTTTTTTGACATTGTATGTTTACTTGTGGATTGATGAATGTTTGAATGTGTTTTCTAATCATGCTATCACAATAAAGAAGATCATTAGCACAAGCTTTCATCCTTCTAATCCACAAAAACACACAATGGTGAAATATGAGTTAGACATAATTCTTGAGAGATAACTATGATCTATTAGGTAGCTTACTTTCATTGCTCCCCTCCCTTGAGAAGATAAGCCTCAAGAGGAGAAGGTTTAGATCTCAAAGAGCCTAAAAAATCCAAGAAAGGCCAAGATCCAAGAAGGGAATCTTCTCATATCAAAACCTCAAAAAGAGTCAAGAAGGGTGTCAAGCACCATATCTCCAAACTGAGCCATTTCATCTTTAGATCTCAAGCCAAGATTGACACCCTTGGTAGGCTTAGTTTCCATTTAGTTTTGTAGTTTAACCCCCTCCCCATTGGATCGAAGCCCGTACTACATGACGACTCACCCGGTTGGAGATCCAAATCTTAACCTTGCCCTCATGATCACGATGATTGGAGAGGCACGAAAAGGGTTTCAACATTTTTTTGGTGTCGTTGCCGGGGAGAAGGTGCTAAGCTACTATTTAGATGGGTTTTAGTTTTCATTTTGTTTGAATTTTTTTCTTGTTTTCTCAAAGGTTTATTACTCGCCGACAAGATTTTATCTGTTTTTTCTTTATTATTTTTATTCACCACTTTTCCAGAGAGCTAGGCTCCAGACACTGTTCTGTGAGCTTGGCAAGTTATAAACTTTAACTCGCCATTAGAGACTTTACTCGCCCTGCAGCCTATTACTTGACAAACCCACTTTTTTACACTTTTCCTTTGCTAACTTTACTCGCCATCAGAGTAGAGTGATCAACAAGCTCAAGGACATCTTCCTGGTGACCAGCGAGCTATAACTTATTACTCGCGCTCAGAGCCATTACTCGTCATTTTGAATTCTTTGTCCAATTTTTTGGTTCCCACCCTTTTATTACTCGCTAGTTACAACTCGCCATATGAGTTTTTTTCATTTTCTGTTCATCAACTTTGCTCGCTATCAGAGATGAGGTGTGTACTCATACTGATCTATGTTCCTGGTGATCGGCGAGTTATAATTTATTACTCGCCATCAGAGCCATTACTCACCATCAGTTCCTCATTACTCGCCATCTTCACAGATTGTTCTGATTATCATTTTTAGCAAATAGATGGCTTGGTCAGTTATAATCTTATTACTTGCACCTACTATTACTCATCTAGTATAACTTGCCATCAGAGAAATTCTAGAATTTCTCTTGATCCTTTTATAATCAGAACCCATCTATAATTTTCTGTATTTTGTTTTCCCAATTGTCTTTTAGATTTACAATTACACCTCTTTGCGTCCATCCATCCGACTTTTGTTTTGATTCTGATCTGAGATTCATCATTGCATCGGTTAGATCCTTTATAAGATCCAACATCTGACCACCTATACATCAAAAGCATCTACAAGAAATATACTTGAGAAAAAAGAATTAGAAAAAGGTCAAAAACATCAGAAAGATGAAAAATACTAATATAGTCCCAACATCCATTTCATTGTATGCATATGAGATTCGGGAGGTGATTATCCACCCTGGATCCCCCTGAACTCAAGGAATTCATCAACGTACTCATCGAAATATTACTCGAACCAGTTGACGTAGATTTGCCACCAATGGACAATCCTAGGCCATTTGTGTCTCATGCAGTTTGAAAATTTTCCAAGATCGACCTTTCAAGGTTTGATGGCAAGGGAGATCTGCGGCGATTTCTATAGATCTATGGTAGAGCCTATGGAGATGACAGCCCACAAGAGCTATCAAGATATTTCAATCTGATACTGCTAAAGATTGGTATTTCAATCTTGAGCAGAATGAACACGATGATTGGAATATTTTATAGGCTGAATTTATCACAAGATTCACCTGCTTTCTTTTCGATCCATTCTTGTAATTAGGTGAATCCGTATGAATAAGAAGAATGAGTCTCTACGTGATTATATTGAGTGTATTAAAAGATTGCGTGGTGGATGTGACCCTGATAGTGTCCCAGACCATATTATCCTGACATGGTTCATGGCATGACTACCCAAGGAAATCAGGCAACAAATGAAGCGAAGAGACAAATACGTGTCTTTTCAAGCAGCCTGCACCGATGCCATCAAGAGAGTTGATGATAGTGAGAGCACTAGTTTGGACTCTGATAACTCTGATAAGGAAAGAAGACGTAGAAGGGAACGAAGAGCCAAACGTAAGGATAAGTTGCACGATGACGCTTCTGTCTCTACTTTCAATAGCGTCGATACCATCATATTTGCCATGGAGAGGCTGCACACGCAAAGCAATGAGCAAATCAAAAAGTTCACAACCGACCTTACCACGATAGTAGACCAAAAGCTGAAAGGCATGCAACCAAGCCCTACCCACGTCTATCTAAGGAGAGAAGCCACCTGGTGTCCACACTGCTAGGGCAACCACACAAGAAATGAGTGCCCGTAGTTGAGACACAGACTGGAGCGACCTGCACGATACTACCATATTTGTAATATGAGCCGAATGCCACTACAATCTCTGGAACCAAGCAGCCCATGACCAGCTCCACACCCTGCTCCATTGGCACAACGTGAAGGTGCCCTATCCCATCCGCCGCCTAGATTGGCGTTACCACCCATTCCCCCAAGAACCCAAGGTTCAATAGTACGAAATCCGCAACCAGCTGCTCAATAGCTGAATATGGTCGAAGTGACCGAAGAACCCTACTATCCTGAGGGAGAAGCACGTGACTCAATTCTAGTGCATTTCATAGATGGTACGAATGGAGACTTAATGCTGATCTACGCCAATCAGCTCAAAGGTACATGATCTTAGATGACATAGCAATCATGATGTCACAAGCATAGAAGGAATTTGATCAAAATCAGGAACTAGTGGAATAAGTCTTCGAAGGACCTGTGAGAATAAATCCCATGAACTTAGCTGAGATGAGGTAGACGAAGAAGAGAAACGTGTCTATGTGGGAGAACAGTTGACACCCACTGAATTCACAAGGTTAAGTGCATTGTTGGTGGAATATAAGGATTGCAAAGATCTGAAGGGTATACCACCAACAGTAGTCTAGCATACCATACCCTTGGTGGATGGCGCAGTCCCCAAGGTAAGCAAAATATTATCGCTGCAATCCTAACTACACGGAGCTGATTAAATAGGAGTTGCAAAAACTATTAGATGCTGATTTCATTTATGAAATTGAGTACCCATAATGGGGGTCACCTATGGTTATGAAACCCAAGAAGAATGGCAAAACGCGGATCTGTGTGAATCTGAAGGCACTAAACCCGGTTACAAAGAAAGATCATTTTCCCTTACCTTTCACAAAATGTGTTTGGATCGAGTGGCAAGAGAAGAGGCCTATAGTTTTTTGGACGGCTTCAACGACTACAATCAAGTAAAAATAGTGCCGAAAGATTAGCACAAGACAACATTTGCCACCGAATGGGGAACCTATGCCTACAAAGTGATGCCGTTTGGACTTTGCAATGCCTTGGGCACCTTTCAACGAGTTTATGCAGTCGACATTTAAAGAGCACCTACAAAAGTTCCTAGAGATATTCTTGGATGATCTACGAATGCACAGACCAAACTCAGAGCACTATCCAATTTGGAGAAAGTGTTGAAACCGTGAATATCAGATCTCTTTGAATCTAGAAAAATATCAATTTTGGGTGACACATGGCTTGATATTGGGCCACATAGTATTAAGACACAGAATTGCCACTAATTTATCAAAGATTAGGACCATTGTTGATCTACCACCACCAGGGACGATTCGTGGGGTCTATATTTTCATGGGTCACGCTAACTACTATCGGATCTTCATTTTAGATTTTGCGGAGTTAGCAAGGCCAATCTACAAGCTGACAATAGAACCACATTGAAAAATGGAAGCCCTACAGCCTTTCTAGAAGCTTAAAGATGCATTGGTCCTCAACACCAATATTAAGACCGCCAATTGGTCCATAGAATTTCATGTGTATACAGATGCATCAAAGTATGGGATTGGATCTGTCTTAACCCCCAGCCAAGAGAGTGCAAAAAAGATTTCTCAATCCGATTTGCCAACCGACAACTCAGTGACTCAGAGATAAACTATTCTACCACAGAGGAGGATGCATTAGCTATGATCTATGCAGTTAAGAAGTTTAGGCATTATTTGATGGCCACTCATTTGGCATTTTACATGGACCATCAGCCCTTGTTTTGTCTTGTTAATAAAACTTGCAACACAAGATGAATTACTAGATGGTTGCTGCTATTGTTGGAGTATGATTTTTGGATAATGGTTCACAAGGGCAAACAACATTATATGGTAGATCATGTGTCACAAATTAAGGGAAGGAAACTGCAACCCATCCCAATGATGGGCTACATGATGCTGTCTTATTTTACATTGATACGGTACTAGAATGAACCGCAGACATAGTTGAATATCTTATGTGGGGCCAACCAAATAAGTCACTACCCAAGGTGGAATAGCGGAAATTGATTCTAAACGCTAGACCCTATCAGCTGTTTGCCGGCCAACTTTATCGACAAGGATCTAACAATATCATTCGAAGATGTATTCTCCCACATGAGGCCACCCAAATTATATCATTATCTCATGAAGGCATAGGTGGTGGTCACTTTGCATCTGACATTACAGTTCAAAAGATCTTGCAATTAGGGTGTTGGTGGCCAACGATTCATAAAGACACAAAGGAATACTTGAGAAAATGAGCTAAGGGGCCGAAAAGATTGAATTATGATGTGTGCCAATGAGCTAAGGGGCCGAAAAGATTGAATTATGATCTATTGCATCCAGTTCGAGCTCAAGCACCATTTGAGAAGTGGGGATTGAACTACACCCGTCCAATTCGTCTAGCTGCAAGGAGTTCACAAGCTCAATACATCATAGTGGCTATGGATTATTGCACCAAATGGGTAGAAGCCAAGGTAGTGTGAACATTTAATGCTAGAGCTACGACCAAGTTCCTCTATGGAAACATCATTGTGCGCTTCAGATGTCCAGTAGAGATAGTCAACGATCGCAAAAGCCATTTTGTCAATGAGACCATCAAGGTCCTATTGGAGGAATTCTTCATGATCCATCGGTTCAGCACACCTTATTATCTGCATGGTAATGGGCAGGTGGAATCATCCAACAAGACCTTGTGTAGCATTATCACAAAAACAGTAGAAGCTAGCAGATCTGATTGGGAGCACAGGTTACATGCTGCGCTATGGGCATTCAGGACAACATACAAGGAAAGCACTGATCAAATGCCATTTCAACTAGTTTACGGTTAGGATGCAGTTATGCCAGTGGAGTTTCTGGTACCTTCATTGCGAGTTGCCACAACACAACGCCTTGACGAGTCCAAATCTCTACAATTGTGCCATGAAGCATTATACAAACAATGTGAAACACGCTTATTAACTGTGCATGCATTGATGATTGAGAAGACACGACGCAAGGCATGGCATGATCGCCAGCTACATAAGAAGGATCTTCAATCTAGAGATTTACTCCTCATGTATAAAACCAAGGCAATCAAAGAGAAATTGAAGTTCACAGACGAAGGCCTGTACCGTGTCAAGGAGATCCTCAGCCATGGAGCCATGAACCTCGAGCAATTGGATGCGACACCATTTGATACACCCATCAACGGTAGTTGACTTCACCTCAGTAACATAGATCCGGCTCGGTGATGGTGCACACTGGATCAGATTAAGCCTTATCAGAAGTCATCACAGCCAAATCTAGTGAAATCAAGATAGATCTCAAGAGATCTAGTCAGACCAAGCAAAATCCATCAAGATTCAACAAGATCAGACAAGATCTGGGGACATATCAAGAAAGATCTAGCAAGATCCAAGTAGGATCTAGATCCATATGGGATCACAAGGGTAGCAGATCATTATCAGTTCCCACTTAACCTCTAAAAATGCAGATCTCATTTGAATATCTCAAAAAAAACACCAAATTAAGGTGAAAATCACTTAAACTAATGAATTAACTACTAAATTTTCATAAGAACCTTCATAGAAGCTTCCATAGCCAGATCTGACCCAGATGGACCCACAAAAATCTCTGCAAAGGTTACTTGTAAAAAATCAGCTAAATTTGAGTCCTTGCGAAGGTTCTATGGTCACCGTCGAGATTGTCTCTAGTGATCGACCCCAATCTCCCACTGCCCAACCAAAAACCTCATCAAACCCTATGTAACAACACTCGTCCCAGAAATCCAAGTCAAAACTAACAATGGTTATTTGATAGAAGCTATCAATGACCCCACTATCCAGGCCGCTGCTCACTTGTTGAGAATAACTTCTTGGTTGTGTCAACTTTCTGAAAGGACTGCATTCAGTCCACCCTCCTGAGCCAAATGATGGAATCCTTTATAGAATTCCCAAATCCTTCGGTTGTGCCTTATGACTGGCATACCTGTTGTGGGTATTCCCAACACATTGTAAATAGATAAAATCGACCAATAAAATGTGTTGTGAGGGCATGGCATTCTGTGCGTATAAGCCCATGGCTCAATGAGCATGCAAGTTAAGTTGTAAATAAAATAATAGACTTGGGTCTCTTTGTAATTAAAATAAAACTTGAGGACCAAAGTCAATTTTAAACTTGAGTTTACTTTTTTAGAGTTGGGTCCAATTTTGGACTCACATGAATCTTGTGATTTCCAATGTACTTTATGTGGACCCTTGGATCAAGTTGGATCTAAGATGAATGGATATGATCAATGTAAATATTAGCCAATAGGATTTTGGGGCAAGGGCCTTCCCCATTTATAAAAAGGCACCATTTGTACTCTATTTCGATGCTTAATGAGGAGGAGGAAACTCTACCAATTTTTGGAGAGAAGCATCCTCATTTGCTATTCATTACTTGCTAATGCTTTTGATTGTGTTTTCCATTGCTTTCTAATTTCATGTTTATTGGTTGTCTTAGTTAATGTTTCTCCATTAGCAAGCATAAGGAGCATTTGAGCTAACCTCCACTCTCACTCTCTATCTCTCTCTTTCTCTCTTCTCTTTTTAATCTCTTCTAATCTTCCCTTTCCTTTCACCTACAATCATGATGAAGGTAGTTTAGGAGAGTAGAGTTAGTGGAAGTAGTGTTAGTGGTGGTAGAGTTAGACGAAAAGTAGGGAGCTAACTAAAAGTAGCATCCATGCATAATTAGGTGCCTATCTAGTGAACTAACCCTTGTTGACATGCGGAAGGGCTACCACGATAGCAAATATTCGGCCCTACAGTGGCGCCATTGCCGGGGATAGGTTTCCACTAACTAGTGTAGCTGTATTTTAGCTATTTCTTGCTTTTTAGAGTAGTTTTAGGTAGATTCTTGGGTGTTTAGAGTTAGTTTTCTGTATTATTTTGTGTTTGGACTGTTCACAGCTAGCGGAGGAGGTGTGAGAGGGTAGAGGAGGCCCTGAATAGCCTCTAAGGGCTTGAAACCCAAACCAACCAGATGAAGCAACTCACACATGTTGTCTTCAACAAGGACATTTTCAAGGACTGGCACAAACAAAGTGATGACGACAAGAATTATGTTGCTGACTAGTTGTATATAGAGTTTCCAGTCTCCTCCTATGACAATATGCAGTTTTCTTATGGTTTTAATTGCATGAGATTTAACTTCATAATGCAATTTTTTGATAACAATTACAAAAAAATGATTTTACTCACCAATTTCAGAAGAAGTGGTTCAAAAGACTCGGCACACAAATTTTCTTTTGCATAGATTTTCCAAGAGAATTTAAAATCACAAAAAAAATCTAAATCCTTGGTGATTTTGAATAATTTGATAGGACCTGGTCAATACATTCTCTAGAAGTTTTTTAGGCTAATTTAATTTAAATCTTCTATGTATGCATGCCATCCAAGGTAGAATCAAACTTATGTCATAAAAAATCAACATAGTTTAAGAATGAAATCTACATATGCATCTTTTTCTAATCACTAGTTTTTTGAAACATGTGAAGGATGTGGGCTTCCAAAAAACATACATTTGGTTTGTTTTTAAGTTAGGAAAATTTATGTTCAACAAAGATGGTTAAACAATTTACAACCCCAAGTTTTTTAGTATGTAGGATTCATTAGTTTTGACCAAAAAATATATGAAATTGTATAAACTTAACATGTAAGCGAGGTAGGGTTTGAAGGGAAAAAATGATAATAAGAAGCTTTCAAAACAAAACTATGTAGAGATTTTATGGCTAGGTGTTATCTCTTGAATTTTCATAGGGTTAAGTCTTTGATCAAAGGCTAATTGTGTGGAAACCTGAGCACAGGGGCGTGAAGAGGCTTAGAACTCGCACGCCATGCCTGCCTGTTTTACTTGGTATAAAGATCGAGAGGGGTTTTGGTTAATTTTTTTTTTGCATGGGCTTTTATTGGCATAATGCCTTGCTCAATAAGATGCCTTGACCATTAGGAGCATAATTTCAAGCATACAAAAGCATGAGGTGTTTAGGAACATGTATCTCACCAAAATCTAAGATTTTAGTCAAAGAGTCTTCACTTCCAGGATTTGATATCAACAATTTATAAGATTCAAATATGGGGGACATAAGATAAATTTACAATAAGTTTTTGAGAGCAATGAATCGATCTCTCTATTTCTAGACTTCACTTCAACCGGTGCTATAATATGATTCCTCATCCATAAAATCACTTTTTGCTTTATAACGAAGGAAATGGACGTGCCTCACCTAGCGCAATCTGTCCATCTCTGGGTTTTTTTTTTTCACCGTAATTTTTTTTTTAAGCACCTTTGTGCGAAAGATGCGTGTAAATTTTTTTTTGCATGCATCTTCCGCGCAAAAGGTGCATGCTAAAAAAGCAAAAACTGAATGACGCCTCCTCCGGGCATTCCACCCAAGAAGGGCTTTCGCCCTCGGGCCGTGGCCCGAGGGCGGAGTCCCTTCCCCCCCCCCTTTCATAAATAGCATTCATATCATGTCTCTCATCCATGATCCATGAGTATAGTTCATATCATATGTGAAACATTTCATTTGGGTCCAGATTTTAGCTATAATTGAGTTCAAATTTAGGGAACTTGATCAACTATGACGGCTCAAGAATTTGAATTGTTGGGTAAAAATTTCTTGTTGAAGAACAACGCCCCCATCAAAAAGCAAAGAGGCAATAATATCATATGCTCCACTGTCGGATGATGTATCATAAACCATCCGCATCTGCAGCGACGGATGATGTATCATAAACCATCCGCATCTGCAGCGAGCACGATGGCCATATTGAAAGGACACCTATGATGCATTATCGAAAGATCGAGATCGAGATCGAGAGAGAGAGAGAGAGAGAGAGAGGCTGCGGAAACACCCACGAAGACATGCATAACGAAATGCAAATACATTTCAGCTCACTTTTGCTCTTCTTTTGAAGATGAGGGATTTTTTTTTTTTCCAATCATCCGTAAAAGAGCAAAAGGAGGAGGATGGACGTGGCAGGCATGAGGAAAGGGCCACGAACTTAGCCATGCTTCGGTGTAATGTTAATTCGTATTTGTTTCTAGAGGATACTCCACGAGAATAGTGGTCCAAGCCCTATTGTCCTCTAGGGGTGGTTGCCCCAACTCACATCTCCCTAGGTACGAGTCGATGTTACCATGTCTTGGGAAGGACATCACATAAGATCGTATCGGCTTACTCGATGTTACCATGTCTTGGGAAGGACATCACATAAGATCGTATCGGCTTATAACTCCCACAACTTTCACACCCTCCCATGCATACCAACTTTAGCACCTTTCAACAAAGAAAGTTTCTAGAGTGATAAGCATTTTCTCATGCCTCAAAATTGCACTTTCAAGGTGCATTCTTTTTCAACTTAACAATTCAACAATATACGAGAAGCCAACTACTGCACGAAGCCCAAAATTAAAAAAATGGTGAAGATGCAATGAAGGAGGAGTTTATCCATGACTTTGAGGTGCCTAGAAAGCTAAACAAGGTGATATGTAATGATCATGAGAGGCTATGCCTTGTAGATAGTGTTTTCTTTTGAGAGTTTTCAAACACATATACAGTAATTGGTGGAGGTTGGCTAGGGAAAGTGCTAGGAGATATTTTTAAGTCGTATATCTCCTCTACGTAGGTCACCCTCCTCTCTAGTACCTTTTCATGCAATCACTTTTAGCAAACATACCCTCAACATTTATGTAGTCATAGGTCCAAAAAAAAGATAGTTTTTAAAAATACAACCCTATAGAACTAAGGAGTGCAAGAAATAAATTCAAATAAATGAGTTTAGGGTTTAGGGTCAAACAAAATAAGTCACTCTTTACATTCAACCATAGATAAATAAATTAAATTACACCCTAATAATTGTTAAAAAACCAGATATACAACATCAAGCATTCACCATAAGCAATCATGACAAGAAGGCGGAAGAAGAACACACACAATCACACTATCACCCTAACTCATATATGTAAAAATGTACAAATAAACCCTGAACCCTGATAGAGAGAGAAAGCCTACGAGTAGACTAATAGACTAGCCTACGGCTAATGACAGCTGGTCACATATGTTAACATTAATGTACATCGTAAACAGTAACAATGAAGTTTATCATTGATTTATAACACTCTCCCTCAATGATAAAATTACATTCTTCTACTCCTAATAGAGTATCAAACCTCTCAAATTTACATCTACCTAATGACTTAGTAAAAATATCTGCCATTTGATCTTCAGATTTACAAAAAACAAGATCAATGGCTCCATCAAGAATTTTCTCTCGAACAAAATGGTAGTGTATTTCGATGTGCTTGGTTCAAGCATGTAAAACTGGATTTTTGGCAAGGTGAATGCAACTTTGATTATCGCAAGATATAGTAGTCGCATCCACCCGTGGTTGACCTAAATCCACAAGCAATCTTCATAACCACACTGCTTCTTGTGTAGCATTGCTGAGTGCTCGATATTCAGCTTCCATCGATGATAAGGCTACAGTGTAGGTTGCTTTTTGCTGCTCCATGAACTTGTAGCTGTACGATAACTGAATGTATGACCACTGGTAGATCTTCTGTCATCAATATTACCTGCCCAATCGACATCTGTATAACCTACCAACATTGGTGCTTCAGACTGATCATACTTCAAACCAAAATTCAATGTCCCTCGAATGTATCTGAGAATACGTTTAGCATACTTCCAGTGTGCTTGACTAGGATCTTGCATAAATTGACTAACAACACCAACAGCATAAGAAATATCAGGCCGTGTGTGTGTCAAATAAATCAAACTACCCACCACCAGCTGTCTATATAAATAAGCATCCACTTTCTCATATTCATCATCATATGCAGTAAGCTTCATGTTGACATCCATAGGTGTTCTCAAAGGCTTACAATCCTGCATATTGAACTTATAAAGAAAATCTCGTGCATATTTGCTTTGTGTAAGAAAGACCATGTCTTCCTTTTGCCATACTTCAATGCCAAGACAATAGTGCATCAATCCTAGATTCAGTCATGTCAAAAGCATTGGAAAGATCTGATTTGATTTCATCGATTAACTTCTCATTACTTTCTGTAATAATGAAATCATCCACGTACAAGACAATGAACACTATATATGAATCTTGCCTTAGAATGTAAAGATTAGGATCAGCATCGCTCTTTACCATTCCTCTTCACTTGAAGTGTTCATCAATGCAAGAGTACCATGCCCGTGGGGCTTGCTTCAATTCATAAATGGCTTTGTCAAGCTTACAAACAAAATGCTCTCTCCTTGGCTCAACAAATCCTTGAGATTGTACTAAGTACACCTCTTCATCTAGCACTCCATTAAGAAAATCAGATTTAACATCCATTTGCTGGATCTTCCAACCATAGAAAGCAGAAATAGCAATGATAGAATGTATAGTCACCATCTTAGCTATGGGTGCAAAGGTTTTTTCAAAATCAATACCTTCTTGTTGCTCAAATCCTCTCGCAACCAACCGTGCTTTGTACTTGTTGAGCTGCCCATCTGCTCCATATTTGACCTTATAAATCCATTTGCAAGTGATAGGCTTCTTACCATCGTAGCTCAACCGAATTCCACGTCCTCTTTTTCGATATGGCTTTCATTTCTGTTTCCATAGCTGCATGCCACTCCTTGTGCTCCTTTGCTTCATCAAAAGTTTTTGGTTCTTGAGCCTTGAGCACAGAGCCCATCAGGGCTAGATTCATCTCTAATCTTGTAGGAGGTTTTCAATTTCTACTTGATCTTCTAAGCTCTCCCTGCTCACTTGATTTGGGAGTATCTCTCTTATTAGCATCACTTGTTACTGACAAGTATCACTTAGGCACTCTCCTAGGAGTCTCATTATTAACCCTGTCTTTTTCCATTGGCTCTTCCATATCGACACCAACTTCTTCCTTCACTTGCACTTTAGCTTTATCATCAAAAGGATCAGTTGTCAATTTTATCAGGTCATTTTGATCCATCTCATCAAAAGTAGCATCTCTGGAAATCATGATCTTTTGTGCATCTGTGTCATACATCCTGTATGCCTTGGTTCTTTCATCATATCCAAGAAAAATACACTTAACAGCTTTTGCATCTAGCTTCTTTCATTTTTCATCAGGCACATGAGCGTAAGCATCACAACCAAATACTTATAAATGAGAAAGATTAGGTTTCTTTCCAATAAAAGCTTTGTAAGGTGTCTTACCCTCACCGATTCAAGATATGAGTAGCTGTGTTGCATGCTTCTGCCCAAAAAGTATTTGGCAAACCCTTTCTCTTAAGCATTGCCCTAGCCATCTCCACAATGGATCTGTTTTTCCATTCTGCAACGCCATTCTGTTGTGGTGAATAGGGTATAGTAGTTTATCTCTTGATCCTCTGATCCTTGCAAAAATTTATGAACTCTATTGAAAAATACTCACCGCGACCATCTGATCTGAGGGTCTTAATATAACAACCTGTTTGTTTTTCAACTAGAGCCTTGAACTCTCTAAACTTGGCAAAAGCATCAAATTTCTTGCTTATGAAATAACTCCAAATATGTCTACTATAGTCATCAATAAATGTGATGAAATAGTAACAACCACTAATGGACCTAGTTTGTATTGATCCACATAGATCACTATGAACAAGATCAAGAATGCCATTGGCTCTTCTTGTTCCATCTTTGGGAAATCTCTCTCTATGCTGTTTTCCCAAAATGCAGCCCTCACAAATTTTTTCTTCAGAAGTCACTTCGACTTTTAACAGTGATGTCCTTGACGAGACATTTGTCACTGTCAAACTCAGCCTTGAGTTGTTGATCAGCCATCCTCCCAACAGATAGTAGATTGTTACCTAAGCCAGGTACATATTGCACATTGCTTATCTGCTTCATCTTCCCGCTGGCTAACCTCACTGGTACCACTCCAACTCCTTTAACAGATAGCAATTTGCCATCAGCTTTTCCAACTTCATCACCATTGTCAGTTTCCTTGAGTTCAAAAAACCACTCTTTCCTTGAAGTCATGTGCTTGGATGCACCACTATCAATGTACCAGGTATCCTTGGCCTCATCACTTGTCATTAGTGTTGTAATGAACAATTTTGGACTCTCACCTGTATCATCTTCATATTGATCATCATCGTATTGATGTTGATTACTATAATTGTCTTCATGATAATAGTCATTAGATTGATGTTGATCAGCATAATTTCCCGCTTGCCATTTGTCTTTTCTTTGTTCCATCTCCTTCTGTTTCTTGAAGCTTTCACGCTCCCAGTGGCCAGGTTTGTTGCAGTACCTACAGTTTCCAGGTTTATTTTGTCTTGAATAGCCACATCCTTGACCTTGGCCTTGATTCCAATTGCCTCGATTCGGACTACCATTGACTTGCTCATGAAATTGTTGAAACGATCCTCGGCTTGAGTTTCCTCCTCTCGATTGATACCTTCCACGGCCAAATCTTCCACCTCATCCTCTAACTGCAAGAGCTTGATCATAGCTCATGTTACGATGATTCAAGTTCTCTTGACGTTGCTCTTCTTGCAAAAGCAATCCACCTAGTTTCTCATAGGTTGGAAGATTTTGTCTTATGGCTATACTCGTCACAAATATCTGATGTGACTCACTCAGACTATTCAATGTCAATTGCACGATCTCACGGTCTTGTATTCGCTCTCCAACTGCTGCTAATTGGTCAAGGATCTCTTTGATCTTCGATATGTGATCGGCAATAGTTGCACCATCATCCATCCGCAATGTATGCAACTTCGTCTTCAGAAATAGTATTCGAGATGTATTTGTCATTTCAAACAATGCCTTCAATATATCCCATGTTTCTTTTGGTCCTTCTGAATCTGGAAATTTTGTGGTGTATAATAGAGTTCATCTTTAAACAAACTGGATTACACACACCCTCATCATTGACGTATAAGGACAACACATATAAGCTCCAATGATCACTGCAATTAGAAAACAATAAATTTATGAGAATCAATGTGAAATCAAAATTCATATGAAAAATTCAACATAATAAAATCTGAAAAAAAAGACACTTACTTTTTGATGTATGGCAGCACGAGAATTGGAGTCCCCAGTCTGACGTATTGGAGCATATCATCATGTAGACTTTTGAAATCAGGAAAAGAAAATGCAGCCATGAATTGAAGGAGAAACAATGCTACATCTATAAATAATGGGGTCTGGAAAAACTCCATCCAGTACTGAATGGCCCCACCTCCTACATTGTCACCTAACATTTTATCCCTACTTTCTCATTCACATGTATCTAAACTAGAAAGGGGAAGACCAGCATTGGTCTTCGGCATCCTAAAACTGTATCGAGGACCTAAAGCTTTAAGATACGTGTTTAACAATTGGTCATACTGTACATATGAGGAGTATCTACAAAGGCAAGTGCAGGGGGTGACGGAAGTAATACAGATAAACCAGAAAAAGAATTGTCATTCAAAATTGATTCTACCTTTACATTAACAAAATCATCTAAATCAATTCCTAGAACAGGAGGAGGGAAACTAATATTTATGGGGGTACGAGGAGGAGATTTAGGAGGAGGAGATTTATTAGGAGAGGAAGATTCAGCAGCAGAAGGTAAAGATGGAGTTCTGGGAGGAGAAGGAGGAGACTTAGGAGGAGAATTCCTAGAAGAATGAATCTCATTTAGAGGAGATGGCTTGGAAAAATCCCTTGCTTTATTTGGAGGGTCAAAAGACCTCCTCTTTTTTGAAACACTCCCGCTCTGTATACAAATAACAAGCCGAGATGATTGAGATTGCTTTTGTTTTCTCCTCTCTATATCTTGTTTTGGAGGAGAGGAGGGAGCGGGTCTAAAGTATTCTGCAGATTTGTCATATGTGTCCCGAAGCTTGAACACGATGTTGAAATCCTTGGGCATGATGGTCACCCTCTTGGCATGGACAGCTGCAACAACAGTACTTGAAAGAAAATTCACCTGGAAATCCTCATATGGAGTGTGCAGTGCCTCAATCGCCGTTACCGTCCATCTCACATCTGCAGATAGACTTCTTGTATCGTCTCTGATGGATCTCTATATGTGAGCTTTCGGAATCAAAAGATTATTTGTCTTCTGTAGCTTCTGAATATCCTTGAGCCAGGATGGGTCACTTCTTCTGTCCCTTGGCCTAGGAGGAGGTGGTGGTGGTAAATTTCCCTGACCCGCTCCTAAGTTGATCTGATATCTGATATGCAGAAAAATTATATTGGAGCACATTAAAAACAACTAATGAAAATGTTCTGAATGAACATTATCTCAAAAGAAAAAAATCTCGTCTTTACGGTGCTTAAATAGGATAAGAGATTGTAATAATTTTCCTCGTACACGTTTTTCAATGATGCCATTTATCATTTGTTTATTATTGTTTAATGATTATTTGAGGAGGCTACTGACTGAATATTTAATGTATTCCGATGTAGGTACAGATTCTAGGGTCAGGGCTAATGATGATTCGTTGAATCTAGTGATACACTAGTTACTGTATTCCGGCGTAGGTACAAATTTGTCTCACTCTCATTGGTGGATAAATATAGGCTACGTTTCTCAATTCGTTATTTGACAAATGTATGGTTGTGATCAATAGGAATTGGCTATAAATATGGGCACCACTTGCCATATTTCGATTCCGTGATCTTTTATTCTGAACTCACTAGTCTTTTTGTTTTCTTTCTATCTCGTGATATCGAATCGATGTGCGCCTTCCCAAATAGTGCATGGTTGAATTCATTCAGGTGCACTGAATCGATATCAGCCACTTCTGACGTGTGCTCGCGACAAATTTCAATCTCGTCCTAACAATATCGGATCAACGCACGCATTCTTGTTCATTTCTCTACTGATATCATTCTGTCGCATTGAACCGATATCGAGTTCAATATGGCTAGTTCCTCCATGTCCTCAGATAACAAACTTCCAGATTTTTTTAATGCCAATGACATTCCATGTGAGAAATTAGAGTATTTTTCTAGTATTTTTTTTGCTCCCTTTGATATCAATCAGCTAGTTTATGAGAATTGTTATAATTTAATTTCTTAGAGTCTGTTGAACCTTCAACTGTTCCATTAATCGAAGCATCTGCACGGACTCCAGTTGATGTAGATGATGCAGATACTGATATAGGGGTTGAAGCTGAAGCATCTATGACTTCAGACTATAAAAAAACTCTCCCTTGTTCTATAATCCTCTTTGATTCTCTTTCATCTGCATCTCCGGTTAATTGATTAACTCTACTCGATGTTCCCTTATATTTTATAAATAATGAAAGTTATATTTCATTTAATATTTTGAGTTTGAGAGAGGATGAAATCCTCTCAATTTTGCTCAAAATTTATCTAAATTTTCTGACATTGTTGATTACTCATATGATGACCTTGAAAGTGAGATAGATTATGATAAAGATGGCAATTGGAAATCTGGAAATGAGGCCTTGGAGGCCATGATTGAAAAATCTAAAGCCTATGAAAAAAAATTGCCTACAGAGGAGGAATTTTTGGAATTCCAAAAAAAATATCCCCTAAGGCCTAGATATATCCCTCCGGAAATATAGAGGCCATTGGAGGACATGACATTAGCAGAACAAATGTCGTTGATTACGATGACTATGATCTGATACGTAGATATTATATTGGCATTGATATTGTTCAGTTTTCTTATTGAGTTTGCAGTGTTATGTATAATTCTAAATTTATTTCTTTTCTCGTTTACATGATGCTATTGAAATAGATGTCTTTGATATGAGACATGGAGACGTCCGTGGTGTATCAGCCGGAAGAAAAGATGTGTCTCTATCTCATTATTTGAAATACTTTCAAAATAATGAGATTTGTGTATATCATTCATCTTTTAATCCATATGCAACCACTATCATTATGGCCATCAAATCATTATCAGTTTGTTTAGGAGGCCATAAGTACGCAAGAGGAACATATAAAATAAATTTTGTGAAAAGAGATTTGGCTATTAAGATATTGGGCTATACTCCCAATGAGACTATGAAAAGATCATCTGCAATGGCCCTTATTCGGATTACATTGATATGAGCAAGAGAAAAAATTTAGAATTTTTTGGATCCATATGAAAGGAGATTATTCCTTCATGATAATACCATCCGTCTGAATCTTGAAGAGGATGATGATGATAATTAAATAATTTTTTGTAATAGATTGATATATTACAAGGATATCTCTTTTTCTATGAATTTGATTGCCTTTTGAAATATTGTAATACTTGGTAATTCTTTAGCTTGATATCTAAATTGTGCTCTTCTATAAAACCACTGAAAAAATTGAACCAAATATTTATTTCTTGCATTGTGTCTTCCATGATTTGTTGCTCTATGAAATGCTCTCCTTGCTTGCCAATGAGATTTTTTCATGCCTTGTGATGACCAGATACTTAAGCTCTCATATTCCTTTGCAAAATAAGTTGCATGATGAAGAAAGATGTGCTAGAAACAATAGTTTTGATTAGTTACATCAGTAGAAAAAAATATAAGCCTGAATGAGAAAAGTACCAAATAATGATATAGATTAGCACCATGTAATGAGTAACGTTGTCTTTTCCCCAACAATCATGTACATATTTTACAAATGTGGTGCAATGATTTTGCAAAGTCCTCATATCTTTTGATGAAAGGTTTTTTTTCCTGATAAACACCTATGAGTTTTCTAAGTTGGTCCACACTTGTCCCTTTTCCACTCGATTACTTCCTTCGGTGTTCATGTGGCTTGAACAATTTCTCTCAAAATTTCGTATCTGACACTTGATTCTTTGCATGTGTGATTGGATAAGAATCTTCTTGCTTTAGCACCTCCAATTGATGGCTTACTAGGAACGTTTCCTTTTTTCTCGGAGAGTCTGTCACTTTTTTCAATCGTGACATTCCCTTTATGTAGTCCTGCATTTGACAAAACTATTTTCAACCTCCTAATTGCTGCTTTAGCCACATACTCCGATTTATGATTCCATATTAGTAGAATATGCAGGTAAATCAGTTTTTCAATAATACGAACCTCAGCATGCAATGTGCATATGTGAACATATTTCAATGGAATTGGCAGAACACTTTTCATATTTGGATCTTCAGCTTCTCGTGTTGGACCAGTGTTTGTTGATTGTCCCAAATTCATATTGTAGCAATCCTTCATGCAATAAAAACATGGATGCTTTGATGTTGCCCCATGAGAGACATTATACATACATCTTAATGTTTTCAAATCCCCTGCAAGGTGCCATTGAATTTGAAAACTTCCTTGGCTTTCGACTGTAAATTTCTCACCCTCCAAATGTCTCTTTATAATCTCGCCATAATTTGTTCTTGAAAATATCCATGAAAGTATTTTATGGTCCTCTTTCAAGACCTATAGAGAAACAAATAATGCATGACATGTCGATAAAAACTGGCAAGGTATGAATTGTTAATAAAGATATTCTAAAGAAAATTGAAATGTATACCTGGAATGCCGCCAACCACCATATGTGATTTTTTGATTGAACACTAAACGTTCGAGCCATATCCAGAAAATATTGGATCTCTTTCCAGTACCAAATGCAAAAGCATATATGAAGCTAAAAATTGTTGATGTAGAGGTAAAAATTTACCAATATCGGTTCGACGTGCCCTTCTAGTTATTGTTTGGTTTCTTTTCATAACGTGCGCGTTGATCCGATATTTAAACAATATTTTTTGGATATCGGTTTGACGTGCGCTTGTTTCCATTGTAAATTTAATTATAACATCATGCGCGTTAATCCAATATCTCATAATGTTAAAATTTGGATTCTGCAGTCCTCCCAGCAGGTTGATTTTGTCAGCTGTGGTTGGTATACCGTATGCAATGCCAAACACTTTTTTAATTGGCTTGCACTACAAGATGGACTTCCAAATCTGGGAGAGATAATTTTCGATTGATAACTTTTAATTGTAATTTTGTTTTTTTCATATTCAAATTCCTATTAACTGATCTTTAATTGATTACATTTAACGTTGTTTATGTTTTTTTCAGTTTAAATGCCTGAAGGTCTCCCCAATGGAGATAATGCACTTCAGGCAGAAGACCATAAAGCTTGTGATCAAAAATTCATATTCAGTTGCAGTGGCCGAGTGTTCTCCACCCAAGCTACTTCCAACTGGAGTTATGGATTTAGAAATCATAGATAGTTGATACTTATTAAATATACGTCTCACTTGATGTGGATGAGACACATGTACACAAAATTTTAATAGAAATATATTTACAGTTTTTCTATGGTTGTTCTTACTTTTTTTTTTCCTGTTACTAATTCAGGTTATAATTCATTCATCTTCAATTTCTACGGTTTTTCGACATGTTTGTTTTTCATAGCCTTGGTCTGCCTTGCCTTTACCATGGTTTTTTTTTTTGGATAAGTTCAGAAAGATGATCTGATCGAACCTTTGCCACAACCAATCCAAATATGCGACAAACTTAGATTTCTTGCAGCAAAGCTTTGATCAGATCATCTTCTGAACATATCGAAATATGCTAAGACAAGGACAATACAGACCAAGGCAATGAAGACCAAAAATACAACCGATATATACGAGACATCAACAAGGGCAAAGCGTCGATTCGATATCTGATTGTAGTGGTCATTGGAGTTCAAGTGACTTAAGATCTCCCCAATGGAGATAATGCATTTCCTGTAGGAGACAATGAATTTTGTTATCGAAAACTCATATTATCTAGTTGCAATTACATTGTGTTTTGCACCATGGAAATGGAGATCATAGAAATGAAAGAGCCTCATAGAAAAAGTGGTTCATATATTTTCAAAAATGATGTATATAAAAAATTGTATTACATTATACAAAATTTCATAGTTCATAATCTATGGATCTTCAATTTTGATGGATGTTCCAATATCTTTGCATTTTATATGCTCTTCTTGCCTTACAAGAGAAATTGTTTTAGTTAATATATTTTATGAAACTGATTCACTTAGAAATAGAAAAAAAAAAGGAATATTTTTATATGGCATAACAAACCTTTACACCATTCAATCGAAATTGATAGTACTGAGGTAGATTGAATTGCAACATGTCTAGTTTTGATCAAATGTGATTGAGACACTTATCTTCCTCGACCTCAATCATTGCAAGAATGTTGTCATTTCTTTTCACTATTATCTAAAGTTGCTCTTGAGGGTTTATACCAAAATCTTGATCAAGTGGCTTCCAAACATTTTTGCATTTAATCCATCTTCTATAATACAACAACAAAGTGAGCATTTGTTTTTCGATGTGATATCTAAATGTCATGGATGAGTAACATACTCTGCACTCAACTTGCTGATTTTGTTTTGTATCCCAACCATCATCCAACAACTCGGCGATTATTTCAGCACTCAAGTCCTATAAATATTGTTTTCTTTCTCTGAACATTGCATTTGAAAAAAAAAAAATCAACAAATAAAAGGTAGATACCAACTTAATCTATTATTCTTTGATCCAGTGCTACATTTTAATATACTCTTAATATCAATATATAGCCTAGATCAAAAACTTTTTGAAATTGCTACATCAGCATAAATCCATTCCTCACTCAAAAAATCCGGTAGAGGATATGACTCTTATCTATCAACTAAACCATTTTTATCAGGAAAATAGATGTGATCATAAAAGAAAACTCCTGACTCTAAAAGTGTTTTGGGAGAACGACCTTTATATTGTAAAATACCGATATTCGAATGTATGACATCGATTATTCTTGCAATCGATTGAATGATTTGCCATTCGACAAAATTTGATGGATACAGATATGCAAAACCAACAAAAATATCACAAGAAAAATATAATTTAAAGAAAATGCTAACTTTAAAGAAATTAAATCTGAAAACTTACAATTGCATTTTCTTCTATCATTTGGATTCAAATCATGAATGTTGAGCTCATTGTGAAGATAAGCATGCTGAACTAAAACTTCTGTGATAATCGGCAGGTGTGATACTTTAAAATCTATTATCCTACCTTTCCAAGAGCTTCTATATATGTTATTTGATCTTTTTCTTTTTCGGAATGAGTCTTTTGCAGAGGGATCATCAAGATCCATTGATATTTTTGATATATTCTTGGTATCCATTGATCTTCTGCATTTTTTCATTGCAAATATTGATTGCATCAATGGACCCTCTTGGTCTTCGATTATGTGTAGCCATTAGTCAAAAATACGAGTACACAAGCTGAGAACGGAGAGAATGTAGAGATTGCGAGGTAAATCTAAGAATGAAAATCCAAAATAAGAGCTATTGAGCTATTAGCAGGTCATGTTGGAGGTGGGTTATTTCAGCTCACAACTACATGTTGCTTGTAGCTAGTTCCAGTTTTCAGTCTCCTTGATCTCTCTTCTTCTTGTAGCACTCACTTGCAAAGTGTCCTTTGATGCCACAATAGAAGCACTTGAGCTTTGATCTATCTTTCTTTTTGCCATTTGAAGAAGCCTCCCCTTGATCTTGCCCTTTAGATCACTTACTTTTGCTTTTGCCCTTGAATTTGTCCTAGGGGTATACAACACATCAATAATACTCTATAGTACTGGTGAAAAAAAAGTATTTTTATGTCTTAGCTTTTTAGAAAAGCAGCTAAACATTTGGTCAATCTGATCTGTTGAATTTATTGAATTTAGGACCTTAATTGGATCTACAATTGATTTAACAAGAGGTGTTGGGTGCTGGTTTGGGCTGCTACTGCTTCCTGGACAAATGTGCCCAAGATTTGGTAGGTCAATGTCATGTCTATGGGCAGGGCCGATAAGGTGCTACGTATTGGGGCTTGATGAGATGTTTTCCGGATGACTTTTACACTATCATCGTCGTCTTCAATTAGCATCTCTGGTGCTAGCATGTCTTTCAATGCAGTGGGATCAACATGGTCAGGCGATGGTACGTACTTCGTTTGCTTGAATGTGTCATCGAATAATGGTATGTCACCCTCTACAAGCTGATGAGATGAAGCTGGAGGTGTGAGAGAGGAGCGGCAGTGGTGGAGAGAGGTTGAACAATGGTTTGTTCGAAGGATGGAATGATTGGAATAGTGGAAAACTGTAGGATGGTGTTGAGGATGGAGGGAGACAAGAGGGGCTGAGGAGCCTGATGGGGGCTGGAGATCAATGATGTTCATCCAGTCAAGTGTATCTGCAAAGAGCTATGAATCAAGAGGGTTTATATGGAAAAGTAGGGTAGAAGTGGATGCAGGAGGTATGGAGGAATCGATGGTGATAGTGGTTGTGGAAGAAGCGAGAATGGTGGCAGAAGGTGGAGAGATCAGAGCGATAGAAACTGAGATGGTAGAAGCAGCGGATGGTTGGACGGAAGCAGAAGCAGTGGTTGTGGAAGAAATAGATGTAGGACGTGATGGTGCGATGCATTGTTGGGTGACAAGAGGGCTGGCTAAAGTAGAGGCAGCTCCACTCATTCGTTTGTGGGCCGTTGAGTCAGTAACTGTTGGAAGAGTGCATGTAGATGCGACGAAAGGTCGAACAAGGTTAGTGTATGGAACAAAGCTGGAGAGAATGTGAACACGGTTAAAACCTCAAACCTTTTGTTCAAGAAGTGCGTAGGCGAAGCTACAAAGTAAGGGGCCGGCGGCGATGCGATCGCGTGTGTTAGGCTTGATAGTGATGGATAGCTTGTTAAGGAGGAAGATATTGTAGGGCTGAATATCTGTTGTCGTAGTAGCCCTCCCGCATGTCAACAAGGGTTAGTTCACTGAATAGGCACCTAACTATGCATGGATACTACTTTTAGTTAGTTCCCTATTTTCCATCTAACTCTACCACCACTAACACTACTTCACTAACTCTACTCTCCTAAACTACCTTCATCATGATTGTAGGTGAAAGGAAACGGAAGATTAGAAGAGATTGAAAAGAGAAGAGAGAAAGAGAGAGATAGAGAGTGAGAGTGGAGGTTAGTCCAAATGCTCCTTATGCTTGCTAATGGAGAAACATTAACTAAGACAACCAATAAACATGAAATTAGAAAGCAATGGAAAACACAATTAAAAGCATTAACAAGTAGTGAATAGCAAATGAGGATGCTTCTCTCCAAAAATTGGTAGAGTTTCCTCCTCATTAAGCATGGAAATAGAGTACAAATGGTGCATTTTTATAAATGGGGAAGGCCCTTGCCCCAAAATCCTATTGGCTAATATTTACATTGATCCTATCCATTCATCTTGGATCCAACTTGATCCAAGGGTCCACAGAAAGTACATTGGAAATTACAAGATTCATGTGAGTCCAAAATTGGACCCAACTCTAAAAATGTAAACTCTAAGTTTAAAATTGACTTTGGGCCTCAAGTTTTATTTTAATTACAAAGGGGCCCAAGTCTATTATTTTATTTACAACTTAACTTGCGTGCTCATTGAGCCATGGGCTTATACGCACAGAATGCCATGCCCTTGCAACATTTTATTGGTCGAATCTATTTATTTACAATGTGTTGGGAATATCCCCAACAGGAACCATGGCCTGAAGTAGTGTCGGTCCCTCAGCACTATGCCGATTTAGTAGAGAGTCTTCTTGGCCCGCCTCTGGTGGATCAGGCAGCCCGTGATGTCTTGTGGTCCAGTTTCTTCAAGTCCTTGGGCATGTGAAGGGACTTGTGGACTCCTATCAGCTAGTCTTGGTCGACCCATGCTTGGAATCTGCGCGTCTAGGGACTGCCAAGGAATGCAGCTTGATAATAGACTCGAGCGACTAACAGCCAATCTTTGACTTTGTCAGAGGCTAGCGCCTTATTAGGATTAAAGAATATGGGGGGGAAGAAAATTGTCCCACTTGGTTTCAATCCCCATTAAATGTTCTAAGTGGGTGCCGCGCGGATTGTTGGATCAGGGCAATTGAAATATTTATTGGAAAATAGGGTGAGAGCCCTTTGGGCGTCTACATCCGTACGCCAACTGTGTTTTGATGAAATTCTTGGCCAATTGAAATTTTGAATAGTGTTTATGTCCAGAGGGGTGCCGCATTCCGCCCATTTGGATCGTCGTGTGCATGGCAGGAAGTGCGCATTCACCCGTAGTTGTTGCAGACTTGTCACATAGGCCATGATGGCCGCAGGGTCTCTTTCAAAGAGCTGCTAACGCCACTCTGGTTGTGGTTGGAGGGCAGGTAGTGCTTGCAGCTCGTTGCCTTTTATTGTTTGCGCCGAAAATGATATCTGCCAACCGCCTCTTGATGAATCGTGGGGATACTTAGCTAGAAATTCATTTATTTTCTCTTCCACGGACTTTGGTCGTCAGAAGGCCTGGCTGGCAGATATGGTGTCACCCGTATCAGCTGGTCCTTGGTCTTGGCCTTCGGACCCTTGATCGTGACTTATCCCCCGTGCTATTTGTTGGCCTTGGTCCTGGCTAGTGCTTGCCTGTGCAGCATCAAAAACATGTGGCGGTGGAATCACCACTGGGGTGGGTTGGGTCTTCTTCTCCATGTACTGCTGGCAAGTCTTTGAGGGCTTGTTTGGCATGGGTGAGCTCATGAGTTGCGCTTGCCTGGCACTTGTTGAACTCCACCTGGTAGCTATTCAACATTTGGCTATATACTTGCACTTAACACTTGAAGAGATTCATCTATACTTGAGAGAGCGGCCTTGAGTCTGGTGCGGGTTGAGCTAGCCAGACAAGTTTTTCACTTTGTAAGGCTTTCACTTCCGCCCCCAGGCGCGTCTTCTCTACTTTCATAAATTTGTAGTTGTGCCTGGAGGGGAGCAAGCCATTGGGATACTTCAAATTGAAGCTCCCACACCTTCGTGGAGGCATCTGTCAATGCTTTAGAGAGGCTTTGAATATATTGGTTTAGGCCATCCTCCTTATGCTACAGCTTGGCGATCTCCCGATGCCCATCTTGTTCATGTTGTTGAGCTATAAGAAGCTCTTGATGCAGCTTCGTGAGTTCTGCTCATAGCTGGGTGTTGCTTGTCGCCAAGTGGAGTACACGGCTGTCCAAAGTGGCCCTAGCTGCTACCTCCTCCTGGATATATGTCCCCAAGGTTTGGTATGTTGTATGTTGGCACTGAGAGGGGCTTGTGTGTAGTGGCCCAGACGACTGGTAGAGCATTGTCGTCATTGTCTTCAATCAGGTTCTCAGGGGACCTTCTGTCATCTAGGGCGGTGGGATCTGTCCGATCTGGTGATGGTATGAAAATTGTCTGAACAAATACATCATCAGGCAACGGTTGGTTGCCCTCAGCAACCTTTGATGGCAAAACAGGTGGTGTGGGAGAAACAGAAGTGGAAACGGGGGTGGGGACTGTTTGTCCAAATGAGAGAATGGGTGGAACAGAGAGGAACTGAAGTGTGGTGTGGAGCATGGAAGGTGAAGATGGAGCGAAAATGGTCTGGTGTGGCTGTGAAAAGTTGATGACTTGCATCCATGCCAGAGTGTTCAAAGACAACTGAGAGTCCGAGGGGTTAAACTAGAGAGGAGCAACGGTGGAGACAGGAGCAATGGAGGATGCGGTAGTGATGGAAGGGGTAGTAGATAATGGAACAGAAGTAGAAGTGGTATCAACAGAGGAGGCGGGAATGGAAACAAAAGTAGTCGTGGATGAAACAGAAAGAAGAGGATTGACAATAGAGATAGGAGGAGGAGGTTGTACAGAAGAAGAAGTGACGATGGTTGATGAAGTGGTTACTGTTGTGGTGGTGGTATGTCTTCTGGTAGTAGGTGGAGATGAGGAGGAAGGGGCAGCACCACGCATTCTTTTGCTGGCCGTCGTGTCAATAACTACAGGTTGGGAGGATGTGGATGCAGCAAATGGCGGATAGAGGTTAGTGTGCGGCACAATGGAAGATAGAAGGATGGAACGGCAAAAACCGCGCACTTTTGCCTCGAGAAGTGCGCAAACAAAGTTACACAGCAAGGGGCCTACTGCGATACGCTCAAGGTTGTTGGTTTTGATGGAGATGGTTAGTTCGTGGATGAGGAAGGATGTCAGTCATATGGCACAACCGTGGGGCCAGGGAATCCCAAGAAGGATTCCACTATCTGACTCAGCAGTGTGGACTGGATTTTGTCCTTGTGAAATGTTGAAACAACCAGAAAGTTGTTCAACAGCCGTCTGTATGACGGGTTCCGTGATAGCCTCTATTAGGTAAGCGTTGTTAGTTTGGATCAGAATCTCTGATGCAATCTGGGCAAAGAAAGAATTGATCAGGGCTTTTGTCTGACGATGGGAGATGGGCCGACGGTCACCGGACATAATATCGATGGTGACCATCGAGTCCGTGTTAATCTGTACCTTGAAATAACTAAAATTGAAGCTATACTAGCTAGAGAGTACCTATCCCCGGCAACGGCACCACTGTAGGGACATAGATCTTTCATAGTTGTAGCCCTTCCGCCTGTCAACAAGGGTTAGAATGCTAGATAGGTGCCTAACTATGTAAAGATGCAACTTTTAGATATTTCTCTACTTCCTCCCTTAACCCTACTCACCACTAACACTACCCACCATTAACTCTTCACCACTAACTAACATTCCACATGATTTTAGAGAGAAAGTGAAGAGAAGAGTAGAAGAGATAGAGGGGAGAAGAGAGAAAGGGAGTGAGGGTGGAGGTTAGCTCAAATGCTCCTTATGCTTGCTAATGGAGAAACATGAATGCCTCTCCATTGTATCTTACTAGAGGTTGGAAGATAATTCATAAACCAAGCTCAAGTGGACCTCATGATGTGAAAGCCTTTGTACAAGGTAATATCCAATAAATCAATTGGCGATCCTGAATTTTCCATGGATAATGTTGAAAGTTTTGGCGTAATTCGTGGTATCTACCTTCAAGACGAATTTGCTTTTGACACAGCTGAGTTTATGGCTCGCGGCCAAGATGGTTCTGAGCATCATGTTATTTTGTCTTGTGCGGACACTGCACATTTTACTGCTGAGCCACCAACTCATGACTCAAATGAGTTTATTCTTAACTACGAGGTTTCCCTCTTTAATGGATTGATGGCCCTATGTAGGAAACATAAGCTATTAATGAATAGAAAGTTATTTTTTTTTCTGATGTTGCAATTATTGGATCTACTACAACTTCTATGATTGAAGATGTAACATGAATGGAAATTGTTCCATGTATAGAAGCAAATCCCTCTCCTAAAGAACTTGAAAAACAAGCTTTGAAAAGAAGGAGAAAAGTAACCACTATAGGACCTAGAAAAGAAAGTCATGAGGTTAAAATTGGAAGAGAGACTGCAAAAGCTGTTGGGACCGCCAAGAAATGACCTTTGGAGCCGAGAGTGGATTGATCGGAAATGCAATCTGGCTCTTATTGCAATGTATCAGACGATGAAGGGCGTACGGTCGAGGTAGAGCAAATCCTTGATTTTGAGGGTGATGCAAATGTCAATCTAGATAATTTTGTAATTGATGACATCGGGTACATATGGGATAAAAATAAAATGTATCGTATAGAAAGCAAAAATATCCAGCGTGCCTCATATTTCATGAACCAACGAGCTTTGGATCACTCATTTGCTGAGAAGTTGTTTGCTGATTTGAGCAAGCCCAATAGTCCACCACCCGCATCAATCAACATCTCTTTAAGGCCAATTTCATTCAAGAAAGGTGATGAGGAAGAAATTATTTTTGAAGGCCCAATTATGTTTGAAAAGATGTATTGTGAATTCATGTGTGTTGATAGAGACGAGAATGAGCAGGTCTACACAGACACTTACCCAAAGGAGGTGGATCTCAATCCTGGATCCAGATTGGATGGATTGTGTAAAAATCGCTTTTTGTCGTATTGTATTTTTGAGCCTATCGACGGTCAACATTTTTGTTATGCATGTAATGAATTGGAAAAAGTTGTATTAAACTAAAATAGGATACATCCTCGGATATTTGATCCCACTTTTAGGTTTGTGCATGCCAAGATATGTATAATTGAGAATGCATCTCGTTAGGTTCTTGAATCAGATAGACTCAATCACGAACCGAAAGAGAAAAGAAAAAAGAGCAGTCTGCCAGAAATCGTGGAGCGTGCACGTGATGTATGGATCTTATTGAGTCGACCGCACCTTGTTAAAGGAGTGAAGCTAAATCCTGAGCAACTGAAATAGATGAGAGCATTTTATCTCGGTTTGTGCGATGTCCTTGACAGTAGTAATGTTGGATCTTTGTCAAGACAATTACATCTTTGTATGAGAAATTCGAGGAGTATACAATAATAATCTTTTGTTCGGATGAAACATTCAATAATTATATGCAAGTCATGAAATTGTATGTAAATGATCAAATTTGCTATGATGAACCTACATTGGAATCGAGGAAGACAAAAAACAAACCGATGTCTATTTGGTTGTTCAGATGTTTGAGGTATATGCCGGACGCCATGTGCGATCGTATCCTAAAGAAGCTTGTAAATATATTTTGGAAGAAAAAGTAGAGAAAAACACATTGATGACAGAGTTCTTCTTATGGTTCATGAGATGGCTACACTAAGTGTTGTATAGTATTTGCTTACTACAGATGTGGACTACAATAAAGACTGTCAAAAATCATTGACCCAACTTTTTGTCAAAATTGGGTTAGAGTGCACTATCGAAAAGGCAAAGGTATAACTTCAAAATTAATTGGTGTTATACCTAAGCCCTTGAGAGCAGCTGCAGAAAATATTAAACAAAAATATCTTGCCGTCCACAATTCTGAGCATGAAACTGGGACCTCTAATAGCACCGAATAGAAGTTCTTCTGCAAAGTAAAAACTTCAAAAAATGTGGAGGCCATTTGTTTTGGAGCTGAAGAATCAAGTTTCATGACACTTCCTTCTTTGTTGTGGGAGCGTCCCACATTGTATATATTTGATAACTTGGAGTCTTTAGACCAAAAAATTTTGTGGACCCGCCTTTTGATCTTCCACAGAAGTTCAAAGATTTTACACTGGATGACGTTGTTATCCAGTTACCACAGCCACATCGGAAACCTACACCAAGTTCCAATTCTTTTGAAGGACCCGCTAAGACAATTCCACTAAACCTTAAAGATCCTGATGAGGACATAGATCGAATAGTTCATGTTGGTGCACATTTGTCATCAACCCAACTGTCTGACCTAGGGATTTTATTACGCAAATACAGAGATGTATTTGCATGGAATTATACCGAAATGAAAGGAATCCCCCCTGAAATAGTAGTACATCGGATTACTCTAGAAGACAATGCTAAGCCTGTTAGGGCTAAACCTTACCGCAGTAATCCCGTCTATTGTGAGAGAATCGATGAGGATATTAAGAAATTGCTGGATGCTGGCTTCATTTATGAGGTCCAACATATTGATTGGTATCGCCCATTATGGTTGTGCCCAAGAAAAATGGCAAGCTTCGTATCTGTGTCGACCTCAAGAACCTTAATGCGGTTACGAAAAAAGACCATTTTTCCTTACCTTTCATGACCCAAATCTTAGAGGAAATGGCAGGAGCTGAAGCTTTCAGCTTCTTGGATGGATTCAGCGGTTATTTTCTTGTTCAAATAGCCCCTGAAGATAAACATAAAACAGCCTTTCCACAAAGAATGGGATTTATGCTTATAATGTTATGCCTTTTGGCTTATGTAATGCCCCCTCAACATTCCAACGAGTCATGCAACTGGCCTTTCAAGATCTGTTACATCAGATCGTGAAGATTTATCTCAACGATCTAGGTGTACATTCTTCCGCTGCTACGCACCTAGACGCCTTGGAGAAAATCTTCATTCACTGTCGTAGGTTCGGCATCTCACTAAACCCTGATAAATGCCAAATATGGGTCACCCACGGAGTTGTACTCGAGCATATAATATCAAAGGACGATATTTCTACCGACCCGTCAAAAATCAAGGTAATCGTGGACATGCCCCTACCTGCAACAGTGAAGGAAGTATATGTCTTCCTCGGTCATACCAACTATTATCGCATCTTTATAATCGACTATGTTGGCAAGGCACGCCTCGTTTATTTAGTTGTGGTAGATCCTCTCTGGACCAAAGAACGAATTAAGGCCTTTGAGGAGTTGAAAACAGCCCTCACGACGGCTCCCATACTCCGCTCGCCAGATTACACGAAAGAGTTCCATGTGCATACTGACACAAGTAAGTATGCCATTGGAGGACGAGTATGGCAAAGACTTTCCCATACGTTTCTTAAGCCGGCAACTCGTGCCTGCTGAAGTAAACTATACAACTACTGAAAGAGAAGCATTGGCAATGGTCTACGCTGTACAACAACTAAGACATTATTTATTAGGCGAGACCTTTGCTTTCTACATAGACCATCAAGCACTTCTATATATCGTTAATAAGACCTATAAGACGGGACGAATAGCTCGATGGCTACTGATTTTGGAGGAATTTAATTTCCGTGTAGTCGTTTGGAAAGGGACCCAACATTTCATGGTGGATCACCTTTCCAGACTACCAAGTGCTGAAAAAGCAACTGCACCAGTCAACGATGATCTTCCTGATGCGTGCCTTTTTCAAATCGATGCTACACCCTTATGGGCTGAGGAGATCACTCAGTTCCTCACAACAAGCTGACTAAAAGAAGGCTTGAGTACAACGGAATTTTTTTTTTTTAAATAAAAGCAGCGCCCTTTCAGTTAATTGCGAAACAACTTTACAAAAGGGGCGTTGACGGCATTATTTGACGATGTGCTTATGAATCTGAGATATGACCGATAATATCTCAGGCTCATGAGGGCATTGGGGGTGGCCACTTTTCTGCTAAACCCACAACGAAGATTATCCTTAGAGCAGGATTGTGGTGGCCATCTTTGTTTAAAGACACGTGTGATGTCTGTCAACGAGCAAAGGAAAATACCAAAGCAGACTTCACACCATTGACTCCCATTATAGAAGGCAAAGCCTTCCATAAGTGGGGGATTGACTTTGTTGGACCAATCAGTCCAGCAGCAAAACATACCCAAGCTCGATACATCCTCATAGCCACAGATTATGCCACTAAGTGGGTGGAGGCTCGAGCAACGAAGGATGCCAATGCAAAAACAGTTGCACGTTTTTTTTACGAAAACATTACTACCCATTTTGGCTGTCCCATAGAGCTTGTTAGTGATCGCGGCACACATTTTTTAAATGTTGTTGTTGATAATCTCCTACGCCATTACCTTGTCGGTCACTGGAAAAAGTACACTGTACTATCCTAGGTGTAATGGCCAGGCTGAATCAACTAACAAGACGATCTGTAAAATTTTAGCCAAGATAGTTGAAACCAGTCACTCTGATTGGGAAACAAAACTTTTCTCAGCTATATGGGCTTACCGCACCACCCCGAAGAAAGCCACTGGGTGGATTACACCTTTCCACTTAGTATATGGTCAAGAAGCGGCAATGCCCATAGAATTCTTAGTACCTTTGCTAAGAGTTACGGATGCTTTTTCAACAGATCTCTGTGAAAAGGCTTCAATAGAACAACAAGTCAAAACCAGGCTATTTACGTTAGCCCAGTTATGCGAGACAAGACTAATATCTTATCATGCACAACTAGTTAACAAACGACACCAAAAGGCCTGGCATGACTGTCACCTGCTCAATAAAGATTTACACTTAGGTGACCAGGTGCTTCTTTATACATCAAAGAAGCACCCCGACAAATTGAAGTTCAGAAGTGAGGGGCCATACATTATTAATAATTTTTTTCCTAATGGTGCCGTCCAATTACAAACATTTGACGGGATACTCCTAGACACTATCGTAACGGTGGTCGTCTACGTCAGTATTACGAAGAGTTGTTCTTTGTTGACCCAATTTAACATCTTTTTCCTAGTACATATTCTATATTTCTCTTTATTTTATTATTTTTAATTTTATTTTATTTTTACTTCTCGTTTTGCATGCTTTGTTTTATGTCCTTTCTATGCATTTTCCCTTCCTGTACATACTCATGGGTCATGAATGTCCTAGATCAACAAATGATAGGCTACACCATAGGAACTGATTCTCACACTTTAGCCACCTCATCTATGTGTCTAACTGGTATCTCAAGCATACAACCATTCCTAGGGATACACTCTTCTCACAAGAACTTCTACTCTGTACTACAGTCATATTTTCCCCCTGAAGTTCTTCACTTGCATACAACAGATCCATTCCTTCATATTGAGGTTTTGACAAATCTCAACCAACGGGATCCACCTCAATCTCAACCGACGGGATCCACCTCAATTTCAACTGACGGGATCCACTTCAATCTCAACCGATGGGATCCACTTCAATCTCAACTGACGGGATTTGCTTCAATCTCAACCGACGGGATCCACTTCAATCTCGACCGACGGATCTTCATCAGATCTTGACCAACAGACCTTCATAAGATCTCGATCGACAGACTTTCATAAGATCTCGACCGACGTGACTTCATTAAAATCTCGACCGATGCTACAGACACGTCCCATCTCGCTCGCGCCCACACAAAGGCATCCATAAATGCCATCACTTCAACCACATTCGCACCTCAGCGAAGTGCAAACTCTGGAGCTCCCTAGCGACGATCCTCTGGCGATTTTCAAACTCTCCTACACGATCCTGGCACTCTCTCATCCGATGCATCCGTCAGTGCTTCTACACCATCTCCACCCAGTTTCAGCCATCCTCGTGTATTTGTCATTGAGAGCGCCATCACAAATCGTTGCCAACCCTAATATTGCCAGTGGAGAACAAAGCATTTGATACATTTCACATGCTGAGGGGTAGTGTCACGCAAGCATTCCAAACGCTTCCATTACACTATTGAGCATCAACTTTTAATCTTCCACACTTTTCATCCTCTCCAAACAACCATCTTAACCTCTTTCGCTTAGTCACAACCATATACCCACATCTTCTTCGATTACCACACATCCTCCATACCCTTCCATCCACAACACATCCACTTCACACACCCTCCTTTCCATCCTCAGTTTCTCACAGTCCATTCTTTTTTCTTTCCATCTTAGCCGATGCCTTTTCCACTCCATCTCAGCCGACGCCTTTTCCACTCCATCTCAGCTGACGTCTTTTCCACTCCATCTTAGCCGACGCATTTTCCACTCCATCTCAGCCGATGCCTTTTCCACTCCATCTCAGCCCACGCATTTCCATTCCATCTCAGCCGATGCCCTCTGCTCCCATCTCCACCGACACCCTTTTACCAGATAATTTGTTTATCTCTTTTTCCAATTTCTTCATTATGTCTACCAACCCTGCATCCAGCTCTGATGACCCCGCAACCAATAAGCTCGACATCCACTTATTGACATTGGACATTACAGAAATGCAACACTGGTACCAACAGGCAGTAGCTTTCTTTCAAGCCATTGAGTTCCAAAAAAGTCCCTATCTCGTGCATATGATCTACGCCAACTACAATGCTACAACAAGGTCGTGCCAGCTAATAGTTTTTCCTGTGAGGAACTATGTTTACAACCTATCATTTGCACCGTCCGACTTGCAATCTTATGGGTTCTCAAGAGGACCCAATGCTGTCACGAGAACACTTAAGAAAATCGAGCATTTCAAATTTATCGATCCATCAGTGGCAAACTGGAAAAACAAGGACGGGTATCGAGTTGACGCAATCAATGACTCCCAATTACAAGCGGCATGTGCGTACTTGACAAAGTGCACACAATGACCAAGGAAAAAGTTGTAGAGGATACCCATGTCCCTATTTCACATGATGGCAAATTCACGACTGCAATCCTAGAATCTCTATGACTGGGCACAGTTTGTTTCGAATTGTCTTCATGAGTGCATTAACAACAAGCAGCCCATTACAGTATTGGGATATCTGATGACAAATATCACTGTTCACCAAGTACAGAACGGGCCAAAGCTTCAACAACAACTGCAGCTTGCGGACAAGGCATGAGAAATTCCCATTGAACACAAGAAGTCCAAGCATGCAAGGAACACTTCACTATCGAGATCCCAGGCTAAACGAGTCAACACCGGTATCCTCCCTCTGGGGCAGAAGCCAAGAAGCCCACCATAGGATCCACAAACAGTTGCAACTTTTGGAGCTCAACAGGCAGATACCTCAAAGGCTCAGTTGTCGGGCACACGGTAACAACAGAGGCAAGAGAAGCTTCAAGCTAAGAGCACATCACCGGTGGGATCAGTTTTAGATGGTTCCACCTCAGATGCTGGCAGCTCATCCACGACATCACAACAACACTCGTCACCCTCACATGTCATCGACGAGGGTGATGGAGCAACTACATCTACACAACCACCTGATATGGCAGTAACTCAAGCCACAGGTCCATCAGATGAAGCCACCATCCCACCCACACTGATTACTACACCAATGCCACCAACATCACCATTGGCACAAATTTTGGGAGGGGGAGGAGTGGGGATATCCAGTCCCCAAGACACAGAAGTGGCTCAACAACCACAGGTCCAACAAGTCCACACACTAGACACATCGCAATATTTTGATGCTGCGGGCCTGATGGAAATAAGCGACGATGAGCCAGAAAAGGTGGAGCAACCAGGAAGAAGTCCGACCCCTCCACTAACCACCACCACCACAGTCATTACTAACATCATCCCTCCACTCCCTCCACCTCCACCTCCACCTCCATCTTGAACTCTAACACCACATTTATTTTTTGGTTTAGCCTCACCATCCCCACCCTAGATCAATACCCAACTCTCACTAACCCTGAAAAGCTCACTAAAGCAGCCAAGCGCTCGATGATAGACCTATCCGAAATGAGCTACCACATGCTTTGGTTGGTGAGCTAGCATCAAGTGCTCGAGAGCAAGGTTCAACATCAAGACCAGAAAATTATGCGATATCAAAGGCTGGCCAAAGAAAAGGAGGAAGAGACAATGGAAACCAGATCCGTGATGGCCAGGCAGAAATCCACTTTGGAAGAGGTTCAGCAACAACTGAAGCACCATATGGTCCAAATTGACAAAGTACAAGATGGACCATCGGGTGTAATGACAGTCGACGCTCCTCTAGTCAAGCCCGAGGACATTCAAGTCCAGGCCCCACAGGCCTCAGCCATCCAGATGGAAAAATACGTAAGGCTCATGCAAGAGCGAGAAGCTGAAAAGAGAAATTTTGAAAACATTGTGGCCAAACAAGAGAAAATCATCCTGGAGTCCCAAAAGTAGCTGGAAGAAATCACGAAGGCCCTGCAGCAAGTCTTGGACAAGGTGAACCAATTATGGAACACGACGTGCAAGGATTAAACAGGTTCTCAAATAATGAAGCCACGAGACGATGATGGGAATGATGGAACAGGGAATCAAGGCGAGCAAATCCACCCTTCAGACGGTAGCTAGAGATCGGGTGGCCAAAGTGCCAGTGTTGCTTCCATGACTTTTCCCTGCTATGAAAGATTAGCTAATCACCTACAATGCGCTCGTAATGGTTGGAAATCTCCTGGCGAGACGTGCGTTGGTGCTACAGAACACCAACCGCTCCAACTGACTCACTGACAACCGGTTTCTTCTCCTCGTGTGGATGAGTGCCCATGTGCTCCGATTACGCTCACACACGGAGGTGGCTGCAAGATGGGCAGCTGCAGGAACTGTCCAATCTGGTCCATGAGCTCATACACCAGTCCAAGTGTTTTAACCCTTCCTCTTACTCTGCATTTAGTTTTTCAGAAACATTCATTCCAACTTACCCAATTCTTCCATCTCCCCTCTCTTCATCACCTCCTAGCAAAATAATGGGCCCATCAAAAGGTCCAGCTGACACTTACAATGCCCGATGGGATGAGTTCCTCCAACAACTCCACTCCCCCGGTGCTGCGTATAACTTGTTGATCCTGCCTCCTCCTAAACCTATCACCCCCACACCCCTCTCCCCAGATCATTCCATCCCCGACCTTCCAGAAACTAACACGGACCTGGGGGGTGATGATGACTTCATGGCAAACCAACTAGAAATGAGAAGGTTCTCGTCCAGACCAGACATGGGTGCAGCTGAGCCATCAACAAGCGAGCGAGCTAAAGAGAAAGATATGGGCACCAAGGCCCTAGATGATTATCTGGCAAGGCCATCCCAACTACGTAGGACAACTTCCCCTACTAGGCCCAAAGGCAAAATGGCTGACACAAGGGAATCAGAGAAATTTGAGAGGATATACCCTCCCAACATGAGGGGAGGCAAAGAAGACATTGATCAAAGCCAATACTCCACCAGGGCCGAGATCATCGCCGCATTACAATCGCAGCCAAAATGGCAGACTAAAGTTCTGAAAGATAACAGGCGACTTCAAGAGTATTTGAAAGCACTGGCATGGAAGCAAGTGGATCCTTTCTACATGCCACTCAAACGCAAAAACCCATGGCCGGTGGAAAAGCCCCAAGTGGAGTTAGTACACTGGCCAGTCATTCCGAAAATTTTAGAGAGAACCTCTCCGGATGATCTGAGGCTGCAGTTACTCGACTTCGGACATAAATAAAATCAAGTGCCAATCTTTGCGTGCAAGAAAGTGCCGAGTATTGCAGATCCATGGCCTTCCTGATGCAACAAGATTGTTATTGGAATCGAGGCCTGGAGCCCATTAAAATCAATCCAAATGTCGCCCTCCAGTCAGAAGAAGACCATGAAATGATGGCCAGGCTATACTACAGAGTGGCCTTCATGTCGTCATGTTATGTGACCATGGTGGAAGACTGGCGGGAAATGGGCTTTGTAGAAAAGATAAGAGAATATCTGGGGGCCCTCAATTTTGGAAGTAAGCTCCGCTTCCAAGTTTTTGAAGCCCTGGGTCGGAAGATGAGTGAGCGAAAGCAGACGGCATGACGACGAGGCGAGGAAAATTCACAAGAAGTGCTCAAGAGGGCTAGTATGTAGCAGCCAATTGAGAGACTTCCAATTTTGACGAAGAAATTTTGCGGATAATAAGCACCTGGTTTTACGGAAGCGAACGAAGATCCACGCTTTTCCAAGTGCCAAGCGGAAGACATCATCAGTATTGTAGTGGGTCCTACAACAGATTAGGGTGGATAATGCCGAGCCAAGCTGAAGACACAAGTTATCTCTCACCCATGACCGAGGAAGTCTCAGAAGGAGGAGCGCAGAAGAAGCTGAGAGCCAAGGAAGTACTAGCTAGGAAGACAGTGAGTTATCTTTGTGAGCCTACATGGTGTATCCCAAAGAAGGAATGACCATGTAGGAGCTAGTAATATTTTCTAGGCATTGTAAATAAATGTAGACCCCCCTTAAATTAGTTAGAGTGAGCCACCTTTTAATGGTGACCTTTAGTGGAAGGGCAAATTCCACATGTAGTTTCTAATTTGGTGGAACTGCCACTTGGGCTCCACATGGGCAGCCTTCTTCCTTATTTAAGGGCCCCCCATCTCTTGTGAGGGAGCTTTTTGAATGTATTGTCAAGTTCTCCTGAGCTAATAAAGAGGATCCTCCACGAGTTCTTGATGATAGCTAAGTTCCTTGTTCATGGCAATGTTCTTGAGTGAGATTTCTATGAGCATGCTTGATTCTTTTGGATTGTGGATTTACTAGGTTCTTGTTTCTTGTTTCTTGCTTAGTTGTGGATTAGGATTCAGTTCTTGTTTGTGGAATGAGGTAGTAATCAGCATTCAAGTAAACTAGATAGGCTGGTTTGTGGTATAATTCTTGCATACTCCCTTACAACCCAGTTCTTGATTTTTCTTGAGAAATCTAAGCATCAAGAAATGAGTGTTTCTTGATTCTTAGACTGTTAAAATGCTACTAGGAATCTTGTTTCTTGTTTCAGTAGCTAATCTTGTCTGTGATTGTTTCTGATTCAGTAGATAATGGTAAGATTGCTCCTTGTACCAGAACGCTGATCCTCTTGAGCTGTAGATGGTTACATGGCTGGTTATGCATGTAGTTGAGTATCGAAACCATGTCTCCCATTGACAGGCTGGGAAATACATGCTAAAAACTGGGTAACGCTTCTGCTTGTAATTGTTCTAATAAGAAGAAGTACCATAAAGAACCGTAACTAAAGAAGTATAAGAAGAAGCAGAAAGCTGTGTTCACAGATTCAAGGAATTTGTGAACATTTGGTGCTGTTGCACAGCTCCACATACATTAAACCGCCCAAACCATTCCAATCTGTGCCACACACCCATCGCTCTCCGAATTTCCATGCCTTCATCACAGAGCACACCATTTTCGTCTTGCCTACTGCGAACCGCACTTCTCAACCGACGCTTCACGCTCATTTCCAAGCTGAGCGACGGTTCAATCTCGACTGGCGCCAGAGCCATCTTTCAAATCTCGACCGATGCGCTACAGTCTAATCTCAACCGATGGCCTTCAGTTAGATATCAATCGACACACTACATCAGATCTCAATCGACGTCATTCTCTTAAATCTCACCCGATGGCCTTCACTTAGATCTCGATCGACACTTCGCATCAGATCTCTACTGACGGCCCCCAATCAAATCTTGACCAATGCCTATTCACTCAAATCTCAACCGACGGTCAATATTAAATCTCGACCGACGACGCTTCGAGTCAGATCTCGACAGAAGACACTCCATGTCAGATCTCGATCGACGACCTCGCGTCAGATCTCAATCGACGATGCTTCGCGTCAGATCTTGACCAACAACGCTTCGCGTTAGATCTCGACCGACGACCTCGCGTCAGATCTTGACCGATGACACTTTGCGTCAGATCTCGATCGACGACCTCGCATCAGATCTCGATCGACGACCTCGCGTCAGATCTCGACCGACGCCCTCGCCACAGATCTCGACTGATAGCTTCACAAGAAATCTCGATCGACACTTTCGCGTCAGTTCTCAACGGCTAATCTCAGATTTCAACCGATCCTTTGACCGTCCAGTCCATATTCACCAGCATTACAATCACTGCAACCACTCGTAACAACCGCATTGATCTGTCGTGACCATTCTGCATAGTGGCAACTGTATCCAACCGTAGCGAATACATTCACCAGCACACCCATTACTTCACTCTTTGCATTATTGTGACCCAAAATATACC